>JAJQZP010000252.1:0-43626 GCA_025403435.1 Artocarpus heterophyllus | reverse complement strand
ATGAAGATTACCAAGACATAGAATAAATCACGACACTATGAATTACACCAACAGATGCTCTCCACGTTGTAGTGCATTGACAGGACATGAATACATATTGGAGCAATTGTTAAATGACAACAATGGGTTATACAAGATGTGTTGCATGCATAGGGAACTATTTTTATCAATTGTTGAACTAATTTGACAATGTAACCTATAACCATCAACTAAATTAATAATACAAGAATCGTGGATGATGTTTCCAAGAACCATTTCTCACTCGGATCTAAATAGGCAAATCTAAGATAGGTTCGTACACTCTTGAGAGACAATTAGGCAGCATTTAAGGAGATATTGAATGCTATTTGTGCATTGGCTCTGGAAGTGATCTTGAAACTTGACTATAACATCATATCTTCAAAAAAGAAATAGCAACAATATTGGTCGTGATTTAAGGTATATTGATATTTAAGTTGCATTGTTAGTGAACGAGAATATTTTATTATTTGTTATACTAATATTTTGTTATATAGAACTGTGTCGGTGCCATTGACGAAACACATATTCATGCTGTCGTCCTGTCACGCCCCGGAGTACAGTAGGTGACGTGACGGTTGATTAGATTAATTTAATTGAGTTTTTGTTAAAAATTTTCAATTTAAGGAATTAATTAATTATATTAAAAATGTGATACAATTTAAAACTTTTTGATCAATTATTAAAAATAGTAAAAATGGATAAGAAGGAAATAAAAAGAAATAAAATAATAGATAAGGTAAGGAGGGTACGTGTTGGGTCTCACCGGGCCCACAACGTGTGCACACACATAGTATCGACAATAAGTTAATACAGTCACAGTCTAACATGAAAAATAAAATTTAAATGATACATGTCTTGATTTACTACAGCTACTAACCTATTCAAGATCCTTTATTGCTCGCGAGTCTGGGCAGTGGACTCTCCGTAGGTCCTAAGCTGGATTCCACCTAAAAGGAAAAAGGGTTTGAAAACAAGTAAAAAGTGAGCGAAAAGCTTAGTAGGACTATGTTTTAAAACAAATAAACAATTTAAACATGAAATTTACCTTTCAAGGAAGTGATTAGAAGAACAGAGTTAAATAAATAAATATATTCATTTAAATAAGTCTTATCAAAAACAGTTCGTCTAGAAAATACCTTTTTATCTTTTCTAGGCAAACCATATTTATCACCACCATAGTGGCTCAACTAGGTTTTGGGACTTGCCTCCAACGTCGCACGCTACACGACCCGATCTTTGATATGGCTTCATACCCGTCTATGTATTTCTAATATTATTTAAAACCCATTTACCGAGTATATTCATTTACGTTCAGTATGTGGTTCATTATGAAATTCACTTCAAACCACTGTTTCTGAAAAATAATCAATAAAAATAATTCAAACTTTTTCACAAACCACATCATGTTACAGGTGAGAATGTACTTACCTGTTTAGTTTACTCAACATTAATTGTAGGTGACGTCGCCACAGTCTTCATGTGCTCACTCCTTAGTGTGTTCATGTCATACATTCATGTAAAAATAACATTAACATTCGTTTTCAAAAAAACATTCAATACCACATGACATCATCCAATACCATATTACATCACACATACATTCTTTTCTTGAAAACATTAATTCATAACATGTTTCATTAACCTTTAAATCATTAGAACAAAACTGTCAATAAAATTGTTGTCTGACTCTAATGAATTCACGGCCCAAAATCTCATAACTCACACATAATTTAAACACTTAACTTGGCAGCGACAAAGTTAAAATATAAACATATCACCATGATTTTCATTGGTCATAAGAATTTCATTTAACAATTTAAATAAGTCACAATTTCACATCACAAAACCTGCCAACAATAACAAAACAGTGAGCAGTCCATACTTACATTCATAAAATAAATTATCTATATCCTAAAATAATTTCATAAAAATACTACATATAATAGACACTTAAAATTACAACATAGGAAAAAATTACCTTTAAATAAATTCAAAGTAGCCCAAAACGTGCATTGAAAGACAGGAACAAAATAACTTCCGACATATTAGGCAGTGAGTGACATGCAATCATCATTCTCAAACAATTAAAATAAATTTATTTAGACCCTAAAATCCTTATGACATCATATTAACATATAAATACAGAAACACAAAAAGTCTCGTCACCAAATAATTTCATTTAATTATACAAAAACGTCACACAACACAAGTTCGAACAATTTATTGATAAAGCAGTCTCGTAACCTAGTCCTATTGAAAATTCTGTAACACATAAAATATTCATCATTTCACCGTGAGACTTTCCAGTTCAATGCTTAACATATACATGAACATTTCTGCCAAACTTCATGCTAAATAACATTCATTTGCAATAAGAACAAAACATATATTTTTGTGCAACACAACCAATCAGCAACAATTTCCTGTGAGTGGCAAAAAGAAGAAAATTCATATCTCAACATAGAAAAATCCAATGAACGTGAAATCTAGAGGAACATCACTAACACATATATGAATAACATATTAGAATTTCAGAGCAAACAAAAATTTCTAGAAAAAGTTATAGCAGTTGGATTACAGAGGAACAATATATTTCAGAAACATCGAGAATGAGTTCTTACCTTAAAAAAAAATTCTTCTCAATTTCCCTTCGAATTCGCCCAAGGAAAACCCAATATTTCTTCCTATTATTTGTAGGAGAATAATGGAGAGAGGAAGGAGAAGAAAATGTGGAGAAGGAAAAAGGAAAAGTCTGAGAGAATATTTCAGAGAGAGAGAGTGTGTGTGTAATAGAAAGAGAATGAAATTATCGTGAGAAAAATAAGAATGGCATAAAAGGAGAAGTTATACTTCTCTATAATATCAAAAATTTTCTGACTAAATTTAGGGTAAATTTGTGTGGGAATGGAGAGAAATAGGGGAAAGTCAAATTGATTAAGCTCCACTTACCATATTTCAACTATTAAAAATAGGAAACCATATCAAATAATTCAATCATCTATAAAAGTCAAACATTTTATTACCAAAATTAAGGAAATAGACCACAAATATGCTAATCAATCATAATTTATCATCTAATTATATTCAATCATAAATGTCAAAATTTTGGGAGATTTCTGCTGATTGCTCGTCAGTTGACTTTGGCTTGCCGATTGCTCAGTTCAGCCAGCCGAAGACATGAGCTCTGGCCTTTTGATTAAGTTCATCAGCCTGCGATTCCGTGCGGTACAATTCGGCCTGCAGAACTTGAAGGATCGGCCTATCGAACTGCCATAAACATTAAAACATAATAAACATTAATTTTTAATTAAATAATTCTTAAGCATACAACGTATATGACATGAACATCTTGAACACATCAATTTCACGTGACCGTCACCCATCATAATACTCAGAATAAAATAGTCAGTAACATTATATCATATATCAATAAGGAAATTACTAACATCGTTATTCATTTGACATAATCCATTACATGAAAATTTGGTGGGTGTTACAATTCTCCCTGCCTTATAAGAGTTTCGTCCTTGAAACTCAAAATAGTTATGGATATTTTATTCTCATATCATCTTCACGTTCCCATGTAGCTTCTTCTACTTGGTGATTTCACCATAAAACCTTGACCAAAGGGATTTCTTTATTCCTCAAGGTCTTGGTTTTCTGATCTAGAATCTCCACTGGCTTTTCTTCATAACTGAGGTCATCTCGTATTTCAATCACCAGTGCCTTAATCACGTGCGTAGGGTCTAGGACATATTTCTTGGGCATTGAAACATGGAACACGTCGTGTATAGCTAACATTTCTAATGGCAATCTCAACTGATAAGCTACCTTGCCTATACGCTTCACGATTTCATAAGGCCCGATAAATCTTGGGCTCAACTTGCCTTTTTTCCCGAACCTCATTACTCCTTTCATTAGTGCAACCTTTAAGAAAACTGAGTCGCCTTCAGCAAAGTCTTAGGGCCTTCTTCTTTTATCAGCATAACTTTTCTGTTGGCTTTGAGTAGTCTCTATTCTTCTTCTTATCAACTTTATCATCTCAGAGGTTTCATTAACAAAATTGGTCCTTTCATCGTCAATGCTTCCCATCAACTTCTTTTCACCAGCTTCATGCCAACATATAGACGACCTACATTGTCGCCCATACAAGGCCTCATAAGGTGCCATTCCAATCGTCGTCTGGTAGCTGTTGTTATAAGCAAACTATGCTAATGGCAATATTTTACACCAACTGGTCTTGAAGTCGAGGGTACAAGCCCGAAGCATATCTTCTAAGATCAAATTCATCCTTTCCATTTAGCTGTTTGTCTGATGATGAAAGGCTGTATTGAAGTGCAACTTTGTTCCCATTACAGTCTATACACTTTTTCAAAACTTGGACGTGAACCTACCGTCACGATCTGAAATGATAGACTTAGAAATTCCATGAAGTCGCACAATTTCCTTGACATAGAGTTCCGCTAACCACTTCATAAAGTAAGTGATCTTGATGGGAATGAAATGAGTCATCTTCGTCAGTCGATTGACAACAACCCAAATAGCATCAAAACCATTCATAGTCCTCGGCAAACCGGTAATAAAATCCATGGCAATATCCTCCCATTTCCATTCTGGTATCTGAATTAACTATAAATCACTGCTAGGTCTTTGGTGTTCAGCTTTGACTTACTGGCATGTCAAGCATTTCTTTACATACATTGTAACGTCACATTTCATTCCAAACCACCAAAATCTATCCCTTATATCATTGTATATCTTTGTTGCACCTGGATGAATTGAATAAGGAGTATCATGTATTTCTACTAAGATTCTTTCCTTAAGCCATCATCGTTGGGAACACATAAGTGGTCCTTAAGGTATAGAGTTCCATCATCAGCAATTCAAAACTCTTCACATTTCCCTTCCTTTATTTCCTGCTTAATCCTTGTGAGGCTTACATCCTGGTCTTGCTTACTTCGAACCTCATCGTGCAACATTGGAGCAAGAGTAAGTGCTGATAGCTGGCCTGTTATAAGTTCAAAACCGAAGTCTAGAATTTCTCTCCTTAAAGGTTGAGGCATGGCTTGTAACGACATCAGTGTGGCAACAGTCTTCCTACTCAGAGCATCAGCCACCCGATTAGCCTTTCTTGGATGATAAAGTATTTCACATTCATGATCCTTCACCAGTTCTAATTGTTGTCTTATGTTCATGTCATTCTGCGTAAAGAAGTACTTTAAACTTTGATGATCAGTGAAGATCTTGCATTGGACCTCATATAAAAAATGTCTCCATATCTTCAGTACAAAAACAACGGCCGCTAACTTGAGGTCATGAGTATGATAGTTCTTCTCATAATCCTTTAGTTGTCTTGATGCGTAAGCGATCACTCTATCATTCTACATCAGAACAGCACCAAGGCCCATCTTAGAAGCATCACTGTAAATTATAAATCCATCGCTCCCTTCAGGAATGGCCAATACTGGAGCTGTAGTTAACCTTTCCTTCAGTTCTTGAAAACTTTTCTCGCATGCACCTATCTATTCAAACTTTTTTCTTTTGCAGGTTAGATTTGTGAGAAGCGCTGCTATCTTGGAGAAGTCTTCCACGAACCTTCGGTAATAACCGACTTGGCCAAGAAGCTCCTTATCTCACTTGCATTCATTGGTTGTTTCCAATTGAGAATAGCTTCTACTTTAGCAGAATCTACCATTATCCTTTCTTCTTTGATACTACATGCCCTAGAAAAGACACTCTGTCGAGCCATAACTCACACTTGGAGAATTTTGCATACAACTTGTGTCTCCTTAATGTCTGTAGTACAATTCTTAAATGCTCAGCGTGTTGTTCTTGACTCTTTGAATAAACAATGATATTGTCGATAAACACAACAACAAATTTATCTAGGAAATATTTGAATACTCGATTGATCAGGTCCATAAGGCTGTAGGTGCATTCGTTAGACCGAAAGGCATAACCACAAATTTATAATGGCCATACCTCGATCTAAAGGCTATTTTTGGGATGTCTCCTTCTTTAATCTTCAACTGGTGATATCCCGACCGTAGGTCAATCTTTGAGAACACAAATGCACTTTTTAGTTGATGAAACAAATCATCAATTCAAGGCAGCGGGTACTTGTTCTTGATCGTCACCTTGTTCAGCTCTCTATAGTCGATGTAGAGTCTCATAGATCCATCCTCCTTCTTGATAAACAATACTGGGGTTTCCCAAGGTGAGTGACTAGGCCTGATGAAGCCTTTGTCAAGCAGTTCCTTTATTTGAGAATGAAGCTCCTTCAACTCTATTGGGGCCATTCTGTAAGGTGCCTTTGAAATCAGGTCGGTGCCTGGAGCGAGCTCTATCTCGAATTCAATTTTTCTATCAAAGGTTAAGCTTGATAAATCATTTGGAAACATCTCTAGAAATTCTCGTACCACTGCCACATCCTCAATCCTTGTCTTTTCTTCTTGACTTTTGTCCACAATGTTTGCCAAGTAACCCATGCAGTCGCTTGCTAACAATTTCCTTACTTTCATGGCTAACAATACATGCTTGGTTTCTTTCTGGACTTGCCCACATACACGAACTTTTGTTCACCTTTCGTTCTGGCATTCAATAGAAGTATTGTACTTGCTCAGAAAATCTATCTTGAGAATCATGCCATAATCATACATATCGATCACAATAAGTTCCCTTTCAAAAATTCATAGAGGAACAATACGTAAATAGTGCGTAGATACCATTCCTTCCCGGAGGGTAGTGCTGTAGTGAACCCCTGTCTCATTGGTTCTAAATAAATCCTTAACTTCTTAGTAAAGGACAATGATACAAGGGAATGTGTGACACCCATATCAAAGAGAACATGTACATTAATAGAGAGACTTGAAATCTAACATGTGACCACATTAGAAGCTTCAACAGCCACCTGTACTTTCATCATTGCATAGATGTGGGCATTAGTAGGTGGGGCTTCAAGTCTTCCCTGGTTGATTAACGGCCCTTCTAAGGTAGCTTGCATTTGATGGAGTTGGGCTTGAGGAGCTCTTTGTTAGGCTTGAGCATTCGTCTGATTGGGGCAGTTCTTAGCAAAATGGTCTTCACATCCACACAAAAAACATTGGTTCGTTCCTAAACGACATTCTCTAGGATGTTTCTTCCTACATTTAGTGCATGGCTGGATCTGTCTGTTATTGTCATTGGACTGGCCACCATTATGCCTCTTGTTACCTTGACTCTGTTGGTTCTGAGAATTGCCCTTCCTTTTGTTGTTCCTCCAGTGTTGGCTGTTGTTGTTGTGTTGTTGTTCCTATTTTGGGGGTGGTTCTGGTGCTTGCATTATTTGCTGGCTGACCCGACTGAGGCTGGTTTCTTCTTAGCTTCGACAGATGAAATTCAACACATTGGGCCCTCAAAACAACCTACTCTTGGTTTTTGGGTGGACTTGCCCCATCCACAATTGCAACAATCTCTAGCTTGAGAACTCTAATCAGTCTTCTGACCCGTTCACTCTCATCATTAACCATCCCTGGGCAAAGGCGAGCTAGCTGATCAAATTTTGCCACTACATCTGTAACCAACAATCTACCTGGCGCAAGTTCTTAAACTCATCATAATGCTTTCTAGTAATGTTCATGTGGAAGAACTTCATGTTGAATTCATGAACAAAGACGGCCCATGTCATCTCATCAACACTCCTACTTTGTTCGATTCTATCCCACCAAATTCTGGCCTCTATGGTGAGACAGTACGAAGTATAGAGAACCTTTTCATTATTCGTGAAGCCCATGAGTTTTAGAGTTGCCTCAATTGTCTTCAGCCATCCTTGAGTGACTAGAGGGTCCTTGGAACCTTCAAAATCTGTTGGCTTGACCCTCTTCCATCTGACTAAGAGTAGTTCTTGATAGGTAGGTCTGGGTTCAACAGCAGGAGCCGGAACTTCATTTACTTGTGGCTAGGGAGGAGGAGGAGGCGGCATGTCATTGCCTCATCGTTCACCATTATGACTATTGGCCCTCAATTATGCAATTTCCCTTCTTTGTTCCTCGAGTTGCCTTTGAAGCTCGGCAATCATCGTCATCAGCCTTTCATTGGTTTGAGTACGGGTTTGCATTCTTCTTTGACCGTCCATTGTTGATTTCCTAAAAGAGCTAGGAATTTAGGAATAATCTTCTAATTATAAGACAAGATTTCACTACTAGGGTAATTATCGTTAAGAACTAAATCTTATACTTATCATCAAACTTGCATCCGTAATAATTAACTTAAAATATACTTACTTGGAGGACTTGGACCGACGTGTGGTGACATGAATTGAAAACAAAAATCTGCTCTGATACCAAAGCCTATAACGCCTCCTTACGGACGTCACAGATGTCGTTATATTCATTCTTTTTACGTTATTTAAGATAAACTATTTTAAATAGAGACATAAATTTGAAAACATACCATAGGATCTATGCATACATTTTTTTTTATATTTAATAAACTACTTGATTATAAACATTCCTTAAATAATGTATCACACCAAAACAAAAGAACCATAATTTGAATAAAAGTCAACACAACTTTTAAAATCTGCTTACACAGTTTGGTAGGTCAAACTTCGGACTTCGGCAGGCCGAACTAGACTGGCAGTCTAAACTTTAACCACCGACAGGTCGTTCGAGGCTCTACAAATCAAGGTTTTAAAATCGCTAAGATCGGTAGGCCGACACAGGGTAATCGGTAGGCCGATTATTGCATCGGCAAACCAACTAATAATGATTGGCAAGCCGATCTGTTGTTAAAATAAAATTTTTAATTTAAAACAAGTCTCAATATTTCAAAATGTGGAAGACAAATAACAATACTATAAAGTTAAAGAGACATAGTTCAAATTTTTAAGACTATTCAAATAAACATATTCAGATAACAAAACATAGTTTATAACTTTTTAAAACTTCTTTGGCATGTTCTGTTTTCAATTCATCATGCATAGCTCACACGTCGTTCCTTGCCCTCCACCTAATCCATAATTTTCTTACTCTTATCTGCAACATGATGTAAAACTAAGTAAGCAAAAGCTTAGTAAGTACATTTCATATCTATATCCCACAACGTAAAACAATTTATGAACTTCATTATGAACCATCATTATCATAAGCATCATCATAATATTACACTAGGCATAGTTTCATATGGAACATATCTTTCATTCCACTACCCATTTTAAAACTTTGTTCGTTTTATCTTTAAGGGCTCAAGTGTTGCATCATTATCATCATCATAGGTGCGCCGTCATGAGATGAGAGGGGTAGCTAATCCCAAACCAAATATGACATCATGAACATAAACAGAACATAACATGGGGTGTGCAACACTTATTTAGATGATACATATATACATATATATATATATTTTTTTTTTTACTTTTGAATACATCATTATCAAAGCATGCATAACTTTTGTACTTTAAACTTTCATAATAATAATTTATTAGACAAAACCATTATAGAATCATCATTAAATCATTAGGAGCATAAAAATTCAAACTTTTTCACAAACCACATCATGTTGTAAGTGAGAATGTACTTACCTATTTAGCTTACTCAACCTTAATTGTAGGTGACGTCGCCGCGGTCTTAATGTGCTCACTCCTTAGTATGTTCATGTCATGCATTCATTTAAAAATAAAATTAACATTCATTTTCAAGAAATCATTCAATACCACATGACATCATCCAATACCATATTACATCATACATACATTCTTCTCTTCAAAATATTAATTCATAACACGTTTCATTAACCTTTAAATCATTAGAACAAAACTGTCAATAAAATTGTTGTCTGACCCTAATGAATTCACGACCCAAAATCTCATAACTCACACACAATTTAAATACCGAACTTGGCAGGGGCAAAGTTAACATATAAACATATTACCATGATTTTCATTGGTCATAAGAATTTCATTTAACAATTTAAATAACTTAATTTCATGTCACGAAACCTACCAGCAATAAAAAAACAGTGAGCAGTCTATACTTACATTCATAAAATAAATTATCTATATCCTAAAATAATTTCATAAAAATACTATATATAATAGACACTTAAAATTACAACATAGCAAAAAAATACCTTTATATAAATTCAAAATAGCCCAAAACATGCATTGGAAGACAGGAACAAAATAACTTCTGACATATTAGGCAGTGAGTTATATGCAATCATCATTCTCAAACAATAAAATAAATTTATTTAGACCCTAAAATCCTTATGACATCATATTAACTTATAAATACAGAATCACAAAAAGTCTCATCACCAAATAATTTCATTTAATTATACAAAACGTCACACAACACAAGTCCGGACAATTTACTGATAAAGTAGTCTCATAACCTAGTCCTATTCAAAATTCCGTAACACATAAATATTCATCATTTCACCGTGAGACTTTCCAGTTCAATGCTTAACATACACATGAACATTTCTGCCAAACTATGTGCTAAATAACATTCATTTGCATTAAGAACAAAACCTATATTTTTGTGTAACACAACCAATCAACAACAATTTTCTGTGAGTGGTAGAGAGAAGAAAATTCATATCTCAACGTAGAAAAATCCAATGAACGTGAAATTTGGAGGAACATCACCTAACACATGCATGAATAACATATTAGAATTTTAGAGAAAACAGAAACTCCTAAAAAAAAGTTATAGCATTCGAATTACAGAGGAACAATCCATTTTAGAAACATCAAGAACGAGTTCTTACCTTAACACAAATTCTTCTCAATTTCCCTTCAAATTCACCCAAGGAAAACCCAATATTCTTCCTATTGTTTGTAGGAGAATAATGGAGAGAGGAAGGAGAAGAAAACTTGGAGAAGGAAAAAGGAAAAGTCTGAGAGAATATTTCATAAAGAGAGAGTGCGTGTAATAGAGAGAGAGTGAAATTATCGTGAAAAAAATGAGAATGGCATAAAAGGAAAAGTTATACTTCTCTATAATATCAAAAATTTTCTGGCTAAATTTAGGGTAAATTCATGTGGGAATGGAGAGAAATAGAGGAAAGTCAAATTGATTAAGCTCCACTCACCATATTTCAACTTTTAAAAATAGGAAACCATATCAAATAATTCAATCATCTACAAAAGTCAAACATTTTATTACCAAAATTAAGGAAATAGACCACAAATATGCTAATCAATCACAATTTATCATCCAATTATATTCAATCATAAATGTCAAACTTTTGTGAGATTTATGTTGTTTGCTCGTCAGCTGACTTTGGCCTGCTGACTGCTCAGTTCAGCCTGTCGAAGACATGAGCTCCGACCTGTCGTTCCGTGTGGTACAATTCGGTATGCCGAACTTGAAGGATCAGCCTGCCGAACTGCCATAAGCATTAAAACATAATAAACATTAATTTTTAATTAAATAATTATTAAGCATGCAACGTATATGACATGAACATCTTGAACACATCAATTCCAGGTGACCATCACCTATCATAATACTCCGAATAAAATAGCCAGTAACATTATATCATATACAATAAGGAAATTACTAACGTCGTTATTCATTTGACATAATCCGTTACATGAAAATTTGGTTGGTGTTACACTCTAGGTGCTAGCAAGTTCTCTCTTAGAACTTGCCAGATTTGACCCCAAAACCTGTCAAATTACCTCATAGAACTCACAAAATTCCAAAGGATAAACAAAACTACAAGATTATCTTTTGAATGTTTAAAATGCATTAAAGAACATGTTGTCATGGCTTCATATTCTCTAAAATGCCAATGAGATGCAAAATAAACTAAAGCCTCACATATAAATTCAAACTCATACCTTGAGAACGCCTCTTTTTTAGTGTCAAACTTGTTCCACACTAATTTTATATCCTATAAGTTTGAATTAAACTAACTTTTCCAATTTAAGACAAACAACTTCACTTTGAAATTCGTATTACCAAGATCATTGGATAATACGAATAGAAGTGAATAATCACCATCATAACAATCTGATCAAAACCAAATAACTAGATACAAAAATCACAATCAAATCAAAACTAACAGACATTTTCTATAAAAAAAAATTAAGAATTGATTTATAATAAATCCACTAGATCTAATTGAAATATATTCATTAATCAAGCAAATTACATGGTTCTAAACCTTCTAGATCATGATCATCTCCAAAAATAAAAACAAAAAATCGAGAAAAAATTAAGCTTACTATTCGGCATCTTCCTCTTGAACAGATTGCTACACCTACCGCCATCATAGCCTTCCTCTTTGCCATCATTTTCCTCTTGGAATTACCAGCATTACAATGACAGAGAAAGCCAAGAAGGAGAAATCTTGTGAATGATGCAAAAAAAGTCCATAACATATAAAAGTCTAGAACATATATGGATAGTAGCCATAGTCATCCTCAATTAAAAAAAAAAAAAAAAAACAACGACAGAAAAAAGAAAAAGGAGGAGGAGGAGGAGAAGAAGAAGAAGAAGATGATGATGACGATGATGATGAGTTCAAGAACTATGGCATGACTATCATGAGAAGATCGATAAAGATCTTTGCCTCCTAGAAGTTGAGGTCACACCAATATGGTCAAACTCGGAAAATTTTGATTGAGAAGATGGAGCCAAGTTTTTTTGACAATTTAACCTTGTGATAGCTTTGGAAGATGATCCAGTGCAGCTTAATCACGAGCGGCATGGGAAGAAACAACATTTGCTAATGGAGATCGTAAACTCGACTTTTGTCCGTCACCGTTGTAGAGAAAAGAGAGGGAGAGAGGCTAAGGACGGTAGAAAGGAAATAGGGAGGCAGAGGAGGGAAACAGATGAGAGAGAGGGAGGTGAAAAGAGAAGGTAGAGAGGAGAAGAATGAGGCATAGAAAGAGGAGGAAGAAAGAGGAATTTCATCTTAGGTATGATTTTTTTTTTTTTTTTTGGATCTAGAGTTTGATTTAGGGTTTAGGTGATTAGATGAAATAATAGGCAAAATAGTAAATGCTTACTTATCATAAAAAAAAAGGCAATTATGAAAAGGCAAAAGTAAGAGGGTAGTTCTAAGAACTCACCCATGTAAGGAGCATTCTATGTAGTTTTCATAAGAAAGAAATATTTAAGTGGTTTTAAAGGTTTCTGAGAGTGTTTGACACATTGGTTCAAATTAATTGGTTTGAATTAAGAATAGCATAAAGCTCTCATATAATATAGTGTAAAACTCTTATATGGTATAATATTTGAACCAAAAATTTTCATTCAAACTAATGTTCCAAACATCCAAGTAGACAAATAGAACCAAAGAAACAAATAAGCAAAAAAAAGAAATAGGAAAAATAATAATCATAAAAAGGGAACAATTACAATAAGACCCATTCATTTGTTCTTATCAATAAGACCCTTTTTTGTCCATTAGATTTAAATCACACTGTGTAAAATAAACATACTCATCTTTGATAAAATGACCCATCCACACAAAAACCATCTAAAAAAATTTCAGGGGAAAAGTTCTAGGCCCATATGCTACTTCTCTATCACCGAAGGGGGGTAACCGACAATAGAAATCATGACCCCCATTTATGCTACTGTTGTTGGTGATGAAACATGATAAAGCTCATTCTCCTTCATGAGACTTCACGATGGAATCTCTTGATGAAGCTCGCCTAGATCAGAGACGAGGATTGACTGGTACCTTTTCCAACCCATCAATCGTCGAGGCAAAGATCTTAGGTCATGAACCACGATTTCTTCGCAAACCATGGTGCCTCTATCATGATTTCGCCCCTTCATCATTGTTCCATTGCGACCCAACCATGAATCAAGCTAAACTTGACAATGATGCCTTCTCCCTCTCCCCCACCGTCAACACCAAAGCCACAGCTCCTCTACTCACCTTCTCTGTCTCCTCCTCCCCCACAATCAATGTCGACGCCTCCTAGACAGTTTCTCTTTTATTTTTTTTAAATTTTTTGAAAATTTTTAAGTTTTTTATTATTCTTAACATTTTTAATTAATAAATTGTTATAATCAAATGTGGCTATATCCACTATTGTTTTTATAAGTGTGTGATTTTAGACTCTTGATTTGTCATCCAACGGTTAAAACAAATAAATCTTACCAATAAGAACAAATAACAGAGTCTCACCACAGCATCCTTAAAATAATAAAGAAAGGAAAAGCAAAACAAAAACAAAAAACAAAAGACAAAGCCCAAAGCACCAAAATGGTGCACTTTGGATGACTAAAAAAGAAGTGGTGCATTCTTTATTCACTCTTCTTATATATCTAAGATTTAGTGGGAAAATAGGTGGGAATGAAAATAGCTCTTTGAATGAGAGACAAAAAAAGAGTAAGGTATAGCGATGAGAAAAGCATACTCGCTCTATTCTGTCCCGTTGTCATCCCTATTTGTAAGATACAATGGTTTTAAAAAAAAAATAGAGCTAAAAAAAAGTAAGCAAGAAAGTAGTGGAATTAAAAATAAAGAAAGATTTAAGTGGCTTTAAAGATATTGGAGTGTGTTTGACATATTAGTCCAAATTAATTAGTTTGTACTAAGAATAGTGTAAAGCTCTCACACACTACAGTATAAAGCAAAAACAATTATAGTGTATAACTCTTACGTGCTACAAGAAAAAAAATAATAATAAAGAAAGAAAGAAAGAAAGAAAGAAAAAGAATAAAAAAAGAATAAAAAAAAACATAAAATCCCAAAGCACCAAAATGGTGCACCTTGGATGACTAAAAAAGGAATAGTGTATTATTTATTCACTCGTTTTATAGATTTAAAGAAAAAATTTGAGAGATTTGATTTCAAATCATCTAGCTAAAAAGGCCAAAGGAAAAGAAGCCTTTCTGGTAGGGCACGAAAGAAAAAAAAAAAAAAACTACTGATAATAAAGCTTTTAATTGTTATATTTTCATCAAATTTTGTTAAATTATCATATTTTATTTGAGTTGATATAGGGCAAATTGTTTCGAATAATGGTAAAAATTCATGCATGATACATTTGCAAAGCAAAAAAATGCTATAGTGTTAAGCTCTTATGTGCAACAGTTTTTTAACCAGTTTTTTCTATTCCAACCGGTTTACTAAGTGCCTTAATAATTTTAATTTCATCTTAGGATTTTGGCAATATACATGAATTTAATGTGATGGTTAAAAATTGTATGGTCGTTGGAATGTTTTTCATTCCCTTACACATCACATAATTCTACAAAAGAAAATTATGGGCTCTTGGAATGAATTTTACTTTCTATTGCGAAATGTAAGTAAGATATTAATTGTATTAGTTTACGTTTTTAATTGTATTAATTGTACTGGTTTATGTTTGAACTTTGGCTGTCTAACTATTATAGAAATTTTTCACAAATTTTAAAAATTATCCTTTGAATGTGCGAATTTTAGGATGTGTTATTTTGACTTCTCAAACTTTAAATTTTATAAATTTTTCTCTTCCCTCCTAAATGTTTAAAACTTTAAATTTAGGTAGAACTAGATATCTAGCACCATGTATCTACTAATTGCAATTTTCCCACATAACTCTTATTCTCGAAGTTGAAGAACCTTTATGGTAAGTAGTTCAAGCAACAGTGATAAGAGCTCAAAGGTTCGGCTATGGAAGTATCAATAAGTTCGAATAGCCTGAGTCAAATATAAATGTAAGGTTCTAAATGTTGCGCAAATGACAAGAATGAAAGGAAATACATGAAGGATATTTTTTGTACAAAATTTCAAGCAAATAAATGTCAAAATAGGTTAGACCTAATGGATCGGCATGAGCCTAACATACTAAGAATGTGGAGAAACTTTCATAAATACCGTCTGTTGAATCTTATTTTTTATAAATGAAATGAATGTTTTAAGTGTGAATAATTTACATATATAATGAGTTATTATAAAAAATAACTTTTTTAAGTGTAACATGAATAAATATATTTTTTTAAAAGTTTGGCATAATGTATAATTTTTGAAGAATTTAACACGGCATGACTTAGTACAATACTAATCATGCTTAGTCCAAAACATTTATTAAATGAGTGGTCTTAATGTAGGATTTTCGAGAAGAATTTTTAAGAGTACAACACTTTAACGGCTCAACAGAAACACAAGCACAATAAGGGTACAATGACTTTTATTATGCAATTGCGTTTAGTGAAAATTACATATTATGCTATATTTTTAAAAGTTATATTTACCTATGTTACACTTAAAAATGTGTATGTCACACTATCATTCATATTATATATTAAATTTTATTACAAATAATATTTGTGACATTTATAAAATGTAAACCTTAAAAGATTGCATTTATAAAAATTTCCCACCCCTTTATTTCCTTATGAGACTTATTATATAATCTTTTTTCTTTACCAATATTTTATCTCATTTAACAAGGACCTGGATTTAAGAAAACATCATGCAGAAAGTATGCAAACGGGGTTGAAAATCAATTCTGATGATGAAGAAATTACCAAATAGCAGCTAATTTTTAATAAAAAAGAGAATGAAATTGCAAGGATCGGTCCTTTTGTGTTTCGGATGATTAATAAAAGAAAGTGAAAATTTTAACATTTGGGAAAGAAAATCAAGAAAGTAGAACCCTTTAAAAAAGAAGAACAAAACTTTTTTCATTAGAAAAAAAAAACCAAACAAATAACTATTAATAATCTCGAAACAAAATAGAATTATCTAACTCTTAACAAATAACTAGTACTGGTATATATTCTTTTGTTTTCAAAGAAATCCATATTTATTTCGGTCTTTTTTGCATATTTGTTGAAATTACTAGCTTTCCTGTGTGACATTTTTTTTTTCTTTTTGAAAATCGTTTGACACTTGTTAAATCTGGTTTTTCAGTTATTATTATTATATTTAAATAATTTTAAAAAACTGCTCATTTTAATCGATGCCCTCTGTTTCTCTCGCTCATAGCAATTGAAACATCCTCTCCTTCATCGCCTTCATTTGAGCTAAACGACAACGACACCGCCACCGCCGTCAGCCAATTCCGATCGAAATGGAAGTCGCCGGCGAGCCCATTAGAGTCCAAGCCCTAGCCAAGTTGGGCCTCACCCAAGTACCTTCCCAATACATCCAACCTCCTCACCACCGGCCCACAACTTCCTCATCCTCAGAGCCGCCACCCAAAACCATCCCAACCGTCGACTTATCCGCTTTCGACCTTCCGGGTCGGGAATCAATTGGACGCGCCTGCCGACTGGGGCGCCTTCCACGTCACCGGCAATGGCACCCCACTAACCCTACGCGCCGTCAAGCGCGTGGGCCTCACCTCTTCAACGACTGCCTCGCCGCCGACAGGCTCCGGTGCCCTCGGAGGGGTACGTTAGCCGCATGCTTGAGTGGGACGAAACCGTTTTGGACTGGAGGGACTACTTCGACCACCACACGCTCCCCCTGACGCGCCGCGACCCATGCGGGGGCCCCACTTCCCTGAGGACTACCGGCGCGTGGTGGCGGAGTACGCCGACCGGGCGGCGGCGCTAGCTGCGGAGCTGCTGGGGCTGGTGTCGGAGAGCTTGGGGCTCCCGACGAGGTGCGTGGAGGAGAAGGTTGGGGAGTTTTATCAGAATATTACGATCAGGTATTACCCGCCGTGTCCTCAGCCGGAGCTGACGTTGGGCCTGATCCCGTTGCAGGTCCAGGACGAGGTCGGTGGGCTTGAGGTTTTCAAGGACGGAGAGTGGGTCGGCGTCCTTTCTTCTGACGAAGACGCCATTGTTGTTCTTTTGGCTGATCAAACTGAGGTAATAAATTTTTCTCTTTTCTCTTTTCTCTTTTGTCAATATAGAAAGAAAGTTGCTTCTCTTTTTCTGGTGAATGCAGTTTTGGTATTAAATGATCTAAATTTAGTGACAACGTAGCATCTCCATGGATATTTGTTTTAATTTGACTTTGTTTTTTTTTTCCTAAAGATTTTTTGTTTCAATTTGTCGTTGTACGATATCGCTAGAGCTAATTATAATTAGACGTGGAAAAGTATATCAGTTTAATTTGCCAAAATGACAACATTGGACGAATAATTTATCATGTGTTCTCATATTACACTAAACGATCAGGTGGATAGCCGGGTGTAAAAGGTCAGTATAAATAAGCCTCCGTTCGGTATCGGTTAAAACCGTTTGTTCCTTTTAAAAGAAAAAAAAAAAACACAGTTTAAGCTAAAATAAAAAGACAAAACAACTAACAATGCAATTTCAATCAAAACAGACATAAATTAATGATCAACAATTAAGGTGGAGATGCTAAAATTAAAGTTCAATGTCTAACTTATCAACCAACAAAAGGTGTTGGGACTTTTTTTGTAAAAATTGTATGGGATTCTACTAATTAAATTACCATTAGCTATTGAACCATAATTGCAACGCACTTTCAAATTTAGAGCTTTATTTGCTACAATCAAAATTGGGATTCAAACTGTTAGGTACCAAAAGGTTTATTAGTGAAAAAATATACAAAATGGCATTATGAAGGACTCAATTTTCGTTGTGTAATACGATGACGCCACTCCTTAATACTATAAGACCATGTTCATTGGCTAAACATGAAGGATATGATATGAAATAATTTTGAGTGATGTTATTTGTCTGGATCTCATGTTCTACTCATCATGGGAGTCTAACATGTAATTTCCTTCATGTCTTGAGGTCTATAGAAGTTTACAATTTTGGCTCGCTGTTATTAAAATAAGTTAATCTGTTTTTCTCCTTTTTATTTTGATTATTAAACAATGTTCTAATTATATTTAATATTTTATTAGAAGGTAGGGGATGCTCTTAACTTGTTATCTTCAAAGTTGAAAATTAGTATTTTCCAAAAGGTGAAAAAATCCCACCTTGTGTTACTCAGGACAAAGGCGATTAACTCAAATGTTCTTCGGTTGTATGTAATCTTGAAGGTTACAAAGAAAACAACCAAAACAAAACAAAACATTGAAAAAAATCAAACTCTTTTTTTTTTTTTTTTTTGGGTCAACATGATCATAATCATGCTCTTTTACGTTGCATGATCTTTGATCTTTGGATTTGTGTTGAACTGAAGATATAGGCACCGATTTGTCGTCAATTTATTGTCTTTTTTCTCGTTGCTACCTACCCCTACCTTATACCATATATCTTATCTCTTGTTCCTTGACAAGCTTCGAATCCAATGACGTATAATCTTTGTGTAAATGCATTATTATAGAAAAAATAAATATATATAAGCTTGTTTTGTCTGGTCATGGAAAATTATGGTATAGATGAATTAAAATTCCTATTTCCTATTGAGCAGCAAGAAAAACGAATATAAACAGAATACATACAACTTATAATTAATCATTCTCGTTTCTCTTAATCTTTCTGCTTTTTCTCTCCGCAGAAAACGACCACCTTAAAAGTCTCTTATTATATATAATGAGAATTATATAGAATAATTAATCAATACACAAGTCGAACCGTGGTCAGCAAAAAAAGTGTACAGAGTAACTAGGCTATGTTGAACTTAGAAAACATCCACACAAGGGAGAGTATTAAAAGTAATAATAATAGGGCACTATAGTAAAATGAAATGTGTACTATGACCAAGAGCAAAACTATAGTAGCATGAAGTTCTGTTCCATAAACCGTCCCGAGAACTCAATTAAAGCCTAAAATAAATAAACATGCCAAAGTATTGATTTGCTTTAATGCAATGCAACCTTTAATTATATACCTTAGTGATCCGCAAAATTGCATTCATCTAATTATCTTTACATGCTTCGTCGGTTTTGTAGCAAAACTTGAGACCTCCTCTGCTCCTTCCTGGCCGCTATGAATTTGTTGAAGTCGATTAGGGCAATTTGTATCTGACAAAGAGTCTCAACCATTAAATTCAAACTTGACAATTGGAAACAAGTAAGCACTGTCAACTGTCAATTTGTTGCTTATTAGTTGGGATTCCTGTTTTTTTTTTTTCTTTTTTTTTTTTTTTTTTTTAATTTGCCGATTTCGCTCATTATGTGCAGAAGTTGCTTTGATAATAGTAGTATAGAGTCGAATTCAGTACGTTTTTGAAGTTGTAAAGATTTGCTTCGAAAGTTCCCACATTTGTCAAACTCAAGCATTCGCTCCTCTACGATATAATACGTATTGGCAATTCATTGATTTCTTTCATTTAGCTTTTGTTAGACATTCTTTTCCTTTATTTTTATCAAACTCAATAGGATAGTGAAGTGTAGACATGTGGCAGGGTGGGATGCCATCAAGTAACTAAATTGTCACTATGTGTCCTTTTCAGTCCTTAAATTTTTAGTTTTTCTGGATAGCGTTGCTCCTTAACCCTCTAAACGCTTATAACAGCAAGCACCATCCCGAACTAATAAATACCACCACCTACCTAACACATGCACCACCAATCAATTAACAGGTGCTATAATATTGACCATAAAATTGACAAACAATTTTTAAAATTTAACATAGATAAATACATTTTTATAGCATAATAACAGAAAGTTCACGTAAATAGTTACAGTAAATGTAAATTATTATAGTATTTAATTAATTATAACATTTACTAAGAGATATTTTGCATATAATAGAACTATTTTTTTGAAAATTAAATTTCAAGTTATTATGGGGAAGGTACATTATTACCTTTGTTAAATACATTATTATCTTGTTAAATTATAAAAATTCATCGTCATTATATGCTCAAGGTCAAAATTGTCAACAAATAAAAGTTAAAGGTTTAATTTGTCAAAATTAAAAGTTCAAGGACTAAATTATTAGTATGCTAAGTGTTGAGGGGCTAATAGTAATAATTCAAAATAATTTAACAAATTTCCATCACATAATCAACTCAGTTGTAAATATAATTCTCATCATGCCTTCTCAACTTTAGAATCATTCTTGCCTTGTTTACTGAATTTAGAAACTTCCATTTGCTTCATGAATTTGAATTAATCCCACATAAGTCGTTTTGTTAAAATTTTTGCTAAAAACAGATAGAAGATAGGGAAGTAAGTGAGGTCATGTTGTCTATTTCTATTTGTTTTCATTAAAATTCTAACACAAGGGATTAATGTGACTAATTTCCCTCTTGTTCCTTGTTTTCTTAATGACAAATATAATAGAAAGAGAAATAAAACTATTTTAAAATTCAAGAGTAACATGAAAGTTTCTAAAAATTAGTATGTGAAATCATCATGCTAAAAATACGATAACTTGTGAATTTTGTTTGAATTTGTAAACTTCAAATGTTGGAGTTACATAAGGTACAATGTATTTGCAAATTTTAAAGTGTTGGAGTTACATAAGGTACAATGTATTTGCAAATTTTAAAGAGATGCAATAATTTGTGAACTTTACATCGGAACTTGCAAGCTTTGCATGCTATAGCTGTAAAAGTTATGATAGACTTGTAAATCGACACATTGCCGTGAAGATAGACTTGTAAATCGACACATTGCCGTGAAGGCACCATAGAAGACCATGGCTTGGGGCTAGAAGCCTAGAAGTGAGATTAACAGAATAAATAATAGTTAATACCATGCACGTCCTAAAATTCCAGTGCAAAAGCGCTTTTCATCTATAGGCAGTTCAATCCGGAATCCAATTCTTTTTCTTTTTCTTTTTCGTAAAGAACTCAATTCCCTTTACCACCAAAGTTAAAATTCATGGCATCTTGGCATCATTTGGCTTGATAAACAAAAGCAAATCAAAAGGGTTATTGTCATTTTTATACCATATATTTTGAGGCTGTCATAACTTTTTACCATGTATTTTGAACTTCAGCATTATTATACCTTCATATTTGAAATTAATATTAAATTTTTACCCTTTTTAGGTCAAATTTTAATTTTAACTGTATAAAATACTTGAATGTCCTTCACATTTTGAAAATTTTAACTTTTTCTCAAAATTTTTAACGTATTTTTTAGTTTTTCTTGAAGGATGCTTAAGTCCTTTTGTAGTCAAAATTAACTGTTGACTGAACAAAGCTAAGAATTTAACATAAATTTAAAATATAAAAGTATAAAAATGTTAAATTTCAAAATACAAAATATAATTTTTTGATAACTTCAAAATGTAAGATATAAAAATTAAAATATCCCAAACCAAAATTGACAAACTGATAAAGCATTTTTTTGTAGATTTCCAAACCTGATGGTATTCTTTTGATTGAAAGACCAACAGCCCTAAGAAAAAACTTAAAAGCAAAAAAGAAATACCATAGACTTATTTACACATATTCTTTGATATTTTATTCCCATGGTTTGTTTATTATATGTTTTCAGTACATTGTTGTATCTAATATCTATCTTACTGAAAATGAAAAGGAATATTGATTAAATAGAAAAGCAAAAGAGTCAAAAGCCCTAACCACAGCATTCAGCCCATTAGCCGTCCTGATCCATATCTCATTAAATCCCTTACAAATTTAGGGTCCTTTCGTAAATGGATTCGAATTAATGATTTGATTTAAGTTAATGTGATTTGAGTTAGTGATTTAAATTATTATCTAAATTCATGTTTGGAAGTGCCTTTAGGTTTTAATCTGAGTATAGAATAAAATTAAAATTTATGTTTAGAAATGTAGCAAAAATAGTTTTTGATTTATTAACAAATTTAATAAAATCTTAATGTTAATGATCTTAAAAAATATGCAATATGGATCTTAATTTATTCCTCTCTTCACTAGGAACACAATGAAAAAAGAATCATCTCAATTGGATATCAAATAAAGAAGTTATGATTTCTTTTTTAAATATAGGAGAGAAAATTTTAGTTTTTACTATAGTAAAGATATCCGAGTATCAAAAGTTTTTAGGGAACGACAACTTTAAAAATTTATATTTTTGATACTCAAAGGATTCGAGTTTTTAAGAAAATAAACATATATCTAAAAAATTCTTGATACTTAAATCTAAATTTAAATTTATTAAGTCTAAATAATACTAAAAAGCAAACGTACCCTTAAATTTATAAAGTTTAATCATCAATATCATTTCCCATAATTGAACACCAACACAACACAAGTCGAGGGAAGAATTAGACAAAATCCCCCCAAGTCAAGTCTCCATCTGATCTCATTTTCCCTTACGAAAAAGGCAACGTTTCAAAACCAAAACCAAAACAAAAACCTTTTTTTTTTTTTTTGTGATTGATTGACTTTTAACTCTGTGTCTCTGGTAACAGCCATGAAGAAGAGGAACAGAAATGGCGAAATCTGGGACTTCGAGCACGAAATGCCGGTAGTCGCCGGCGCCGGAGACGTGATTCTTGGGCTGGACGGAGGTACCACCTCCACCGTCTGCGTTTGTATGCCGATCATCCCCTTCTCTGACTTTCCCTCCAACTCTCCGCCTGTTCTCGCCCGCGCCGTCGCCGGCTGCTCCAACCACAACAGCGTCGGTGGTCAGTTTCGCCTCTTCTCCGTTTCTTCTTCGCTTTCCTTTTCTTCTGCAACGGAAATCACTTGCAATTCAATTGACTCCAGTGTTTCTTCGTCGTGATTTGGCTTTGATTTCTGCTCCTCCTTCAGCATAAAACGCAAGCATATATATATATTTTTAGGATGGTTTAGACCTTTTCAGAATTGAAAATATGTTTTGGTGGTAATTTTGCTGAATTTCTGTTCGTCCTTCTGTGTTATTATCATTATTATTATGATTTTGGAGCACTTTGAGTTCATTTGCAATCAACTGCTGTCTGTTTTTTGGTAATAGACGTCAAGCAATCATCTGCTGTCAAAACTAGCTGTTTAAAAAAAAAAAAAAAAACTTTTCCGCGGTTATTTTAGCTTTAATTATGGCCCTATTTCCGATTTTAATTAATTAAACCTTAACAATGGTTTGTGAATGGTACTTGCAAGTGTGGATTTTCTTTTTTCGGTATTTAGTTTTAGTTTCTGGAACGGCTTATTCTGCTTTCTTTGTAATGTATCAGCTATTTGTTTGGAGGGTAGTCTGAAAAATCTCTCTCTCTCTCTTTAATATTTATCTAGTCTCTTATATTGCCTCACTGTTTCTTCTGCAATATAGTTTCTTCTTTTGAATCTTTCAAATTTACTCTCTTTGAGGGTTGGTTTTGCTCAATGAAGAGGGATGTAATTATCTCTTATTTGCAGAGTTATGATATTATGCTTTATGCAAAGTGTGAGCAGGTATTGAGATTGTTTTGTAATAACAATATCCCTTGTTCCTCTCCGTCTCTTTCTAGAAGCTGCTGCCAGGGAAACTTTAGAGAAAGTTATGGCAGATGCGCTTTTGAAGTCGGGTTCAAAGAGATATGCGGTTCGAGCTGTTTGTTTAGCCATCTCTGGTGTTAACCATCCAACAGACCAGCAAAGAATATTGAATTGGCTTAGGTACTAGTTCTACCTGTTTTTTGTTGGGTTGTTTTTAATTTCCCATGCATGTTGACCTTTCTCTGTGTCCCTCATCGGCTCCTAAAATCAAGAATGTGATGAAGGAGGCCTCTTCTCCTGTAATTCATCGTTTTCATTGTGAAGACTTGCTTATTTTTCTGCTTGACGGTTATGTAATCAGACCGCAGATAAAGGAAAAACATTTTTCCTTATATAGTTGCCCTTTTTTCACAGAAGTTGCTTATTTGGTAGATGATTCTATCTGCAAAGGAAATTCTAAAGGTAGCAGATTGATAGCGTCCACCTAACTTGTATTGCTTCCTTGTTTCAAATTTTATTTTGTTGTGCTTGTCACATTTTTTTAAATCACATTTGTCTTGCATGGGTGGTTTAAATATCTTTCCTAAATCACCGCACTTTTTTGTTCTCTGAACATACTGCTTTAGCTGTAGAAATTTAATTTTCTCTCTAACAATTGGAAGAAATTTCACTCTTTGGAATCATTGATGCTTAAATTTGATTTTAACGTTAACAGGGACATATTTCCAAGCCATGTAGGACTGTATGTTCAGAATGACGCTGTGGCAGCACTGGCAAGTGGCACTATGGGAAAACTCCATGGATGTGTTTTGATTGCTGGGACAGGGACCATTGCTTATGGAGTCACAGAAGACGGCAGAGAAGCTAGGGCTGCCGGAGCAGGGCCTGTCTTAGGTGATTGGGGAAGGTATAGATTGCTGATTTGTTTTCGATTTTAGTTCTCTCTCTCTGCTGACCTACACTTACACATGCACGCACATACGAGTCTGATACTCTCTTTCAGTGAATAATTTAGGACATACTAAAAGTAATAGTTTATTTCGGCCATTAGATATGTCAAACTATTCCGAATTCCTTGCAAGCCAATAAATTATTGGTGATATTGATTCTGTTATATATGACTGCTAATCACATTCTGAAATCTTCTCAACAAGTTGCATTCAGAATTTTATGTTAAGTCAATTTATGGGGCTATTTTACCCATGCACTTCAAATCTGGGCCCTCATTCAATAGCTCAAGTAAATCAAGAGAGACTTTTGC
Source organism: Artocarpus heterophyllus (assembly GCA_025403435.1). Lineage (NCBI taxonomy): Eukaryota > Viridiplantae > Streptophyta > Magnoliopsida > Rosales > Moraceae > Artocarpus > Artocarpus heterophyllus. The sequence continues at coordinate 18,185 of JAJQZP010000252.1, read as the reverse complement.
TCATGTGGATTAAAAAATGGACACAGTTAAAATTCTAGACCAAACACAATACATCAATATAAAAATTGTTTTCTCTGACTGCGTTTGTTTGCTAAACTCTTTGTTTAACCATTCAACTGGTGCCTTTTATCAGCCATATTCAGATTATATTTTGGTCTAAATGTGGCATTTTTATTCATCATTCAACTGTTCTCTTCTCTTTCTGGTTATTTAGAGTATGTTGTTTATTTGCAGTGGATATGGAATAGCTGCACAGGCATTAACTGCAGTGATAAAGGCCCATGATGGCCGTGGTTCACATACAATGCTTACATCTAGCATCTTGGAAACACTTGATCTTTCTTCTCCAGATGAACTAATTGGGTAAGTAGCTGAAGCATATACTTTTTACTGTCACTAGTGTTAAATTGAATTAGTTAATATTCATGTTGGCTTCTTGTCTGCATCCAATCTTTTGTGCTTTCTTTGGACAAAATAAATCACAAGGTAGGTTTTCATCAATCTTTAAATTATTTGTCAGCAATCCTTGGGTGGCCTTGATCAAGAAATGCTATGTGCATGAAAATTGACGTTCCTGTAAGAGTAAAATTTTGGTCCTGTTATGCCATTAGTAAAATAGGTCACTTAGTATTTTCCAATTTACCTTACACATATGAGAGAAATTATGCCGTAGAAGTTGAAATACCATTTTTTTGGCGGTCTTAATTCTGCAATTAATCCAAAGGTTTATTATGACAATACATGTTTATGTAATTTCTCTGTCATCGTCCATGTATGTGGGGAACTGATCATTTTTCTACATGTGCTGTACTATGCTTGATGGTAAATTGAACTAGGAGTGTCGCATATAATATGCATTTGGGTATGGAGTCACTGCTCATGGCTGCTTTTTTTCCCCTTCCTGTTGGAATGTAGGTGGACCTATGCAGATCCATCTTGGGCTCGTATTGCAGCACTCGTCCCAGTTGTTGTATCTTGTGCAGAGGCTGGTGATGACGTTGCAAATAGAATTTTGTATTTCAGTCCATGAGTTGGCATCAAGTGTGAGAGCTGTTGTGCAAAAACTTGGCTTGTGTGGTGAAGGTGTTGTGTTGCATTCTAATCTGACATGAAATTATGAGATATCTTTCTTGAATTTCTAGTGTTATGTGGTTTGAAGTCATACGTGATCAAGTAAGGCATTGATTCAGATGGACGAACCAGAAAGAGAGGGAGAGACTGAGGGAGGGAGGGATAGTTGACAATCCATCTCATGCACGTAATGCACATATAGCATTTGGCCAAAGTAGAAACTCTAGTTAATGGACCATTATGGAGGGAGGGAGGGAGGCAGGACAAACCATCTTATGCATGTAATGTACGTATAGCAGCGAGGCAAATTAGAAACTCGAGTTAATGAACCATCATGCAATTGTTTAAATCCCTTATATTCATACGGCATTAATTTGTGTGCGACGGTGAAATCTAATATTTCATCACAGCAATGAAAATTAACATTTTTGGAAGTGATTTATAGTTTTTCTCTTGACAACAGCGATGGAATGTTGTCTTTGGTGTGAATTTCATGTTGTGTAAAATATATTGCAGGTGGAAAGCAATCCTACCCCCTTGTCATGGTTGGTGGTGTTCTTGAGGCAAATAAAAGATGGGATATAGGAAAAGAAGTCATAAAATGCATCTCCAAGTACTACCCGGGGACAGTTGCAATTAGGCCTAAGGTAAGCATGTTTCACGAGTTTTATGACAACTTGGGGCTATTTGTAATTTTGTATTTGGTGGACACTGGACACTCTTGCTTCTATTTAGCAATCTCAATCCATTTTCAAGGATTTCAAAACTTGTAGGAGTGGACTCAATGTTCTTTCCTTTCTTATGGAGAGTTGAGTATTTTACATGTAAGAGCATCTTCAATGCAATGCTAAATTGATGTGCAAATGGTAAATTTAGCATGCGAATATAAAAAACACTATCCAATGCAATGCTATTTTTAATGTCAAATTTGTTATATACTAAACTTGGTAACAATTTTGACACCAAGTATAGCATGTGGCAGATTTGGCCTTTGATGCTTATTGGTTGATACATTCACTTTTTCACTTAATTGTTAATCTTCAAATTATTTTAATATTAATAGTCTACTTTTACAAGTTCAAGCTTAACAATTATGACAAAAGGTAGATACAGCAGTTGAAATAGCATTATGCATCGGAGTACATAGTAGAGTAGTACATCAAAGATGTTATTTTCACAACTTTTTATAGCAACATATGACGTTGGTATTGGCATTTACATAGGGGTTGGTCCAAAGTCTCTATAGAGAAAAAGGGAAAAGTTACTATGGGCCTGGAATATGAAGAGTTGAGTATTTTGCAGGTAAAGTCTCCACAGATAAAAGGTAAAAGTTGCTATGGGCCTGTATCATGAATGGAATGGTCTAACCATATGTAGACTGGACCCATTATAGATTTTAAAGGTGAATTGGCCCCTTTACTGATTTAACTTTTAATGAATGAGGTAGTATATTGATAATGGTGTACCCAAAAAATTGCGAAAAAACGTGGCCTATAGTTATTGAGTTAGTATAGTGTAAATTAGCTTAATTTTTCCACGAGTGCAATATTGGAATAGCAATTCTCTAAAACTGGTTTTCTTCTAATTCATCTGCATGTATATTATTTATCCAGCTCGGATGAAAACTTCCTGGTGGTGGGTACCTCCCATGAGGATGCATGATAGATGGATTTCAATGCATCTTTTGAGCTTGTATGCATGTAATGTCTTTGTATGTGTATGTGTGCATTATATACAACTTCCATATATCTGTTTTCCTTGGATCAAAACCAGGTGGAGCCTGCAATTGGTGCGGCGTTGTTAGCTTGGAATTTTTTAATGAAAGAATCTCTGAGGGGAAACTTAAGCTGACTAATTATTGAAGATTTAGGCTCGTCAATTGTATATTGGAAAAACAATCAAGAAAATGGGAAAATCGGAATTACAGTAGGCAAAATCTTTTCGGATGATGTTTAAGAAATTTTTAGTCCATTTTAATGCTGTACCATCTTCACGTGTATCATCAGTATTCTTGTCCATAAGATGTGAACAGGGTAATGTTTGAATTATGATAAAGGCCGTCATTTGTTGTTCTTACATCTCCCAATTGTTGTATATACAATGTCCTCTACTCTGAATGACGTCTTGAGGATTGAACTTGGCATGGTTGGAAGGTGCCATTTGATTTTGGGTAAAGTAAAGGAGAGCATAAAAATTTCTTCCCAGTGTTGTGATAAGTTGATTTTTACAGTACCATGTCCTTTTTCTTAATTTGCCGTTTCTTTAATACAGATAGGCCTCTTTTATCAATAAAGATAATAATGGTGCCTTTAGGGCACGTCACCAATTCATGATTTCACAATGGATTGTACTGGGAAAGGTAAAAGCTTAAAGGGAGGTTTTTTGAAGAGAGAGAGAGAGAGAGATAAATAAATAAATAATGAAAAAGAATCATTTGATTTAAGTATAATTCCACTATTTGGGATTTAAGTACCCTCTGTTCAGAAGAATGAGAACCAAACAAAGCTACAAGTAAAGTCATGGATACAAAGAAGGGGAAATATCCCTCTCATTTTCGCTCCATTGATGTATAAACGCAGCTTTTTAGATATGGCATTTCATTCCCTCACGTATAGCAATTTATTTACAAGCTTTTATTAGCCCATTTTGAAATACCTCAAAACTCACACGCATAAAACATTAACGATAACTAAACTATATTAATCTCTATTTTGCGCAGTCAAAGTTCATAGCTATAAATCGTCCTCTTCTGATTTCTGTTCTCAAGTAATTGTCACAGGTGGCTGACAGCAATCCCAATGAAACGCCACTGTTTTGGCTTCAGCTAAGTATCCAGAAATTTTCGTCGCCGCTCAGAACTTCCATACCACGACGCAGAGACAGATCACAAACACCACGCGCTGCCTAACAAACTCTTCTTCAGAGACATTGTCCTCTTTCACAAGAGTTTGTAACAGAATCAAGGTGCTCCTGTCTTCTTCCAGGGATAAGCGCCATCTACATGTGTCTTGCACAAGAAACAACAAACAACTCCATTGACAAGGAGTCCTACAAAATTTAAAGCCGTTAAACCTTGCTATTTTTGGCTTTGCCAAGTGACATTTGAGCCTTCACAAATGCAAGCAATCCAAAGTTCTACAAAACCGCTTCCTCATCACCACTCAAGCTAATCATCCCTTACCCTCATAACTCCTTTTGAACACATCCCCCATCCACACACCTATAAATACACCCTTAAAACTCCCTCCCACAAAACACACAAAGCAAAACAAGCAAAAATATGCTTCTTCAAGTACTCAACACACCAAAAACTAAAAGCCCTTTTCATTCTCAGCTTAAACAACCGAATGAAGAAGGTCTCAGCCGTTGCAGCCATATTGGTGGTTGCAGCCATGACAATGGTGTTCATGGCGGAGCCGGTGCAGGCTATATCTTGCGCGCAAGTGGACGTGGCTATGCAGCCCTGCCTTGACTCTCTGAAGGGCATTGCTGGCCAACCCCCGGTGGAATGCTGAAATGGTGTCGTGAACATCAAGGCAAACACTCCCACCAAGGCTAATCGGCAGGCAGCCTGCCAATGCGTCAAGAGAGCTTCCGAGGCATTATCGGGCTTGAGTGAAGATGCAGCCAAGAACCTTCCTGTTAAGTGTAATGTCCAAATCAGCGTTCCAATTTCTAGGAACGTTAACTGCAACAAGCTAGTTTGTTTTATCAAGAGCAGTTTTATTCATCAGTATGACCAATTTTAAACTATATTCTTCGTCACGTCTAGCATTTCTCTTAATATTGTATAACTTTCACCTTTTTAATGAAAGCAAAGATGGAGTGAAGAATAAAGGGCGTTAGGCCATCTTCTTGGTGGCTATGCATCTAGCTTTGGACGTTGTTTGTATGTGGTTCTCGTGAGAGTCATGCATTACATATGGTGTATTGGGATACTTGATATGTATCTTCTTTATTAATAAAAATAAATAAGTTATATTAATATTATAAAATTACTTCTTTTTTTTTTACTTGAGGTGGGATTTGAATTAACACCTTATTTTTATCAGAAAATAAAAAATAAATCTAAAAAAACGAGGGGTGCCATATTCACAAGCTTTTTAACTAAGATGTCATATTATCAATTACACAACTTTTCTGGCCTTGGTCTTCTGGCTTCACCGCTAGTATTTTTAATTAAAAACGCTTCACCACTTGTAAACAAGATAGAGAAGAATTAGCGTGTGATGTAGTATCTAGTCTACATTACATTGCAGTGTTGGGTAGTACTATTGTACGGTTTTCAAATCTATATTGCGCCCACGACTAGTAAATCAAGAAACCTTCTTAGGCATGTTAGATAAGTTTGAAGTTATGAGATTGAGACGACGAGCTCGATTTTGCGTTAAACTAGTTAAAGAGCTACATGAAATGTACATAAAAGTAATTTTGTAGTTAAATCTATTGAGTTAAAGATATGATTACTTTGTTATTATTTAAGTATTTATAAGGATCTTTTTTATAATGTCTTATATTAAAAAAAATTAAGTTTAAACACATTTAGAAAAATGTTTTGATAAGATAAGCGCAAAAAATTTAATAGTATATGAGTTTTCGGCAAAAAGAAAAAAAAAACCTAAAAACATTAGAATACTCCATATAAACAAATTATTTTTTAGGAGTAAAGCAAAGAAAAAAAGAAGTATTTTACAAAAGTATGTTATTAAGCTAGAAAATTTTTTTGCAAATTATGATTTGAGAAAGGGAAATGAAGAAGAAAAAAGAAAAAAAAAAGTACATCTCTTTTTTTGGTAAAGCTCTAAGCCATATTGTATTGGCATCTTATTCTTTGTGAAGGAGTGAAAAGAGTAAGCATTCTTGAAACTCATCAAGTGAAAACAATAAAATATTAAGTGACGTATGGCTTTCTTGTTCTTACTTTTTCCCTTCACGTTATTTGTTATTTTCTAATCAATCCTAATATAAGAATTTAAAGGGTGCTTGAGAAGTGTGAATAGAAGTTAAACTTTTGAATTGAAAACGTGGTATATTATAGTATATTTTTTTAAATATTGTAGCATGTGAAAACTTTACACTATAACAATAAATATTATGATTCTAATTTGTGTCAAGAAAAAATGTGCTACAATGTGAAGCTCCACGTGTTATAATCTCTTCAATCAAAATCGGTTCTAATCAATGCTCCAACACTTAGTTAAACTTAAGTTGACAACTTTTATTGTAGTTACTAGTAACATATAGAAATGTTTGAGATGCAAAGATTTCTTATTTTGTAGACAAGTTTTGAGGCAAACATGAGCGTTTTTTAGGGTAAAGCCGCATATGTGTGTGTAGATCTTTCTACATGCATGCATAACCAAAAAAAAAAAAAAAAGAAGTGAGTCTCTCAATATATTTTGCGTATCTATTTTACAAAAATTAGGAGCCGTTCTAAAAATCATTTGGCAAATATAATTTGAAACGAGTCCATAAAACTAGAGTGTTTGTTACATTGATCAAATCAAATTGATTTGAACTAAGAATAGTATAAAGCTCTTACATGTTACAATGTAAAGTAAAAAATAATTACAGTATAAAACTATCACATACTATATAATGTTTGAACCAAAAGTTTTAGTTCAACTAATGTTCCAAGCACCCTAATTTTGCAAATCCATTTTGAGACCATACAAAAATTAAAAGTGAGTATAGAAAACATTTTGCCAATCTTTGAGACATCAAAATGACCAGTTTGAGTCTTGACCATCTTAAATATCAAATGAAGAACGTACATCATGCGCTTAACATGTATCAAGTGTGCACAACGATGGTGTCTTTTTCGTTTTGTCTTGTTTTTGTTTTCCTTTGAACTTATAATAAATGTTCATCATTAACTCCTCATTAACACGATTTATATCCCGTATGTTTAGGGTTTTTGGAAGTAAAAGCAATTGAATTAATTTAAAACTCGAAGTTTTGACGATGTTAACAATTAATTGTATTGTAACGCCATGGAATTTATTTAATGTTATTATAATATAAATGATGAATAGTGTGCCATAATTAATGTTTCAACATTAATTTGATTACTTGGTTGGATTTTGAATTTTAGGTTGTTTTGTTAATTTGATAAATTCAAATGACTTCTTAGTGTTTTAAAATGATGTTTTGAGTTTTAAAACACAACAATTTGTAAAATATTAAAAATATTCCGTTTTACAAAACCGTGGGCGGCACATGGTTTCGCACAGTAAAACCATCCAAATTTTCTCTATTTATTTCCTTTTTCCCCTCCTCTCTCCTCAATCTCCTTGATCTCACACTCTCTCTCTCCTCTCCTCTCTCTTTCTCTCGCCCGAGGCTCTCTCGTTCTCTCTTAAATTCTTTCTCAAATTTTTTTGAATCAAATTCGAATCCAAGCTTCAGGCTAGCATGGAGGAAGCTCGGGAACATGATTTAGCAACCGAAAACATAGATTTAAAGCTTCGATTCAAGGTTAGTTTTAAAATTTCTAAACTTTTTCCAAAATTTTCAATTTTGTGTATTTTTAAAATCTAGGTTTGTTTAAGCCTAAAAAACCTTGGATTTGAGTTAAATGAACTGAGAACAACTAGAATCTAAGCTTAGATTGAAGGAAAACGGATTGGATTCAAGATTTTTCATTTTTCTCCCCATTTTCTCATTTTCGATTTTTGAGTTTAAATCTTGTTTAAATGAGTTCAAATATGTTCTAGTATGTTTTTCTATCAACTATGATTGTTTTCTATGCCTGAGATTTGAGAAAAACAGGTTAAAATCAAGATTTGAATTTTGAGGATTGAAAAACCCGTGGCTGAATTTCTGGGTTTTCCCAGTTAGGCAGGCCGGATCAAGGGATCAGCAGGCCGGTGTTCATCTGTTCAGCCGACCGAACTTGGCTTCTGGCAGGCCGAACTGTACCGAAGCAGGGAGTCCGCAGGCCGGCCGAAGCATAGAAATTTTGTGAATTTTCACCCTTTTCACTGTTTTGAACCCTGATTTAAATTCCAACTTTATAGAATGATTTTAAAGATACAAATGGCACACTAGGACATCATGAAATGGTTTAGTAACATAGAATGTCTCGAACTAGATATTGATACTTAGTTTGTATCTAGGATCGTTCGTGGTTCCGCGGGGCTAACGTATAGCGGACCGGATTTCGGTGTGGGGCATCGGCACGAGTATTGAGGTAGGACTTCTACCCCATTTTTTTGGTAGCCTAGTTTCAAAATGATTGGCTTTGAAAAGGATTTCTATTAAAATGTTTTCAACGATGTTTGAAAATAAATTTATCAGTTATATTTTAATATATCGTGAATTAAATTGGACTTCATAATAAATGTAAATGACAATACTCGGTAATTGGGTTTTGAATGATGATGGAAATAAACATACAGGCATGATGCCATATCAGAGATCGGGTCGTGTAGCGATCGACCTTGGGGGCAGGTCCCGAAATTCAACTAGGCCACTACGGTGGTGATATTATTATGGTTTGTCTAGGAAAAAGGAATGATATTTTTGGTTGTTCAAGTAAACTGTTCTGGGTAAGAACGGTTTTATTTAACTTTATCTATTTATTTATTCAAGGTTTTTTTTAATTAATCCTGAATAATGAAATGTTTTTTAAATTAAATTATTTTATAAAACATAGTCCTACTGGGCCTTTCGCTTACGTTTTATTTGTTTTAAATTTTTTCCCCTTCTAGGTGGTTTTCCATTTAGGTTTGGAGAAAATTCTTCGGACAGGACGCATGAGCAATAGAGGAACTAGTAAACTTATTTGTATTATTTAAATCAAGGCATGTAATATTTTAACTTTAATTATACTTGGACTGTGATTGTATTTATGATATTGTCAGTACCATGTGTGTGCACAAGTTGTGGGTCTATGGGACCTATACTCGCTAGGTTTATTCTTTAATATTAATTTTTCATGTAATGTCTTTCTTTAAACTTTCATATTTTATATTTAACTCAACCCCTTAAACTCTGGATTTTTAATTAAATTCTCTTTTAATTAATTTAATTAATTTTGCCACGTCACATCTCGTACTCCGGGACGTGACAGAATGGTATCAAAGCTCAAGGTTATGAACCTTGGGAATTGTGCACACATAGGTTTGACATTGTGATACCTCTGACAGTCTAAATTTTGTTTTCAGAAGTGAGAGAATGGCACCTAGACGTCGTTCGACAGCTGACGCCGAGTTCGGAAACGATGAGGGCATGATGAGGTCTATGTTTGCGACTTTTCGGCAAATGGCAGCCAGGGCTAGACCGGAAGATTCTAATGTTGGTAGTCGGCATGCGTACTTTAAGGAATTTTGGCGTGCGTCTATTTCGACTTTTGATGGTAATTGGGATCCGCAGTTGGCAGAGTATTGGTTAGATTCAATCTTGAAGCATTTGGATACCCTTGGTGTGCCTGAGGAGTATCGTGTGGAGTTTGTTGCGTATAAGCTCGAAGGTGGCGCTAACACTTGGTGGAAACAAGCTAAGCGTTTGGAGCGCGGTGATGATATCAGTTGAGACAGGTTCAAGGAGCTGTTCTATAATCGATATTTTCGCAGGGGTATAGAGATCAGAAGGCAGCTGAGTTCTACAGGTTACAGCATGGTGATCTTTCATTCGGGAATATGAGGCAAGGTTTAATGAGTTGGCTAGGTTTGCTCCATCAGCTGTGGCATCGGAGCATGAGAAGTGCATTAAGTTTCAGGAAGGACTCAAGGCTCCTATTCGGCGATAGTTGGTTGCTCTACGGCTTAGGAGTTTTGGAGAGCTTGTGTCATCGGTGATTTCTGTGGAGAATGATTATGTGCAGTATTGTGAGGACCGAGCCAAGGCTTCAGGAGGACCGCAGAGGAGCGGTAGGAAGAGCACCAGTAGTCGTCCAGCTCCGGGGAAGGCAAGCAAGGTGGCGCGACCAGTGGTAGCAGCAGTTCGTCTGGCAGCGGGCGCAGCAATCCCTACAGCTTCCATTGTCATTTCTGTCAGCAGCCCGACATATCAAGAGGAATTGCCCGATCAGGAGTGCCCGTCTTCGGATCTCAGACCGGGGAGGATGCCAGTCGTCAGTCTCAGCCTCAGACCCTACCTCCGCCTCAGCAGTACCCGCAGTTGCAGTATCCCTAGTTCTTCCTCAAAGTTCTCATATCCGGCACGGGGGCAGCAGCCGCAGCATTTCCAGCGCAGTGTCCCTCATATCGAGCACCAAGTGCAGGTAGTGTGCAGTCGTCTCCATCCCAGCAGCATCGGCAGCATAATCCAGGACCAGCAATGTTGGTGAGGAAAAGGAAGGCTCCAGTGCAGGTTCATGCAATGGCATCTGGAGGTCAGATTCTCATGTTGGTAACGCGGTTGTCGATGGTATGATCTTCGTTTCTAGATCTTTAGCTCGTGTTTTGTTCGATACCGTGCCTCTCATTCTCTCATTTCGAGTTCTTTTGTACATGCCTTGGGATTAGAGATAGAAGAGTTTAATGAACCCCTAGTCATAACTTCTCCCTTGGGGCGGGTGTGTGTAAATTGTATGTGTAAATCTTGTAAAATAAAGATTGGGGATGAGATTTTGAAAAGTGATTTGATTATACTCCCCATGAGCTCCTATGATGTAATTCTAGGGATGGACTGGTTGTCCAGGTATAATGCAGTTGTGGACTGCCAACTTAGAAAAGTGACCCTAGTGTCTGATAGGGGGACGATGATCACTTACCAGGGTGGTGGTGATTGGTTAATGAGTGAGCGTCTCATGAAGTCGTGTCTAGGAGGGCGAAGGAATCTAGGTTGTTGTGCTTTTCTTGCCAATCTAGATTGCGAGCCCTATGTTTGAGAGGCAGTGTAGCGATTCGGTGGTTGATGAGTTCGAGGATGTCTTCCCCGACGAGTTGCCAGGATTACCACCGCATCGAGAAATTGAGTTTGGTATCGAGTTGTTTCCAGGGACAGCACCGATTTCTATGGCACCTTATCGGATGGCGCCGACAGAAATGAAAGAATTGAGGAAGCAACTTCAGGAGCTTGCTGATAAAGGGTATATTCGGAATAGCACATCTCCGTGGGGAGCACAGTTTTGTTTGCTAAGAAGCATGATGGGACTCTCAGGTTGTGTGTGGATTATCGACAGCTGAATCGTGTACGGTGAAGAACAAGTATCCTTGCCTAGGATTGAGTTGTTTGATCAGTTGGGAGGTTCGCGATACTTCTCAAAGATTGATTTGCGTCGGGTTATCATCAGCTCAGGATTAAGGAAGAGGATATTCCCAAGACAGCTTTTAGGACTCGGTATGGGCATTTGAGTTTCTGGTTATGTCGTTTGGGTTGACGAATGCTTGGCAGCTTTATGGATTTGATGAACAGGATATTTAGGCCGTTTGGATCAGTTCGTGATCGTGTTCATCGATGATATTCTTGTGTATTCTAAGACTTGGGAGGAGCATGAGCAGCATCTTCGGATCGTGCTTCAGACTCTGCAGGAGCACCAGTTGTATGCTAAGAGGGAAAAGTTGAGTTTTGGTTGACTGAGGTCAATTTCTAGGTCATGTCATCTCGGAGCATGGTATTTCTGTGGATCGTCCAAGATTGAAGCCATAGTATAGTGGGAACGACCAAGGAATGTAGCGGAGATTCGCAGCTTCTTAGGTCTTGCTGGTTATTACAGAAATTTGTAAAGGATTTTTCGAAGATTGCAGCTCTGTTGACGAGATTGATCAAGAAAAATGTCAGGTTTGAGTGGAATGAAGATTGTGAGCTTGCTTTTCAGGAATTGAAGAACCGGTTGACTTCAGCTAGTGTTAGTTATTCCTAGCAGTGACGAGCCGTATGAGGTTTATGCGGATGCTTCAGGGGCGGACTTGGATGCATGTTGATGCAGCATGGCGTGTGGTTGCGTACGGATGAGACAGCTACGACCTCACGAGCGGAATTATCCTACTATGATTGGAGCTCGCAGCGGTGATTCACGCGCTGAAGATTTGGAGGTGTTACTTGTATGGAGCGTCATTTCAGGTCTTCTCCGATCACAAGAGTTTGAGGTATTTGTTCACTCAGAGGGATCTTAATTTGAGGCAGTGTAGATAGATAGAGTATATGGAGGATTATGATTTCGTTGCAGTATCATCCCGGGAAAGCTAATGTGGTCGGATGCGCTTAGCAGAAGTCTTCAGGGATTCTCGCTTGTTTGGCTTTTGAGGACTGGAGCAGGGATGCGACAGTGAGCGAGTATAGGCTACGGTATCATGAAGACTGTGATCGAGTTTCGGTATATCATGTGGAAGCGACCCCAGCTCTTGTTCGGATGGTGAAGCAAAGTCAGTGGCAGGATCGACATTTGCAGGGGATTTGGTCGCGGATTCAGAACGGGGAGCAGTTTGAAGAATGGAGCGTGCATGTCGATGGATTGTTGTATTTCCAAGAGCGTCTTGCAGTTCCAGCTATCGCCGAAGTGACGAAAGCCGTTTTGGATGAAGCTCATAGGTCTCAGTTCGCTATTCATCTGAGGGAGCAGATGTATCGCGATTTGAAGAGGCAGTATTGGTGGAGAGGCATGAAGAAAGATGTTCGAGAGTACGTGGCCAAGTGTTCGACGTGTCTTCAGGTGAAAGCCGAGCATCAGAAGCTGCAGGTAGCTTCAGCCGCTTCCTATTCCAGGGTGGAAATGGGAGCATGTGACGATGGATTTTCTCACAGGTTTGCCGAGGACGGAGCAGCGGCATGATGCAGTTTGGGTCGTGGTGACAGGTTGACGAAATCGACGCATTTATTCCATTTAGGTCGACATGTTTGAGGAAGATTCTAGGGATTTGTGTCTACAGAACATTATGAGGTTGCATGGAGTTCCTTTGTCCATCACCTCTGATCGAGACACCAGGTTTAATGCTAAGTACTAGAGGAGTTTTCAGGAGGCTTTAGGTACGGATTTAAACTTCAGTACGGCGTTTCATCCTCAGACTGATGGGTAGTCTATGGGTAGTCTCGAGGATATGTTGCGTGCCTGTGCGTTGGACTTCGGTGGGAATTGGAAAATGTTTGCATCTGGCGGAGTTCGCAACAATAGCTATCAGGCAAGTATTGGTATGGCACCGTTTGAGGCGTTGTATGGGCGACCATGTCGGTCACTATGTGTTGGGCCGAGCCGGAAGATAGGGTTATTCTTGGGCCGGATGAGATCCGTGATAGCAACGAGAAAGTCGCGGTGATTCGAGATCGGTTGAGGGCAGCTCAGAGTCGACAGAAAAGTTATGCGGATAGAGACGTAGACCCTTAGAGTTCGCGGTTGGAGATTTCGTTCTCTTGAGGGTATCGCCTCGTAAGGGAACTATGCGGTTCGGAGTGAGTGGGAAGCTCGCGCCGAGGTATATTGGGCCGTTCGAGATCACTAGCGTGGTGTGGTCGCTTATCGGCTTGATCTTCCGCCCGAACTTTCTCATGTTCACGATGTGTTTCATGTGTCGATGCTTAGGAAGTGTCCACCTGAGCAGGGTAAATAGTTTCATTTGCGATGTGCAGGTTCAGGAAGATACAAGTCAACCGGAAAGTGATTAGTTTGCGTCGTCGTGAGATACCGTTGGTAAAGGTCGTGTGGTAGCATCATGGGGTTGATGAAGCCACTGGGAACTAGAGTCGAGTATGCGGGAATTGTATCCGCATTTGTTTTGTTTCTGAGATGAGTGTAAATTTCGAGGGCGAAATTTCTTTTAGGGGTGGAGATTGTAACGCCCCGGAATTTATTTAATGTTATTGTAATATAAATGAATTAGTGTGCCATAATTAATGTTTCAATTAATTTGATTACTTGGTTGGATTTGAATTTTGGTTGTTTTGTTAATTTGATAAATTCAAATGACTTCTTATTGTTTTAAAATGATGTTTTGAGTTTTAAAACACAACAATTTGTAAAATTAAAAATATTCCGTTTTACAAAACCGTGGGCGGCACATGGTTTCGCACAGTAAAACCATCCACAAATTTTCTCTATTTATTCCTTTTTCCCTCCTCTTTCTCAATCTCCTTGATCTCACACTCTCTCTCTCTCTCTCTCTCTCTCTCTCTCGCCGAGACTCTCTCGTTCTCTCTTAAATTCTCTCTCAAATTTTTGAATCAAATTCGAATCCAAGCTTCGGGTTAGCAGGAGGAAGCTCGGGAACGTGATTTAGCAACCGAAAACATGGATTAAAGCTTCGATTCAAGGTTAGTTTTGAAATTTCTAAACTTTTTCAAAATTTTCAATTTTGTGCATTTTTGAAATCTAGGTTTGTTTAAGCCTAGAAAACCTTGGATTTGAGTTAAATGAACTTAGAACAACTATAATCTAAGCTTAGATTGAAGAAAACAGATTGGATTCAAGATTTTTCATTTTTCTCCCATTTCTCATTTTTAGATTTTTGAGATTTTTGAGTTTAAATCTTGTTTAAATGAGTTCAAATATGTTCTAGTATGTTTTTCTATCAACTATGATTGTTTTCCATGCCTGAGATTTGAGAAAATAGGTTAAAATCAAGATTTGGATTTTGGGGATCGAAAAACCCATGGCTGAAATTTCTAGGTTTTTCCAGTTCGGCAGGCCGGATCAAGGGATCGGCAAGCCGATGTTCATCTGTCCAGCAGGGCAAACCTGGGAATGTTCGGCCGATCGAACTTGGCTTCCAGCAGGCCGAACTGCACAGTTCGGCCGGCCGAAGCAGGGAGTCCGACAGGCCGTGCCGATGCATGTAAAATTTTGTGATTTTTCACCGTTTTCACTGTTTTGAACCCTGATTTAAATTCAACCTTATAGAATGATTTTAAAGATACAAATGGCACACTAGGACATCATGAAATGGTTTAGTAACATAGAATGTCTCAAACTAGATATTGATCGACTTAGTTGTATCTAGGATCGTTTGTGGTTCCGCGGGGCTAACGTATAGCGGATCGGGATTTCGGTGTGGGGCACCGGCACGAATATTGAGGTAGGACTTCTACCCAATTTTCTTGGTAGCCTAGTTTCAAAATGATTTGGCTTTGAAAAGGATTTCTATTAAAATGTTTTCAACGGTTGTTTGAAAATGAATTTATCGGTTATATTTTAATATACCGTGAATTGAATTGGACTTCATAATAAATGTAAATGACAATACTTGGTAATTGGGCTTTGAATGATGATGGAAATAAACATACAGGCATGATGCCATATCAGAGATCGGGTCGTGTAGCGATCGACCTTGGGGGCAGGTCCCGAAACCCAATTGGGCCACTACGGTGGTGATATTATTATGGTTTTCTTAGGAAAAAGGAATGATATTTTGGTTGTTCGAGTAAACTGTTCTGGGTAAGAACGGTTTTATTTAACTTTATCTTTATTTATTCAAGGTTTTTTTAATTAATTCTTGAATAATGAAATATTTCTTTAAATTAAATTATTTTATAAAACATAGTCCTACTGGGCCTTTCGCTCACGTTTTATTTGTTTTAAATTTTTCCCCCTTCTAGGTGGTTTTCCATTTATGTTTGGAGAGGATTCTTCAGACAGGACGCATGAGCAATAGAGGGACTAGTAAACTTATTTGTATTATTTAAATCAAGGCATAATATTTTAACTTTAATTGTACTTGGACTGTGATTGTATTTATGATATTGTTAGTACCAGTGTGTGCATAAGTTGTGGGTCTGTAGGACCTATACTCGCTAGGTTTATTATTTAATATTAATTTTTCATGTAATGACTTTCTTTAAACTTTCATATTTTATATTTAACTCAATCTCTTAAACTCTGGATTTTTAATTAATTTAATTAATTCCACCACGTCACCTCCTGTACTCCGGGCGTGACATGGACGAATTAGACTTGGGAAAAAATTGCATGGATTACGAGGTGATGTTTGGAAGGTGGTGAGAACCATTTTATTGTAGCATGTGAGAGTTTTATATTGTAACAATTTTTTATTGTTACTATAGCATGTGAGAGCTTTATACTATTTATAACTAAGTTTGTGGTGAACTTTATACTGTAATAAATTTTTTTATTATTATAATATATAAAAATTTTATATTATTTATAACTAAATTTGTGTAAAAACTATCGTTTCTGTTGTTAAGTTCGTTATGTCAAACAAGAGAAAAGTCATTATTTATTTTTTTGTATATAATAAATTGGTGAAAATTTTGTTTCCAGTCCGCCAAAGATACATCATGGTATTTCTGAAGTGATATCATGACATTGACCTATCAAAAAAGTAATATAAAAAATCGTACATCATGACATATGTTTGGGCACAGTGGTACTAGGCCCAATGATAGACAAACTTCCATCGTAAAATCCTAAGTTTCTTCAAAAAGGCAAAACTAAAATTATAAGCTTTTATGCAAAAGCTATAGTTCAAGTTTTCTCTTTTTTCCTAATTTAATTTTAATTTGTTTTTCTGTTTCCCTTCCAAAACAAAAATTACAAACCCCTATGTAAAAATGTTTGATAATAGCCAAGTCATTTTCACAACTCTTACCCAAAATAACAGCCAATTTTCCATCCATTAGCAAAAAAGGAAAGATAAAAAATATATTTATCAGAATCTAAGGAGATTAGTTCATTAGATCCATCCTCTACCTAGAAAAGAATAAACAAATTGCCCTACACTTCGATGTCTTCATATGACTAGCGGCTAGTTCAAATTATAAGTAACATTTTTCTACCAAAAAAGGAAAAAAACGATTCAATGTCTAAGCTAAAATGTAATGGATATTAGGATAAGGATGAAAAACTAAAATATTGTACAAGACAATAATTCACTTCATCCCATTTGCTAATAAGAGCTAGATGGAAATTCCCAAAAGACAATTTTCTCCTAAAATTAAAAGAAAATCAAAATTTAAAATAAAAAAGGGAATGAATAATTGTCATGACGGCTTTGATACGGCTAACTTGTAGCTAATCTAAAGGTGATTTGTTTTGAAACAACTTTTTAAATTTAAATTTTTAAAATTTTTTAAATACGTTTTTTATTTAAAATTTAAATCAAATGAATTATTTGAATTCAAGTTTTTAGAGATTATTCTTTCTTAACTTTTAAGAATATGTTTCTATAATAAAAACTGAAATTTCTTTTTAGCCAAAAAATCATTTTTTATTGTTTTTTATTAAAAAAGAATAAATCAAATCTATATTACATTTTTTAAGATTATAAACATTAAAATTTTGTTATATTTATTAAAAAATTAAAAAACTTTTTTCTTTAACTATTTAAGCATAAATTTTAATTTTATTTTTATTCAAATTAACATTTTAAATATATACCTAAACTTTAATTTAAATTAAAATAATTTAAATTAACATAATTTAAATTTATTTATCAAATAAAGAGGGAAAAAAATTTGTCCTATTTTTTTTTTTTCCTCTTGTTGCTTCTGACAACCATCCCTATGTGACAATACCCACACCTCTCAAACTTTCTGTCCATCTCTTCTCACACATGAAAAAAGGCAAAAAAAAAAAAAAAAAATCATAAAAGAGAAAAGGGAAAAAATTTAAAAAAGTGACAGCCAGCAATAATTACCACCGTATTAATTGACGGTAGACCAAACCAAAACCCAAACGAGACCCAATAAAGCCTGTACACCGAAAATTCCTCTCTCTCTCCTCTTCTCTTTCTCTCTCTATCCTTTCTCAGTTTCTCTCACTTGCACACTCTCTCTTCTCTTTCTACTCTCAGCTGCGCAAGCAAAGTTTTTTTTTTCCAATTTTTTTTCTTCTGTGCATAGTCAAATCCGAAGCCGCGAAGAAGAGAAAGAGAGAGCTTCGAAGCAAGCACAAAAATGGCTGCCACTTCCAGCTCTCAGTAAGGGCTAAAGCTTCTTTTTCGCTATTATTGTCATCATCATCGTCAAGTTAGGAGGGAGCTAGTAGTGTTCATTGTGTACGGCACGCACTTGGAAATATCTAAGATCTGTGGATTCTAGGGTTTACTCGCGCGAAGCTTCGGCGGTTTGCGCTTTGAAATTGGGGTTTTCTTGTTCCGGAGAAGGAAGTTTCATCTTTCTAATTTCTTTTTCTTCTTCTATGGCGGTTCTTGTTGGGGTTAGGGTTGGAACTAAGAAGATCTGGATCGTATGAGGGATAGAGGGTTTGTGTTCTGTATTGG
>JAJQZP010000251.1:0-106605 GCA_025403435.1 Artocarpus heterophyllus | reverse complement strand
CCTAATGCTTACTTGACAGTTACTGTTGTACCCAACTCCGCCAAATGCAAATGTCGTTTTCAATTCCTGCCAAAATCCATTACACGTGCATGAAATGTACCTCTAAAAATTTGGATCCCTCGAACAAACTGCCTATCGGTCTGAGAATGAAAAGTCACGTTGGACCCCAAGTCTGAGCCCAAACTTCTGGAAAGCTCCTCCAAGAACTTATTGCAAACACTAGGACCTAATGGGAATAAAATGCATCTATCTCGTAGACTTGCCAATGATGACTCAAATCACATCACGTCCTTGCTTCGTCCTCGGCAACCCAGAGAAGAAATATGCCATGACATGCACTCATGCTGAAGCTGACCAGGGCTTTTGATGCTTGGCCGCCACCTGTAAATAAATCACGCGCTTGGCCATGTACGCTTAAACATCTTTCTTCAGACTTTTCCACTAGTACTGGCCCTGAAAAACGCGATACATCTTCGTGCTTCCCGGATGAATGGTTAACTGAAACTTGCGAGCTTCATTTATCAAGGCTTTCATCACTCCCTTGATTGCAAATACTGTCGGACGTTCCTTAAGACTATAATGATCCACCGGTAGGAAAAGCTATGATCTTCAAACTGCTCCTCGAAGATATGTCTCGCCACTAATTTGGCCTCACCATCCAAACAAGTGCTAAAATCGAATCCCTGAAATATGTCGACGCTGAATCAAAGTCTTCATGGTACTGCGGCCCATCCTTGCTCACGATAGCATCTCTCACCAGTTCTTTAATGCCAAATATGCACGAATCTCCAAGATCTCCTGCCGAGCTGTCTGCAAACACGATGGCCCTACCTGGATGATATTGTAGCGAGATATCCTGATCCTCTGTACGTTTCACCTACCATTGTTGCCTTAATTCGAATCTCTCTAAGTAAACAAATACCTTGAGCCCCTATGATTCGAGAATACCAGAAATATCACTCTAGCAAGTGGCTTTTTTAGATCCCTCGAAGCGTAAATCACTACGACAAGCTCTAAATCATAAGTAGGGAAGTCTTGCGCACGAGGCTTTTACTGTTGCAATCCATAAGTCACAACTCGTTTATGCCGCGTCAATACACATCCAAGCCTTTGTCCTACTACAACGGTGTAGATCTCATAAAACTCGTCACTGTTCGATGCAGCTAGTGCAGAAGTGATAGTTAACCGATCTCTCAACTATTGGGAAGAGCATCTACATCCTTCGTCCCCTTCAAACTTATCACTAGTCTCGATCAACTACATCAATGGAACTGTTACCTTTAGGGAAACCCTTTCACGAACTTTTCTACAGTACCCTACACGTCCTAAAAAGCTGTGAATCTCGACCACAATCTTTAATTGCCTCCACCGCACCGTAGCCTCAATCTTGGATGAATCTACTAAGACACCTTGCTCAAAATGATATGCTTCAACTTAACTTTCTGGGCATGCCGCTAGTGCTTCTGGATCTCAAATCAGTTCTCGAGAAATATCGAAAACTTCCTAGCTGGTTAAATAACTCATCAATACTAGGCCTTGGATATTCGTCCTTCACGATGACTTGATTCAGCTACTGATAACCAACGCGCAACCTGAGCATACCATTGTGCCTCTTGGTAAACAAAACTGACATATCCTATGCAGTCCTAAATATATTCTTTACCTGTAAGTTCCTGAAGTTTTTTTTTCCGTAATTCCCTCATTCCTGCTAGCGCCAAACGACACGGTGCTACAAAAATCGAAGCGGTCCTTAGGAATAACTTGACACCAACTTAATCCTTCCGATGCGATGTTAATCACGATAACTCATCGGGGAAAGCATCGTCGAACTCATTAGCCACCAATGTTGCTACATTTCTTCCTGGCATCAGATTCCTCCTCTAGATCTAAGAAAAATATATGTATTATGTATATTGATATATATATATATATAGCATGTTAGGTCTCCTTCATATACCTAGACACATTTTCATGAGTTACTCACTCATTACTCGATCGTTACCACCCTAGTAAACAATCATCATCCCCTTATCGATCTCTAGGGTTACCTATTTAGTGCGACAACTATAGTTGCACATTCCTGGACAACCTGTCCAGTCCTAAGATCAATCATAAGTACTCATGGGATCATAACCGAATTACTTCTCGAAGTCTCATCCTCAATCATTACCTCACAAAGTTTACACCTATGGTTCACACACACCCGCTCCAAGGGTGAGGTATTTACTAAGGGTTCAGCAAATTCTCCTATTTCAATTTCAAGGCATGTACAAATGAACTCGAAACAAGAGAATGAATGGCACCAATATCAAGAGAACCAAAACTAAAGACTAAGAAACTAGAACCATTTTGTTGACCGTCTTGTCATTGGTTTGAGTTTCTGGAACGCCCTAAAGTTATTGTGTGAACTCGAATTAGCCTCTTCCTTTTTCCTCTGCTAGCGCTGCCACGCTGGGGTCATCGGCCGATACTGCTGCAGAGGAAACTAATGAAGTTGAAACTGAAGAAGTCGCTGAGGTGGAGATAAAGACTGAGGTTGAGGCTGTAGTTTGCACCTTCTTCTGTCTGAGATCCTTGTTGAGCATTTCTTATTGGACATCTCCTCCCGATGCATCGGCTGCTACGGAAATGGCAAGGGTTGCTTCGTCTATTACTAGATGATCTACTGCTTCCATTGCTACACTACCATGCTGATTCTTTACCTAAGCTTAACGATCGCTACCTCTCCTTTTGCTCCGTTGGGCCCTCATGATGTTCTCGCTCAATCCTTGCAGTAGTGAGCATGATCTACTCTTATCGATAAGGCTGACAACTCTAACCTACTAGAATTTTGAAGTTGCAAGACCACCAATTACCATTGAATGAATGCCTTAAGCCCTTCATGTTAGACATGTATGCCCCAAGGAGTAAAAAATGTAATAAGTTTTTGGAGACATTTTTTATCAATAAAATTTATTTATTGTTTATGTATCAAATCTTATTCTCTTTACGTTCATGTTTGTTGAATGTATGTTAAGCAAATAATAGTTTGAGACTGTCAATCTAAACCTTTAAGAATTGAGCATATGATGGACAATTATGCGGAAGACACGATTCTTAATGTGATGGTCTAAATTATACGATCCGCAATCAAGGGATTAAAGTTGGACACTTTATTCATGTAAAGATTGTTATGTTGTCTATATCCCTTTTGGGAGATAGTTTGTCTTGACCATCAGAGGTGAACTCCATGAATAGAAACATTGGCATGTTGTCATAGGTGGCGATGTGTTGGATCGGGACATAAAGTGAATTGATTTAGATTAATAATTCTGTCTTGGCAAATTGATTCACTTTAGACAATCATTTATACTGTATCTTAATTCTGAGATGAATAGTGAGCCTATTGTCTTAACTTGTGTCTTTTGATGTACCAAAGGGTGACACCCACATCTTAATAGTGGTATGCATGCCAGTGCGTTGGAGGCATGACTCTTGATAGCGTAGACTTGTTATTCATAGATATGAAACCCATAGCTTCTCTTTAGGAGTAATGATATCATCTTATATGCGTTATCCTGTAATTAAAAAACTGGAGCGCTCAACCATTTGGATACATAGGTGTAATCGAATGGTATACTGTCTTTGGATGGTAAGTTTTTTGATGGTAAGATAATGGAACGTAAGATAAAAATAATTAGGAAAGTAAGACAGAACTTGTCCCTAAGCTGATTATGGATAATCCTATGGGGATACGATACACTATGATATGTCATAGAGACTTAGCTATATGGCTTCGTAATTCTATATAGTTCGAGGGTACAGCTCTAAGCTTTTAGTGGAGTAACATTGGAGTTGATAATTATGAAATGTATATCTGGGATATTGGGTTTCGCAATTATCAAGAGCTTGAACTATATAGGTCCATTTGGTCCCATTTGCTAGCTCACAACATCCTGTAATGATACGGCATGCTTTTTCAATAATTGGTGACTTATGTCAAATTTATTAGATTGGTTAAAATTTAAAAGAATCAGATAATTTATGTTTGTTTATCGGTTGAATTAATTTTGTGATAAAATTAATTTAAGATAAGCTTGTTGAATTATTGGGATCGGATAATTCTTGTCTGTTTATCGGTTGATTTAATTTAAATAAATTAAATCAAGATAAACTTGTAGAATTATTAGGAATTCATTTATTTTTTAAAAATTATCTAGATAAAATTGTTTTAATCAGATAACTTCTCTATTAGGTTATTTGAATTAAAACTGAGACTTTATCCTACAGATTCTTGGGTGAAAAATAAAAGATTCGCTAAGATTTTTTATTCGGTAGTTCGGCTTGCCGATCCTCAAGTTTCACCTACCGATGGACAAGTTCGGCCTGTTGATTATGTAGTTCAGCATGCCGATGAGCGAAGGATAAGATCACGCGGTTTTACACGAATTTTATCAGATATTGATTCGAACTTGATTCTGATTCAAATTTTTGAGACCGAATCTGATAACGACTGACCCGAAACCCAACCTCTATAAAGGGAGAGTAAGTCTTAAGAGTTATTTAGATCAATTGAGAGATTAAGAGTGATACTTTGCAGGTGAGAATCTAAAACTCCCTGAGAGCTCTTGTTCATAAATCAACACTTGCTTTGGGTTCTCTTAATTGGTTGGAAGGAGAGTCACCTGATGGAAGAGTTGTACGTATGAGCCCACACTCACTCCGATCATGGATAGAGAATATCAAAGAAGACCAGTTGGTTAAGGCTCTTTTGGAATGTTACTTCTCTTCACACTTTACGGGGGTCTTCGGCAATAAAGGTTAGTAAGATCTGGTTAATTCATGCATATAGCATGTCAAACTTGTGTTTGGTATTTAAATAGAAAGGGGTAAAACCAACACGAGAAAGCTGTGCGTGATACACGGTTTTCAAACGGGATATATTTGGTATTTAACAAATAGTTTTGTTTCAAAAATCAAAATAACAAGTTAAAATGATCAAATTAATTTAAAAAGTCAAATTTATTAGGATATCATTGCAAAATATTTAGATTAGGATAGAATTATAATCTAGCACACTAACCCTTTTTTTACACATTAAAACCACTTAATTAATTTTCAAAACGTTACATACATGCATACCTATATACATGTATAGTATTAAAAACATATACATACATTATACGGGACCTCAAAAATCAAAAAACAAAACTTTAAAAAGAGAGAAAAATCGTATAAAAGTAATGTACTAATATTCGAAGTATGAATAAATCCTACTCATCTTGACAGGGAAGGAAAGGCGTGTGTTTGATGAAAAAGATGAACATGTACTATTGGTGTGAGTGTGGTACAAATGATCACCTGAAATAACGCATCTTGTCCTTCTATGCACGGTATCTAGTTGAATCCAATACATTTTAAGTCACAATATTGTAATATGTGGTCCTATAACAATATATTCTTCTCAATAAATTAAAGTACTCTTCACAAAAAATAAAAAAATAAAAATAAACAAAGAAAGAAAGAACAAGACCAATATTGTTCCTATTTTAAGAGCTAATTTCTTTAGCAGAATAAAAACTGTATGTAAATTTTGTGCGCCAACTTAGAAAAGCATCAATTTTTGCATCAGAATCTTTATGAGTGTGTGTTCTGTTTTTCATCAACCCCACTTACTATAAGCCAGAGGAGTGAAATTTTGCATCAGAATCCATGATTGTTTTCCAGTTTTAATAGGCCATTAAGTATTAAATTAGGAGAATCTTTAACAAGTTAGACAACGTCACATACATACCTTTTTTTGGCTTTTAAGTGAAAGCCTAAAGTTAAGCCTTTGATTTTTTTTTTTCTCCTTTTTTCTGTATATTTTAGTACAAATATACCCTCACTCTCCGCCCCACTTTTTGACCATGTTAGTGCCATGCCCTTTTCCTTCCCATTGTTAAATATTATATTAATAACATATTCTTTTTTTCAAAAAAAAAAAAGAAAATTTTGGTTCCTCAACTAACTCAATAAGAAAAACAAAGTTAATACTGAAAGCCTACGTAATCCATGCAAACATGTCATGCAACTATAGAATTAGAGGTCGTTTTTATTGCTAGTTACAAGGTTAGGCCAACAATGTGAAAAAAAAAAAAAAGAAAAAAAAAGAGAGAAACTACTCTCGTAAAGTCAGCTATATAGCTAGCAAAACGTTGCATCTTAGGGGGGGTTATTAATTACAGCTATATGTTGATAATGACTAAAAACATATTAATTAAAGTATAATAATCTCAACTGGCAAGCATGATTAGAACTACTTCTAGCTCTAGAAACCCTTTATTATTTATAGTAATTAAACATCAATGTTAATATCGGAATTAATTATTGATGGTTTTCCTGCTTCTAGCTAGCCCCAGATGGTGACCGACGCCGCGAGTTTACATTTTTTGGCCTGAAAGCATGAGTATTTAAATTTTAAGTTGAGTTTAAAATAATGTTGTGATTGTACTGCTTAGGAATATATACACAATTTGACGTAAAAGTTAGCAGACAAATGGAATAATTTTTTGCATTAAATATTAATGGTACTATAGATGGTAATTTGCAACTAGTATACGGCTATTCAAAGGAGATGTATTGAAGAAGTCTCTTATAGAGAATTAGATCCTTCTGCTTTCGGCCGGTAATATACATATCTGTCAAGGACATATACATTGTAACTTGTAAACTTAACTTGAGTAGCTAATTTAAGTCTTGTTTTTTAAGTTAAGCTTAATATATTTTTGGAGAGAAAATGAAACTTTAATGAGGATCAAATCTAGGACTATTGAGAAAAAAAAAGCTATACATATTTGCCATAAAAAAACATGAATAGGGTGTTTGGCATGGTGGTTAGTACCATTGATTAGAATTGGTTTTACTATAGCATGTAAGAGTTTTACATTATAGTAACTTTTTTTTATTTTTTTATTTTAGTATAACATGTAAGAGCTTTATATTGTTCATAACTAAGATAATATTAGGACCGTCCCTTGCCAAATAGGCTATAAATGTTAATGTTGTAAATTTAGAGTAGTTTAAAAATACATGACGGTAAAAAGTGATTTGTATTGAGTTGTATTTTCTGTGGTGGTGGTTGATGATTTTAGGTACCCTCATTAGACTTTAGATTTTTGACACTCCAAACCGACGAAATGTTTTTTTATGGAGTGCCAAACACCGATCAAAAGTAATCTTATAGATTATAATTAGTGATCTTTCAGATGTCACCAAAATCAATAGTGACTAATGGCCGTCAACATTGGTCAAAATAAAGTAATCTACCAGATTGTCACCGGTAATCCACTAGATTATTTTGACTTTTCTAGCAAGTATCACGGATCTTCTCCAACAGCAAAGGGTAAGGAAGTCATTTTGTGGAACATGAAGCAAATGACCTCAAAGTATGTAAAGGTCTCAAAGTTGTAGAAATCCTTATACCAAAATAAGCGTATGTTTGATAGAGTAGTTGGAATCATTTTTCATAGTTTGAAGTGTTTTTTGGTTTAAATTTTATGAGTAAAATACTGTAGCCAAAGTGGTAAGAATTATTTTTGTCAAACAAGCTATAACTTGTAGTCAAACTATTAATCATGTTTAGTTTGTGGCATTGCAATTAATTTTCTCTTAGTCTTGTGTTTTTCAACATATTAGTATTTGTTTGGGAAATATGGAATTTAAAAGCTGTAGCATGTGAGAGCTTTACATGTAATAAACTTTTATTTTTTATTGTAGCTGAAAACTTCACACTATAACAATCGAAATATATTATTTCTAAAGTGTTTTCCAAACAAATTCTTAAAGAACGTCTACTTGCTATATAGTGTTTGCAAACTTTTCTTTTCATATATGAGCCTAAAGTTCATGATCAGGACAAAAGAAAATAGAAAATAGAAATAGAAAAAGAAATTCTTACGCAACATTATTTAAGCCCGACGGATTTTTTTATTCATTGCTTGATTTATTTTTAGAAGAGAAAAAAGATAAGGTCAAAATTGTACTTTCACTGAACTTGCTATCCATAATAATTAAGGCAGATGATGTAAGCCGTTAGAATCACCTTAGGCTTAGGCTGTTGGACAACGGTTTTCATCTCATAAACTTAATTATAAATAATATAAAATTTTCATATGTTATAATAATAATAAAAAAATTATTACAATGTAAAGCTCTCACATTACAGTAAAAATAGTTCCAACCAACGTTCCTATCACCCTTTTAAACACCTTATTAATTCCTATTAATCGAACTAACATCAACGCGAAGCATGATCTGATGCACTTTTGTAAATAATATGGTTAAAGACTACGTTTCCAAAAAATGTCTCTTCTTTTGGATAAATATATATATATATATAGATCATCGATTGTATATATACATGCATACGTTGTATATTTTATATTTTATAATGCATAATATATATATATATACATATATATATATTATGTAATTCTCCATCAATCAGATACATCTAAAATCGATAGTATATAGTTGGCCATCAGCATCTTGTTTCATGTCTTTAGATACAATCGACGCTATTGCTGACTCCAAAAGTGGTTATGAATACATAATTTCATAGTGGTCGACACATAGACAATTAACTAAGTATGTTTATTTATTTTAACGTGTGTGTGTACTATATGTGTGTGGTTTTAGAGAGAGAGAAAGAGAGAGAGATTCTTCCCATTGAATCTATAATTAACTATTACTTGGTCCTGTCTAAAAAAACAATCAATCTGGTTTTAGAATTGATCCACAGGAATAAAAATTAAAGATGCAAATCTAGCAAGTTTTTAGTAAATAATAGTGAGATTTACGATAAATGAAAAAAATGAGCGGATTTACTCACTAAATATGAGATTTACCGGTTAATTTTGTCAGTAAATACGTTTGATATGTACTAAAGTTTCCCCGATTTTTTTAAGTCAATTAATTTTTGTGATATTAACTCAGATTTTAAATAAATTTCCGTAAGTAAATATTAGATTTACCCATAAAAGGCCCATATTTTTACCCAAAAAATGCGGCCATTTTTAGATAATAGATATCGTCTTCAAAATTGTCCAATTTTTGTTTAGAATTTTATGTACTGATGTTAAATAGTTTAAGCATGACATCGAGGCAATGCGGATGACAATTTTTTCAGCAGTAAAATAGAGATTCATAAAATATTACAATTAGAACTACACATATGATACATGTATGAATAAGAATCAACCACAAGTAATGAGATGTGGTTCTTATACGGGGGACTTGTATCTTCATGTATTGTGATGATCATCATTGGTGCTTACGTCACGACTCAGGAAGGGTGTGATGATCATCATTGGTGCTTACGTCACGACTCAGGAAGGGGGGCCACGGTTGAGGAAAAATTTAAGGAAATTAAATAAGCTATGCTTAATAACATGTTCAACCGAAATCACATTGACAATAAAATGAAATAACAATCGTTGTCACGTTTGAGCTTAGAGTCTACTAAGAATCTTACACAGCTTAATTATAATAATATTATAAGACCGATATTAGAACAAGTCATATAGTATACGTATCAGACAATGGTTTTAAAGAGAGATACCATTTATGCTCAAACTTGATGAACATTGAACCCAGTCTTGAACCGACTTGTTCTGTAAACCTAGGAGAGAAATTTTTAAAACAGTAAAATGTAAGCCAAAAGCTCAGTAGGATAATCAGTTAAAAATACGTAGTTCAAACTTGCATTTATAAATGAAAGAATTATTCACAAATCACTCTTACCGAAGTTAAATCACGAGATCTTAATGACAACCAAAAATACTTACTTGTATAAAACTGATAAAACACCAACAAAGTGGCCTATACGAGTTTTAAGAATTAAAAACGCAACCCCTTGATGCGTGAAATAACTTTAAAATCGAATATCTCAAAGTTGTATATTTTTAAATAACTTAAAAATAAAACAAAAATCATTCTTAAAATCATTTAAGAATAAATTTGGCCAAATCATTTATAAAGTGGGCTATCAAAGAATGGATAGAAAATATCGTACCTTGTTATTAGAAATGCAAATACTGTTGGCTCCAATAAAAATTTAACACAAGCTCCATTTTAGAAAACCTTATAAATGCATTCAAAGTCAGAAATAACGCTCAATCAAATAATATTATATTAATTAATTATCAGTGTGTCCCTTGACACAAAATAATCATAAATGCAAACTTTAAATTCTCAATGTTGTTAAACACAAAAACATAATCTTTCAAAACATTTTAGGTCAAAACATCAAGAAATAAGTTACAACATAACGAAAACCAAACCAATAAGTACTGGAAGATCCGAGGGACTTGAAGGACAGTGGTAGCCACCCTAATCAACTGGCCTCCAAAGGGATGATCGAGCACTTTTCGCCCAATACTGATAGAAGCTAGTTTTTCCCTTAGCAACCAAATTTGTTTCTTACCCAAATCTTTCATATCAAATCCATTTCTAGTGCACAAAAACACTTTAAATCAACATATTTATCAACATAAAATATAGATAAACATTTTTTCTAAATTTTCATGCTCAAAAATACAATCCAATCATCAAAAATTAGAATTTTTCTAAACTAAACTAGGAACATACTCAAAACATCTTGAAACAGGCATGCATGTCTAAATATTCTCAAAACCATGAAGAAAAAACAAAGATTGAACTAAAAATTTTGGATTCAAGAAGAAACAATAGAAAAACCAGATTTTGGTTTTCAAAACCCTACCTCAATTCGTGAGAAATTGATGCATGAATTTGAATTATTGCTTGAGAAAAGAAATTATGAGCTTAGATGGAGGTTTTGATCTAAGTTTTTGTGTAAAACAGTGGCTGACTCTTGTTTTCAATAAGAGAAAAGAAAGGGAGAGGGAGAGAGAGAAAACATGAAACGAAAGAAGAAAGAAGTTTGATGAAATTTTGAGAGCTTCTTACACGTGAAAGTAAATTTAAAGAGACAACCATGGAATTTTGTAATTCAAAGGTAAGTGACATGGGCAAAAATTTAATTTGACATTTAAAGACTTAAAAATAAAAATTTTAAATGACCTGAAAATAGAATATGCAACATAATTTTTTATAATTGAAATTAATAACGAAACTACACTTGGCACACTTAATAATTAAATTTAACATAATTAGTTTCACTTAAAATTCACGGGTGTTACATCCCTTTCCTTTTAAAAGAAATTTCGTCCTCAAACTTTTGAAAACCTAAGTTTTGAAATCACAAACTACACTGTGTACTCAAATGTAATTGTAACGACATCTGCTTAGAACTTGAAAAATTAAAACAAAACAGTGAAAATTACACAAATTTAGTTCCAAAAGATTTGAAGCCTAAAGCTCTAATACCATTCTGATATGACCTAAAAACGGGGCCGCGACTGAGGAAAAAAAGGAAATTAAGTAAGTTGTACAAAAAAATACTTTGTCGAAATCACATCGACAATAAAAATGCAATAGTAATTATCGCTACATTTGGACTTAGAGTCCACTAAGAATCTTACACAGCTTAATTACAAATAATATAACAAGATCGACATTAGGAAAAGTCGTATAGTACAGTATTATACCACAGTTTTAAAGAGAGATACTATTTCTGCTCAAACTTCATGAACATCAAACTCAATTTCGAATTTATTGGTTCTCCAAACCTAGGAGGGGAATTTTTGAAACAGTAAAACATGGGCAAAAGGCTTAGAAGGATAATTAGTTAAAAATATGTTGTCCAAACTTGCGTTTATAAATTAAAGAATTATTTGCAAATCACTCCTATCAAAGCTAAATCACTAGATCATAATGAAAACCATAAATACTTACTTGTGTAAAACTGATAAAACACCACCGAAGTGGCATGTATAGGTTTTAGGAATTAAAGAATATCTAAAAGCACAATCCTTTAGATGCATGAAATAATTTTAAAATTGAATATCTCAAAATTGCATATTTTTAAATAATTTAAAAATGAAACAGAAATCATTCATAAATTCATTTAAGAATAAATTTGGCTAAAATCATTTCTAATGTGGGCTACCAAAGAAGGGATAGAAAATATCCTACCTTGTTATTAGAAATACAAATACCGTAGCTCTCTTATCAAATATTTAACGTAAGCTTTTTTCAAAAAATCTTAAAATAACACTCAATTAAATAACATTATGTTAATATAATTTTCAGTGTACCTTTTGACGCAAAATAACCATAAATACGAACTTTAAATGCTCAATGTTGTTAAACATAATAACAAAATTTTTGGAAATATTTTAGGTCACAAAACATTAAGATATAAGTCACAACACGAAGAAAAACCAAACTAACACAAATTAGAAGACTCAATGCTCTTGGAGGACGGTAGCAGCCACCCCAGTCAACTGGCCTCCAAAGGGGCAGTCAACCACCCTCCCCCCAGCACTGGCAATAGCCAATTATTCCCTTCGCGATAAAATTCGTTTCTAACCCAAATCTTTTATACCAAACCATTTCTAGTACACAAAAACATTCAAATCACTATATTTATCAACATAAAACATAGATAAACATTTTCCCCAAATTTTCATGCTCAAAAACACAACTTAATTATCAGAAATTAGAAATTTTTTAAACTAAACTAAAAACATAGTTAAAACATTTTGAAACAGAGATGTATGTTCAAATTCTCAAAACATAAAGATAAAACAACGATTGAGCAAAAAAATTTAGATTCAAGAAGAAACAAAAGAAAAACCAAATTTTGGGTTTCAAAACCTTGCCTCAATCCTTGAGAAATTGATACATAAACTTGAACCATTACTTGAGAAAAGAAACTTTGAGCTTAGATGGGGGTTTTGAACTGAGTTTTTGTGCATAAAAAAGGGTGATTCTTGTTTTCAACAGGAGAGAAGAGAAAGAGAAAGAGAAAGAGAGAAAACATGAAAAGAAAGAAAGAACGAAGTCTGATGAAAATTTTGGGGCTTCTTACATGTGAAAGCAAATTTAAAGAGACAACTATGGCAATTTTGTAATTCAAAGGCAAGTAATGTGTGGGCAAAAATATTTTGACATTTAAAGACTTAAAAATCAGGGTTTTGAATGACGTTAAAAAAGAATATGAACACAATTTTGTAAAACTAAAATTAATAACTAAATCGCACTCAACACACTTAATAACGAAATTTAATATAATTAATTTATTTAAAATTCATGGGCGTTACACTTTATGTAACGCCCCATGTAACGCCCCTATATGGGGGTTAATAGTTTTTAATAAATTAAAATAAAAATCAGAAATAAAAGTAAAACCTCAAAATAAAGTTGCCTAGGACTAGAATGAAACTCTCAAATCAAAAATAAAAATATAAACGACAATTAAACCACAGTTTAATGTAGCACCTTAAATTTAATAATATAAACTGTCGTCGTCATCATTTCAACCCTCAACGTATTTTGATACAGTCACAGAAAGTAACAATGGATGCTTACATTATCATGAAGAACGTTCTTAGCAATTGAAGCAGTCATAACGTAATATAGCTACATAGCTTCTTCAACTATTTTTCTCGTAGCCACCTCACACTTAGTGAGTCCTGAAAGATGAAAGTATAAGGGAATGTGCGACAATATGCTCAATAAGGAAAACTATTACTCACCTTTAGGTTTTATCATTACCACATTAAAACCTGCATGGTTAGTTAATACTCATCATTATCCAGATTATGAGATTTATTATAATCATATTCGTGGATACCATAGTTAATCATTACCGAGTTTCATACATATATATATACAAATATTATAGTAGATCATTATTCCTAGGTACCCACGTTTAATAGAGTATCACTCAACTTATCGAAATCCAAATGGGGGCTCATGATCACTCTCTAAACATTCCAAGGGTGTTCCGGTGATGGGACATCAAGCCCCGAGTCCTCACCAGGTCAATTCTTGTACAATGTGTTTTGGGACTTTTGACCCAAGGAAGGGTCATCACCTTCCCCCAATTTTACCTTTTAGGGTATTCGTGCCTAAGGACGTAATCGTCGTCCTCTTCACGTCTCACCATTCTCTATATTCAATCATTATTTATAGAGTCAATTTTCCTAACCATGCTTCTCAATTTATGACAACATGTGTCAATTCATTATGTTCCTTGCCGTACAATACAAGACGAGTCTATGTCATAGTTTCATATGTGATACTCATATAATAGTAATTCAACATAGATATATACATCCTGCGGTAAAATAATCAATTTTAATTCCATAAAGACCTTACAAAAGATGAGTAATAGAATCCCTACCTCTTTACAAACATCCACTGACAATTCCTAGCTTACACAATTCACCACGTAAGCTCCAAGCATGCTATTGTCCTAAAACGTATAAAAAAATCATACTTAACTTAAATCCTAATTTTTAATTATGTCAATTTATCATTTATTTTTATTAGTGTGCCATAATCATTAACGTACTAAAATTGTGAATGTCACTTTTTTAACTTAATTTTAGTAAATGCTAAATTAACAATAAAATTAAAATATACGAATTTTATTTTGGTATGAGAAATGTGAAAATGGATTCTTTAAATAGTAATATGATTTTAAAATATTTATAATTAAAATAATTAAAAAGTTGGATGTTTATTAAAATAAAATTATTTGAAATTACAAGCTTTATAGAAAACTATTTATGATTTCTGAAACATAAATAATCAAATTACCTTTATACTAATGGTTTGACTCCCCTTTTATTGTTTCTTGAGATTGGGGGTTCGAATCACACCCAAAGCTTGTTTTTATTGAATTTATGTATGAAAGAAAAAACGACATGTAGTTTTTGTAAAAAAACTCATACAGAGAACCCAGAATTCGTTTCGAAGCCCTTTAATCCAATTCTTAGTTTCCTAATAGTTTTTAAACTAAAAAACTATATATAAACAATACATAACCTTCTTTAAACATCAAAAATATATTTCTCACAAATTTTCATACCAAATACAACTTAAAATCAAGATTAAAGTTTTTGAAAATCTAACCTCAAAACTTAGCTCAAATCCATTGTTTGATCTTAAAAACGTTCAAATCTCCTTGATCCTTGAGCTTGTGAGAAGTTGTTTGTGAAGATTTATGAGAAAGATCTTGAAAATTTTAAAGAAAGTTTGAGCTCTTCCTTTAGTTCTCTCTGCTAATCTTATCATGGAAGAAAGAATAAAGAAGAAAGAAGAAGAAAAAAAAAAGAAAGAAAGGAGAGAAATGCAGAGAAAGAAAATAGAAAGACGTGAAAGAGATAGGGAGAGGGAAATAATTGAGGTATGTGAAGAAGTGAGTCTCCTCAGAAGACTTTTGATCATGTAATGTCAAAATGACATTTTCATAAATAATGAGAAGTTCCAAGGTCGTTTATGTAAATATACTAAATAGGTATTGAAAAATTTTAGAAAATTTAAAAATAGGTAGAAATGAATAGAATGAAATATATTATAGATGAAAAAATTTCAATTGACACACTGCTATTTAATTTAATTACCATAATATTCGTTAAAAAATAACGGGTGTCACACTTTATTATATAGAACTTTAACCCAAAGCGTTTTTATTGAATTTCTGTATGAAAGAAAAAACGACATGTAGTCTTTTTAAAAAAACTCATACAGAGAACCCAGAATTCATTTTCTAAGCCCTTTAATCCAATTCTTAGTTTTTCTAACAGCTTTTTTACATAAAAAACTATATATAAACAATACATAACCTTCTGTAAATATTAAAAACTATTTCTCACAAATTTCATATCAAATACAACTTAAAATCAAGATTAAAGTTTTTGAAAATCTAACCTCAAAACTTAGCTCAAATCCATTGTTTGATCTTGAAAACATTTAAATCTCCTTGATCCTTGAGCTTGTGAGAAGTTGTTTGTGAAGATTTATGAGAAAATATCTTGAAAATCTTAAAGAAAGTTTGAGCTCTTCCTTTAGTTCTCTCTGCTAATCTTATCGTGGAAGAAAGAACAAAGAAGAAAGAAGAAAGAAAAAAAAAAAGAAAGAAAGGAGAGAAATGCAGAGCAAGAAAAATAGAAAGACGTGAAAGAGATAGGGAGAGAGAAATAATTGAGGCAGATGAAGAAGTGAGTCTCCTTAGAAGACTTTTGATCACGTAATGCTAAAATGACATTTCATAAATAACGAGAAGTTCTAAGGTTGTTTCTGTAAATATATTAAATAGGTATTGAAAAATTTTAGAAAATTTCAAAATAGGTAGAAATGAATAGAATGAATATATTTAGATGAAACAAATTTCAATTGACACACTACTATTTAATTTAATTACCATAATATCCGTTAAAAAAATAACGGGTGTCACACTTTATTATATAGAACTTTAACCTTTACTATACAAATCCAATGGTTAACTTACCCTTTCTTTACTTTGTTTAAATCCAATGGGTTAAGTTTAGTCCACATGGCTAGTTGTATTCTATTTTTTTTTTTAAGACACTAATATGTTCATATAACCGGTGCAATTTTAGATCTCCTAACCATAAATATAATTTTGTCATGGTTCACAGATATGACCATAGACTATTTCGAGTAAATTTAAGTTTGCATAATGATGTGATTAATAATAACATTTCCTCACAAATGTTTGCTTAGTTTTTTAAAAGTTGATCTCCTATCAAAATAATATTTTCAATAATTAAAATGAAATGAACTAAAGAAGATTAACATATTTAAGGAATATTGACATTTAACTAATTTGATAAAAATTGTTACAATTAATTTAATAAAGTTTTTCTATCCTTTTGTGTATTATAATGTTACAATTTTTGGGGCGAAAAACTCACATAATCACCATATGCCTGAGGCACGTGATTCTCACGCTAATAATAAACAGAAGAGCCATTTAGGTCAAATTAGTATATTTTCGCTAGCCTTAGGCACGTGATTCTCATGCTAATAATCAATAGAAGAGCCATTTAGGTGAAATTAGTACATTTTCGCTGGCCTAATTATAATTAGTGAGGTGAATACATGTATTTGTTAACCTGATATGATTATCAAGGTTGTGAACTTCTGTCAAAAGTGAACAGTGATTATTAATAACATTACCTTTTAGGTTCACATTACCGTATTCTCGAGCTTAATAAATATATTAAGATCACAAACGGTATTTTATAGTTAATGGCCGTTATCATTAGACTAATGATAAACTAATAAACAAACAGGTTAGTATTGTGTTTGCTAGCCTAATATGTATTTGTTGACCTAATATGATTATTGAGGTTGCGTCACATAGTGACCGATGTATTAATAAAATTACTATTCAGGCTCACATTACCATATTCTTAAGTTTAATAAATATCATTAAGATCACAAATAGATGTTTTATGATTAATGGCCGTCATCGTTAGACTAGTGATAAACTAATAATATTGAATATTGCTCTTTAAATTCATGTTAATATTGTATTTGGTAGCCTAATTATAATTATTGAAGTGAATACATGTAACGTCCCGAAATTTATTTAACATAATGTAATGTAAATGGTGAATTAGTGTGCCATAATTAAAGTTTTAACTTTAATTAGATTATTTGGTTGGATTTTGAATTTTGGTTGTTTTGTTAAACTGATGTATTCAAATGATTTCTCATTTGTTTTAAAATGATGTTTTGAGTTTTAAAACACAACAATTTGTAAAATGTTAAAATACTCTGTTTTACAAAACCGTGGGCGGCACATGGTTTTCGCACAGTAAAACCGCCCACCGATTTTCTCTATTTATTACTCTCTCTCTCTCTCCCTCTTCATTCTCACGGGCTCTCTCTCTCTTCCCTCTCTCTCACTCGGCAGCCCCTCTCTCTCTCTCAATCTCTCTAAAAATTTTGGTTTTCATTCGAATCCAAGCTTCGGAACAGCAAGGAGGAAGCTCGGGGACGTGATTCGGCGACCGAGAACGCGGATTGAAGCTTCGATTCGAGGTTAGATTCGAAATTTCTAAACTTTTTCAAAATTTTCGATTTTGTGTGTTTTTGAAATCTAAGTTTGTTTAAGCTTAGAAAACCGTGGATTTGTGTTAAATGAGCTTAGAACAACTAGAATCTAAACCTAGATTGAAGAAAAACGGATTGGATTCAAGATTTTCATTTTTCTCCTCTTTTTCTCATTTTCGGATTTTTGAAGATTTTGAGTTCAAATGTTGTTTAAATGATTCCAAATATGTTTTAGAATGTTTTTCTATCAACTATAGTTGTTTTTCATGCCTGGGATTTGAGAAAAACAGGTTGGAATTCAGATTTGGATTTTGGGGATCGAGAAACCCGTGGCTGGGATTTCTGGATCTTCCCAGTTCGGCAGGCCGAAGTTCATGTTCGGCAGGCCGAAGTGATGATCGGCAGGCCGGTGTTCTTCCGATCGGCAGGCCGAATCTGGGGCAATGTTCGGCAGGCCGAACCTCGTTTCCGGCAGGCCGAACTGTACAGTTCGGCAGGCCGAAGCAGGGCGTCCGGCAGGCCGACCGAGGCATGGAAAATTTTGTGATTTTTACCCGATTTCACTGTTTTGAACCCTGATTTAAATCCCAACCTTATAGGGTGATTTTAATGATACAAATGGCACACTAGGACATCATGAAATGATTTAGTAACATAGAATGTCTCGAACTAGATATTGATTGACTTAGTTTGTATCTAGGACTGTTCGTGGTTCCGTGGAGCTAACGTATAGCGGACCGGGATTACGGTGTGGGGTACCGGCACGAGTACTGAGGTAGGACTTCTATCCTATTTCTTTGGTAGCCTGGTTTGAAATGATTTGGCTTTGAAAAGGATTTCTATCAAAATGTTTTCAACGGTTGTTTGAAAGTGGTTTTATCGGTAGTATTGTAATACACCGTGATTATGAAATGAATTTCATAATGAATGTAATTGACAATACTCGGTAATTGGGTTTGAATGATAATGATAACAAACACTAAGGCATGATGCCATATCAGAGATCGGGTCGTGTGACGATCGACCTTGGGGGCAGGTCCCGAAACCCAGCTGGGCCACTACGGTGGTGATATCATGGTTTGCCTAGGTAAAAGTAAATTGGTGTTTTGATCTAACGAGTAGACTGTTCTGTGTCAGAACGGTTCTACTCAAATTATTTATTTATTTATCTAACGTTTTATTTCTGTATACTCCTGATAATGTTTTGTTTCTTTGCATCGAATTATTTTATAAAACCTAGTCCTACTGAGCCTTTCGCTCACGTTTTATTGTTTTAAATTTCCCCCCCCTTCTAGGTGGTTTTCCATATAGGTTTGGAGGAGATTCTTCAGACCGGACTCAGGAGCACTAGGAGAATTTATTTATATTCAGTATTATTAATCAAGGCATGTAAGACTTAACTTTATTTGTACTTGGACTGTAATCGTATTTGTGATATTGTCAGATCCATGTGTGTGCACAAGTTGTGGGTTGTGGAACCCATATTCGCGGTTTTTATTCAATTATTGTTATTTGATTAATGATTTTAAATTCCTTTATAAAAATGTGGTGGAAAAATCTTCTTTATTTCTTGCTTAATGGGATTTTTAAACCCTTAATTTCGATTAAGTTCTCTTTTAATTAATCTAAATATTCCGCCACGTCACCTCCCGTACTCCGGGGCGTGACAGAATGGTATCAGAGCTCAAGGTTATGAACCTTGGGAATTGTGCACACATAGGTTTGACAATGAAATACATCTGACAGTCCAAATTTTGTTTTCAGAAGTGAGAGAATGGCACCTAGACGTCATTCGACAGCTGACGCGGAGTTCGGAAATGATGAGGGCCTGATGAGGTCTATGATGGCGGCTTTCCGGCAGATGGCAGCCAGGGCTAGACCGGAAGACTCCAGTGTGGGTAGTCGGCATGCTTTCTTTAAGGAATTTCGACGGGCGTCTATTCCGACTTTTGATGGCAATGGGGATCCGCAGTTAGCAGAGTATTGGTTGGATTCGATTTTGAAGCATCTTGATACCCTTGGTGTGCCTGAGGAGTATCGTGTAGAGTTTGCGGCGTATAAGCTCGAGGGTGGCGCTAACACCTGGTGGAAACAAACTAAGCGTCTGGAGCGCGGTGGCGATATCGGTTGGGACAAGTTCGAGGAGCTGTTCTATGATCGGTATTTTCCGCAGGGATATAGAGACCAGAAAGCAGCTGAGTTTTATAGATTGCAGCAGGGTGATATGTCAGTTCGGGAGTATGAGGCAAGGTTTAACGAGTTGGCTAGGTTTGCTCCATCAGCTGTGGCATCGGAGCGTGAGAAATGCATCAAGTTTCAGGAGGGACTCAAGGCTCCTATTCGGCGGCAGTTGGTTGCTCTACGGCTTAGGAGTTTCGGAGAGCTTGTGTCGTCGGCGATCTCCGTGGAGAATGATTACGTGCAGTATTGTGAAGATCGAGCCAAGGCTTCAGGAGGACCGCAGAGGAGTGGCAGGAAGAGCACCAGTAGTCGTCCAACTCCGGGGAAAAGCAAGCAAGGCGGTGCGACCAGTGGCAGTAGCAGTTCGTCTGGCAGCGGGCGCAGCAATCCCTACAGCTTCCATTGTCATTTCTGTCAGCAGCCCGGACACATCAAGAGGAATTGCCCAATCAGGAGTGCTCGTCTTGGATCGCAGACCGGGGAGGATGCCAGTCGTTCATCTCAGCCTCAGCCTCAGACCCTACCTCCACCTCCGCAGTACCCGCAGTTGCAGTATCCGCAGTTTTCTCCTCAGCAATTCTCATATCCGGCACGGGGACAGCAGCAGCAGTATTTCCAGCGCAGTGTTCCTCAGTATAGAGCTCCGAGTGCAGGTAGTGTGCAGTTGTCTCCATCTCAGCAGCATCGGCCGAGTAATGCAGGACCCAGCAATGTCGGTAGAGGAAAAGGAAAAGCGCCAGTGCAGGTTCATGCGATGGCATCTGGAGGGTCAGATTCTCAGACTGGTAACGCAGTTGTTGATGGTATGATCTTGGTTTCCAGGTCTCTAGCACGCGTTCTATTTGATACCGGTGCATCTCATTCTCTCATTTCGAGTTCTTTTGTACATGCCTTGGGATTAGAGATAGAAGAGTTTAATGAACCCCTAGCTATAATTTCTCCCTTGGGGCGAGTGTGTGTAAATCATATGTGTAAATCTTGTAAAATAAAGATTGGGGATGAGATTTTGAAAAGTGATTTGATTATACTCCCCATGAGTTCCTATGATGTGATTCTAGGAATGGACTGGTTGTCCAGGTATAGTGCAGTTGTGGACTGCCAACTTAGAAAAGTGACCCTAGTGTCTGATAGGGGGACGGTAATCACTTACCAGGGTGGTGGTGATTGGCTAATGAGTGAGCGTCTCATGAAGTCATGTCTAGGAGGGCGAAGGAATCTAGATTGTTTTGCTTTTCTTGCCAATCTAGATTGCGAGCCCTATGTTTCGAGTAGTAGTGTAGCGATTCCGGTGGTTGGTGAGTTCGAGGATGTTTTCCCCGACGAGTTGCCAGGATTGCCACCGTATCGGGAAATTGAGTTTGGTATCGAGTTGTTTCCAGGGACATCACCGATTTCTATGGCACCTTATCGGATGGCGCCGGCAGAAATGAAGGAATTGAGGAAGCAACTTCAGGAGCTTGCTGATAAAGGATATATTCGGAATAGCACATCTCCGTGGGGAGCACCAGTTTTGTTCGCTAAGAAGCACGATGGGACTCTCAGGTTATGTGTGGATTATCGGCAGCTGAACTGTGTTACGGTGAAGAACAAGTATCCTTTGCCTAGGATTGATGAGCTATTTGATCAGTTGGGAGGTTCGCGATACTTCTCGAAGATTGATTTGCGGTCAGGTTATCATCAGCTCAGAATCAAGGAAGAGGATATTCCCAAGACAGCTTTTAGGACTCGGTATGGGCACTTCGAGTTTCTGGTTATGTCTTTCGGGTTGACGAATGCTCCAGCAGCTTTTATGGATTTGATGAACAGGATTTTTAGGCCGTATCTGGATCAGTTTGTGATCGTGTTCATCGATGATATTCTTGTGTATTCTAAGACATGGGAGGAGCATGAGCAGCATCTTCGGATCGTGCTTCAGACTTTGCGGGAGCACCAGTTGTATGCTAAAAGGGAAAAATGTGAGTTCTGGTTGACCGAGGTCAAATT
The DNA here is from genome assembly GCA_025403435.1 of Artocarpus heterophyllus. Classification (NCBI taxonomy): domain Eukaryota; kingdom Viridiplantae; phylum Streptophyta; class Magnoliopsida; order Rosales; family Moraceae; genus Artocarpus; species Artocarpus heterophyllus. The sequence continues at coordinate 84,465 of JAJQZP010000251.1, read as the reverse complement.
TCTGGGTCATATCATCTCGGGGCATGGTATTTCAGTGGATCCGTCCAAGATTGAAGCTATATTGGCGTGGGAACGACCAAGGAATGTAGCGGAGATTCGCAGCTTCTTAGGACTTGCTGGATATTACAGGAAATTTGTAAAGGACTTTTCGAAGATTGCAGCTCCGTTGACGAGGTTGACCAAGAAAAATGTCAGGTTTGAGTGGGATGAAGACTGTGAGTCTGCTTTTCAGGAATTGAAGAACCGATTGACTTCAGCTCCAGTGTTGATTATTCCTAGTAGTGACGAGCCGTATGAGGTTTATGCTGATGCTTCAGGGCGCGGACTTGGATGCGTGTTGATGCAGCATGGACGTGTGGTTGCATACGGATCGAGACAGCTACGACCTCACGAGCGGAATTATCCTACTCACGATTTAGAGCTTGCAGCGGTGATCTACGCGCTGAAGATTTGGAGATGTTACTTGTATGGAGCGTCGTTTCAGGTCTTCTCCGATCATAAGAGTTTGAGGCATTTGTTCACTCAGAGGGATCTCAACTTGAGGCAGCGCAGATGGGTGGAGTACATGGAGGATTATGATTTCGCGTTGCAGTATCATCCCGGAAAAGCTAATGTGGTAGCGGACGCGCTTAGCAGGAAGTCTTCAGGGATTCTCGCTTGTTTGATTTTTGAGGACTGGAGCAGGGATGCGACAGTGAGTGAGTATCGGCTACAGTATCATGACGACGGTGATCGAGTTTTGTTATATCACGTGAAAGCGACTCCAGCTCTTGTTCGGATGGTGAAGCAAGGTCAGTGGCAGGATCGACATTTGCAGGGGATTTGGTCGCGGATTCAGAACGGGGAGCAGTTTGAAGAATGGAGCGTGCATGCAGATGGATCGTTGTACTTCCGGGAGCGTCTTGCAGTTCCAGTTATCGCCGAGGTGACGAAAGCCGTTCTAGATGAAGCTCATAGGTCTCAGTTTGCTATTCATCCGGGGAGCACCAAAATGTATCGTGATTTGAAGAGGCACTATTGGTGGAGAGGCATGAAGAAAGATGTTCGCGAGTACGTGGCCAAGTGTTCGACGTGTCTTCAGGTGAAAGCCGAGCATCAGAAGCCTGCAGGTCAGCTTCAGCCGCTTCCTATTCCAGGGTGGAAATGGGAGCATGTTACGATGGATTTTCTCACAGGTTTGCCGAGGGCGGAGCAGCGGCATGATGCAGTTTGGGTTGTGGTCGACAGGTTGACGAAATCGGCGCATTTCATTCCGTTTAGGTCGACGTGTTCCAGGAAGACTCTCGGGGAGCTGTATATGCAGAACATTGTGAGGTTGCATGGAGTTCCTTTGTCCATCACCTCTGATCGAGACACCAGGTTTAATGCTAAGTACTGGAGGAGTCTTCAGGAGGCTTTGGGTACGGATTTGAACTTCAGTACGGCGTTTCATCCTCAGACTGATGGGCAGTCTGAGCGGGTTATTCAGGTTCTCGAGGATATGTTGCGTGCTTGTGCGTTGGACTTCGGCGGAAATTGGAAGCAACATTTGCATTTGGCGGAGTTCGCGTACAACAACAGTTATCAGGCGAGTATCGGTATGGCACCATTTGAGGCATTATATGGGCGACCGTGTCGGTCACCTGTGTGTTGGGCCGAGCCAGAAGATAGAGTTATTCTTGGGCCGGAAGAAATTCGTGATAGCAACGAGAAAGTCGCGGTGATTCGAGATCGGTTGAGGGCAGCTCAGAGTCGGCAGAAGAGCTACGCGGATAGGAGACGTAGACCCTTAGAATTCGCGGTTGGAGATTTTGTTCTCTTGAGGGTGTCACCTCGTAAGGGAACTATGCGGTTCGGGGTGAGTGGGAAACTCGCGCCGAGGTATATTGGGCCGTTCGAGATCACTCAGCGTGTTGGTGTGGTCGCTTATCGGCTTGATCTTCCGCCCGAACTTTCTCATGTGCACGATGTGTTTCATGTGTCTATGCTTAGGAAGTGTCCACCTGGGCAGGATAAGATAGTATCGTTTCGCGATGTGCAGGTTCAGGAGGATACGACGTACGAAGAAGTGCCGATTCAGATCATCGACCGGAAAGTGATTAGCTTGCGTCGTCGTGAGATACCGTTGGTAAAGGTCGTGTGGCAGCACCACGGGGTTGATGAAGCCACTTGGGAACTAGAATCGAATATGCGGGAATTGTATCCGCATTTGTTTTGTTTCTGAAATGAGTTGTGAATTTCGAGGACGAAATTTCTTTTAGGGGTGGAGAGCTGTAACGTCCCGAAATTTATTTAACATTAATGTAATGTAAATGGTGAATTAGTGTGCCATAATTAAAGTTTTAACTTTAATTAGATTATTTGGTTGGATTTTGAATTTTGGTTGTTTTGTTAAACTGATGTATTCAAATGATTTCTCATTTGTTTTAAAATGATGTTTTGAGTTTTAAAACACAACAATTTGTAAAATGTTAAAATACTCCGTTTTACAAAACCGTGGGCGGCACATGGTTTTCGCACAGTAAAACCGCCCACCGATTTTCTCTATTTATTTCTCTCTTCTCTCTCTCCCTCTTCATTCTCACGGGCTCTCTCTCTCTCTTCCCTCTCTCTCACTCGGCAGCCCCTCTCTCTCTCTCAATCTCTCTAAAAATTTTGGTTTTCATTCGAATCCAAGCTTCGGAACAGCAAGGAGGAAGCTCGGGGACGTGATTCGGCGACCGAGAACGCGGATTGAAGCTTCGATTCGAGGTTAGATTCGAAATTTCTAAACTTTTTCAAAATTTTCGATTTTGTGTGTTTTTGAAATCTAAGTTTGTTTAAGCTTAGAAAACCGTGGATTTGTGTTAAATGAGCTTAGAACAACTAGAATCTAAACCTAGATTGAAGAAAAACGGATTGGATTCAAGATTTTCATTTTTCTCCTCTTTTTCTCATTTTCGGATTTTTGAAGATTTTGAGTTCAAATGTTGTTTAAATGATTCCAAATATGTTTTAGAATGTTTTTCTATCAACTATAGTTGTTTTTCATGCCTGGGATTTGAGAAAAACAGGTTGGAATTCAGATTTGGATTTTGGGGATCGAGAAACCCGTGGCTGGGATTTCTGGATCTTCCCAGTTCGGCAGGCCGAAGTTCATGTTCGGCAGGCCGAAGTGATGATCGGCAGGCCGGTGTTCTTCCGATCGGCAGGCCGAATCTGGGGCAATGTTCGGCAGGCCGAACCTCGTTTCCGGCAGGCCGAACTGTACAGTTCGGCAGGCCGAAGCAGGGCGTCCGGCAGGCCGACCGAGGCATGGAAAATTTTGTGATTTTTACCCGATTTCACTGTTTTGAACCCTGATTTAAATCCCAACCTTATAGGGTGATTTTAATGATACAAATGGCACACTAGGACATCATGAAATGATTTAGTAACATAGAATGTCTCGAACTAGATATTGATTGACTTAGTTTGTATCTAGGACTGTTCGTGGTTCCGTGGAGCTAACGTATAGCGGACCGGGATTACGGTGTGGGGTACCGGCACGAGTACTGAGGTAGGACTTCTATCCTATTTCTTTGGTAGCCTGGTTTGAAATGATTTGGCTTTGAAAAGGATTTCTATCAAAATGTTTTCAACGGTTGTTTGAAAGTGGTTTTATCGGTAGTATTGTAATACACCGTGATTATGAAATGAATTTCATAATGAATGTAATTGACAATACTCGGTAATTGGGTTTGAATGATAATGATAACAAACACTAAGGCATGATGCCATATCAGAGATCGGGTCGTGTGACGATCGACCTTGGGGGCAGGTCCCGAAACCCAGCTGGGCCACTACGGTGGTGATATCATGGTTTGCCTAGGTAAAAGTAAATTGGTGTTTTGATCTAACGAGTAGACTGTTCTGTGTCAGAACGGTTCTACTCAAATTATTTATTTATTTATCTAACGTTTTATTTCTGTATACTCCTGATAATGTTTTGTTTCTTTGCATCGAATTATTTTATAAAACCTAGTCCTACTGAGCCTTTCGCTCACGTTTTATTGTTTTAAATTTCCCCCCCCTTCTAGGTGGTTTTCCATATAGGTTTGGAGGAGATTCTTCAGACCGGACTCAGGAGCACTAGGAGAATTTATTTATATTCAGTATTATTAATCAAGGCATGTAAGACTTAACTTTATTTGTACTTGGACTGTAATCGTATTTGTGATATTGTCAGATCCATGTGTGTGCACAAGTTGTGGGTTGTGGAACCCATATTCGCGGTTTTTATTCAATTATTGTTATTTGATTAATGATTTTAAATTCCTTTATAAAAATGTGGTGGAAAAATCTTCTTTATTTCTTGCTTAATGGGATTTTTAAACCCTTAATTTCGATTAAGTTCTCTTTTAATTAATCTAAATATTCCGCCACGTCACCTCCCGTACTCCGGGGCGTGACAGAGACGCGTGAGAATGAGGAGAGAGAGTGAGAGAAAGGGAATAAATAGAGAAAATCGGTGGGCGGTTTTACTGTGCGAAAACCATGTGCCGCCCACGGTTTTGCAAAACAGAGTATTCTTAACATTTTACAAATTGTTGTGTTTTAAAACTCAAAACATCATTTTAAATCAACAAGGAATCTTTTGAACACATCAATTTAACAAAACAACCAAAAACTAAAAACCCAACCAAATAATCTAATTAAAGTTAAAACTTTAATTATGGCACACTAATTCATCATTTATATTATATTAATATTAAGTAAATTTCGGGACGTTACATAAATGAGATTCAATAATTCAACCTTTGTGAAGAAGTCGTTCCTTTTAAGTATCCACAAGGCACAAATTTGTCAAAGATAGATGTGATTTGTGGAGGGGACCATGGGACCTAGTTGCTCGACGAGTGCAATATCGATATCAAAAGACTTGGAACTTTAAGCCACTTCAAATTAGAGCAAGCAGCTTCATGGAAACTAGCTAGTCAAGCATTTGGCAACCTAGTCATAATTTTAATTGTAAACAGTGTAAAATTATTAAATGATATAATGTAAAACAAAAATATGCTACACTGTAAAGCTCTTACATAATACAGTACTTATAGTTCTAACTCACAGCTCTAACTACGTTTCCAAATGTCCTTTTGATATTTTCTAAGGGAAAAAAACAAAATAACAATGCCGTATGAAGACTTAAAGAGTAGACTCTATCAATAATAGGCTTTTCTAGTGGGCTTTATGCCTTTCAATTTCCACCAATTCCTTGCAGTTTCGGCCTGTCTTAATTCTCCACCCATGCGCATTACATGAAGATGTGGCGCAATAATCGAGCTACAAGAAAAACTTCCAAGTCTTCCCTTCAAAATCGTTCATGTATTCTACATGACTGGTTTCCATGAAGCTGCTGTATTTCGTCCAGATCAAGACACATTTACGTTTTGACGTATTTTTTCTTATAATTTTGTTTCGCCCATATATTATTGTTAATATGGAACTACGTACTTTGAACATATTATAAAGATTCGTAAAATCCTTTTTCAGTTCTATAGGTTAAAACCTCGCTACTAATAAAATATTAGGAACTGATCTAGTAGATAATGCACTTACTAAATTGAGACCTATTTTAACCCTATGGGTTAATGTAAGAGTGCTAAAAAATCCTATGAAATTTTGGTTAGCCATTATGCTGTTGGAATGATATAAAACTGTTAGAAAAATTGTTCAATGCTCCAAAAATCTTTTTTTTTTTTAACCAAAGGTTAAGAAAATTGTGTTATTTTGCAAAAGTCATGATGTTATCCAAACAAGGACTAGATTAATGTGTCAAATCCAAACACCGCCGAGATAGAAAAGTTTCATTATTGCACAAGTGAATATAGTTCCATTTATAATCACATCTAAAAAAAATTATATGGTAAAAAATTTACTAATTAGGTGTATGAACGCAGTTTCAACTACAATTTGTAGTCTAAATTAGGTTTGCTTCAGTGTTTTCTCTTATAAAATTTAAAATCAAAATTAATTTAAACTATAATTTATAGTTAAAATCGCATTACCAAACAAATTATTAATGCAAAGAGCTCCTTATAAATATTATCTAACTCTCGAATAACTTTGAGGATATAATTGACTTCAAAATGGAATGGATTTCATAACTATGAAGAATGTTCCCATCAATTCATAGAATTATATCTCCAAGATCTAAGGTTGATCACCAATTTTATCTAACCGTTTGGAACCCCAAAAGATAAAAACTATAAATGAGTCCATTAATCCCTTTTGGGCTAAAGTCATTATATATATGATCATCAAATTAAGTAGAATTGATTCTATAAATTTGATTCACTAATTGGCATGAATTCCAGAACTGTCCCAATCCAATATATTCGTAATACATCTATAATTTTCTACCCAAAGCCCTGCACTTCAATAAACAAAATAAAAGGATATATATCTTTTTATACCTTCTATTTTAAGTTAATTCAAAACTTTTACATTCGGCTTTTAATCTCATGAATTTATACCTTTAGATTAGATTTACTACATAAATTTATGCCTTATTTCAATCAATAGTTGATTTTAACCTTTTAAATGACCAAATTATCCTTAAGTAAAATAGAGAAAAATTAAAACTTTTAAAACAGAAAAAGAAAACAAAAATAAAAACAAACAAAACACCTATTTTTGAGACTACTGTATAAATTTTTAAGTTGAAAACCTTAGTATAAAGTTTTTTCAAATGTGTAAAGTTCTATACATTGCAAGGAAGCAATTTGGATTCAAAGGCTACTGGGCATGGACAAGAGAAGGTTACTTTGTTTTCTGACAGTTAGAGCGAATTGCACATTGCAAGGAATCCAAACTTTCATTTAAGGACAAAGCACATAGATGATCAATATCACTATGTGAGAGAAGTAGTAGAGAATAGAAGTGTGGATATGCAGAAAATCCATACCAAGGATAACCTAGCAAATGTTTTAACTAAGTCAATCAACACTAACAAGTTTTTATGGTATAGATCCTCGTACAGCCTAGCAGAGACATAAGCAGCATGATAGTGGCAAGATAGAAAGGATGGTGTGGGGACATGATTGATTCTCAATCAAATCTCTAAGTAGGAGAATGTGAAGTTAAATGCCTCATTTGTTGAAGCCTCCATTGTTGAAGCTTTTCTTGAAAATAGAATGGCAAATGAAAAATTAAGGTAGATGGAAAATGTGGTAGATGGATGGGTAGTTGGAGGAGGAGTTTGTCTATAAATGGAGCTCCCCTCCTCTCTCATTTGACATCTCATTCTCATGTATCCATTCTTTCATTCTCTCTCATTCTAAGAGTTTTCTTTCTTTGCATGATAATTGTGAGTTGCTTCTCATATTTCCTAGAGAAAGATTTCTATTGTTCTTTCTTAGTGATTTAGAGAAAATGTTATATTTCTTATATTTTGATAGTGAGATCATTCTATACTTTCTATGAATATAGCTAAATTTAAATGAATCATGCTAAATATTTATATTTATTTTTTTTATTTTATTTATTTTTAGTCTTTGCCGTTCCAACGTCAACATCATTCACTTACTCTGCATGACTTAGCTTCCACGAAACAGCTGCTTTTCCAAGTCTTCGACTAATATCGCCCTCAGCGAGCAAGCCCTGGCCCCATGGTCCCAGATTCGCATTTACGTTCGACACATTTCTTCTAAATAATTTTGTCATAATTCACAGGGAACTAGCTTGAATATGAATCATAAAATTCCTATCCGCTTAGGAACTAGCTGACAATCTTGAAACATGAAAATTTGACTTTCCAACGCGTTGTTGGAATGACCTAAAACTGTTTGAAAAATTGATTCAAGTTATTAGGTTTTAAAAATTTTCGTACTTTTGGACAAGTTTATGATGTTATATAATGATTCATAATCGGAAATATTCCCAAATGACAGCCAACACATCTGAAAAAAAATAAACACTATATTAAAACTATGAACTATAACGACAAGTATGAGAAAAAAAATTCAAAAGACAAAAACTATGAATATGAATATATTAATCACTTTAGATTAATGTTATCTTACATATAAATCATCAAAGTATTATCTTATTCACTAAACGGAATACTATTGAATCAAATTCCGTAATATGTTTCAGTCCAATATATTTCAAATACATCTATAATTTCTCTAACTAAAGCTCTTCACTTCAATAACAATAGAAATATGCTTAAATGGATACTTCTAAAGAATTAACAAAGATCAATTCAGGGTATTTGGTAAATGAGTTGAAACCCAATGTTTGAACTAAAAATATTATAGCATTTGAAAACTCTATACTGTAGCTTTTTTTTTTACATTGTACTATGTGAGGTTCTATACTAATGGTTGGAACAATGAATTCCAATTAAGGTTATCAAACACAACATTTAAATTTCTAATATAGACCGTTCTCAATTAAACTAGGTAGACAACATTACAATCCTAGCAAAGCAAGGCGTCCAACTTTACTTGTAGATTCCAGGGAAAAAAACATGATTAATTTTTTGTATTTGCTATAAAAACCACACAATCGTCTCATAAATGTAAGTAAAATTAAGCTTAATTATAAATAAATAATAAACTTTATTTTTTAGATTATTTTCACATTTGCCCCTTGAACTATGTTACTTTGCCCCTTGACTTTAAAACGTATCATTTAATTCCCCCAAAGTTTGTTCCATTAGTAAGTTTCATCATTCCATCCAACTCTATTAGTTTTTGAACTTTTTTTTGTGAAATATTTTTATATATTCCCTCCAAACTATGCCACTTACTCCCTCGACTTTTAGAATATATCACTATGTTCCCCCAATTTTTGTTGTTAGTAAATAGATTCCTTTTGTCTAATTTTGTTTGGCTTTACAAGACGGTGGTTTTCCTTCTTCCTTTTTTTTTTTTTTTTTTTTTTTTGTGGGGGTGGGGGGGGGTTGGTTGAGAGGTGCAAACATAAAAAAGAGTTTAAGAGAAAAAAATATATTAAGAAAAAAACAAGTTCAAGGAAAAAATATATTTTTTTTTGCAATAGGTCTTTCCAACCATATAAAATAGCTTAAAGAGAAAAACAAAACCCGCAAAATTCCTTAAAAAAATAGAGCTCTTAAGGGGTTTTTTTTAAAAGAACACATTATTTTAATTTCTTATAAAGAACCCTTTTTTGAATTTTCTTTGTATTTGTATTTAAATAGCATGTTGTTAAAAGTATTTATATGCAAGTTGTGGTATATGGATTGCTTTGATGTAAAAATCTTATAAAGTTGGAAGAAAACAAATCAATTCATTAGCCAAATAAAATTAGATAGAAGGAGGTTATTTGCTAACAAAAAAATAAAGAAATATAGTAACACATTTTGAAAGTCAGATGTAAAATAGCATGAGTGATGTAGTTTGAGAAGAAATATAAAAATATTCTGTAAAAGACCGTCTAAAAACTAACAGAGTTAGATAGGAGAGAGATACTTGCTAATGGAATAAAGTTTAAAGGAACTAAGTGGTATATTTTAAAAGTTAGAGAACAAAGTGGCATAAATGACATAGTTCAGAAGGTAAATATGAAAATAATTCTTTTTTTTTTAAGAAGTTAGAGACGAGAAAAGAGAGTCACACATAAACTAATAATAAACTAATTATTATACACAAATGTCAAGTTTTAAAATTAAATATCTGAATTCCATATGTTAATCCTTGTTCTTATATATAACAGAGAAGCAAGGAGATTGCAGTTTTGTTGCAAAGCGCTTCAAGTCTCCCACCAAATGGATAGTGGAAGACCCATACTAGTATTGTCTTCACGAGTCATATCCCTTGTAATTGTTTTGTTCCTAATATTCATTGGTGCTAGCAATGCCAAGAATGATCGTCTTTGTTCCCCTTCTTCTTGTGGCAATATCCTTAATATAAGCGACCCTTTCCGGCTTAAAACCGATCCACAAAACTGCGGCGACTTGAGGTATGAGCTTTCTTGCGAGAACAACCTCACTGTAGTACTATACTTGCATTCTGTAAAATACTTCGTGCAGGCAATTAATTACAACAATTACACAATCCGAATCGTTGATGTCAATGTTCAGAAGGATAATTGCTCCTCTATCCCTTATCATTCTTTGAATAAACATAACTTCAGTTATGAAGATGGATACCAAACCTGGCAAGAGTTACTGTCAGTGACGTCTCCTGGGTACTCCTATGATCTACGTCAACTTACAAAGACAATAATATTCTTGAAATGCGAAAATCCGGTGAATTCCTCTCTTTATATAGACACGTCTCCTTGCAATAACATTACTCGTATGTTTCCCTCCAAAGGAGAGTTTTACTATTATGTGGTCGATGGTGGCTTATTGAATGCTTCTGAATATTGGAACAACGACTGCCGTGTTGAGCGAATGACTCTGATCACATCTCAGAAGGAAAGAATGATTGGGAAGAGATATAATGCTTCCTATATGGACATTCACAATGAGCTTGCCTATGGGTTTGAGCTTTCATGGTCTCCAAGTGATCTTTGTTATGACCTCAATGACACCAACAACCTCCATCCTTGTGCTAATTATGGTAACAAGTCTTTCCTCCGTCCTTTTAATCTCATCCTTTAAGTACATTATTTTCTGATTCGCATCAACTTAATATGGTTCTAGATGTTTTGTACACTTTTAAAGTATTTTTAATATTTATCAACAATACGTTTGTTTTATACTCGAAACGAAAAATTGCTCTTTATTTTGAATACTTTTAAGTTTCCTTGATTTAAAGTTACTTTTTTTCTGGAACACAGGATTCTGGGATGAATTTCGCAACACGTGTGGATGTAAGATCTCTTTCTTATATTGTGCTAGCTTTATTCATAAAAGTCATTTCTCTGAGAAATATGAAATGCCAAGGATAATTGTATGAGGACAGTAATGATTGACCATTCATCCTTGTTAATGAGTCAGCAAAATATGAAAAAAAAAAATCATATTTATCTCGTTCAAATGCCTGGGTTTTTTCTTCTACCTAAAAAAAGAGAAATTCTGCGTGCTATCTGGAGTGCACTTTAACGTTTCCTACCGGATCCATCCATGAACTTGTTTTATCTTTTGGATTTTACATTGTTGCTTCTCAAGAATATTTAATAACTTGTTCTTTATGGTTCTTTTCTTTTTTTTTCTTTCAGGGTTAGCCTTATTTCTCGGATTCGTAATTGGTAAGAATATGAACTTTAGGGCTTGTTTGGTATACCGTATTGTATTGTGTTATCTTATATTACATTGCATTTTTTGTATATAATACAATACAATGCAATACAATACAATACAATGTACCAAACATGCCTTTACTTTAATGTAATAGCCATTTTTACATTTCAGCAAAAAAAGAAAAAAAAAGCCACTTTTACATGGTTATATCAGGGAGGAAGAATAAGGGGAAAAAGTAAGAACACAAAGCAGGATCCTGAAAAATATTACTTTAATATATGAATATCTACTTAAAAAAAATAATATTGGCCGGAGTTGTAATAAATGTAGCTAGTAATTAGCAAAAATTTTTGCGAATAGTCACTTTTACATGGATCGATATAATGCCCGGGAAGGAGAATAAGGAAGGCAAAAAAAAAAACACACACACACAGAGATAGAAGCTGCAGGACAGAGTGGCTAGTCTTTGAGAACAGATTTACATGATATTTAAAATGTACTTACAGTTACAAAAGAATGTAGGATTCTGTAGAAGTTACATAGCTAGTAGAATTATAGAAGTTTAGCAGAAAGTTTTTTTAAAGTGTGATTCCTAATAACGAATAATTTGAGACCAAAAATAATGTAGGAACTAGGAAGAATAGTGTTATTAATTTAGTGTCTATGGTTCGTTATTTTTGTTAAATTCCTATCATTTGGCTTACTTGTGTCTTTGATTTTTTTTTTTTTTTAACCAAGATGTCGTATAGGTTGTTTTTGTTAGCAAATATAAGCCTAAAGAAGAGAATGTAACAGAGAGCATGAATTTGAATTTGAATAATGTAGTAGAGTTGTTTCTCTCACATTCGGAGTGGATTTGGCTCTTTTTAAAAGTGAAAAAATGTTGAATGTGCGGCCAACATGTTGTCTGTAATACGTAATGACCATTCATATACGGAGGCATAGACCACAAAAGATTTTTGTTGTATAGTAATTTTCAACCAATGATAGTGCACTGAGAACTGAATTTTACTCTGGTAATTTCCTGATGCAGCAATGCTTTCTGCCCCCAAAACAATACTGGGAACTCCATTTGTGGTTGCCTTTTTGATCTATAAATGGCGAAGACGTCATTTATCAACAGATAACTCCATCGAAGAGTTCCTTTATACACACAACAATCTTATGCCTATAAGATACTCATACTCAAACATCAAAAAGATGACCAAAAACTTCAAGAACAAGTTAGGTGAAGGAGGCTATGGCTCTGTATTCAAAGGAAAGCTTCGCAGTGGCGGTCTTGTTGCAATTAAGATGCTGAGTAAATCCAAAGGCAACGGACAAGATTTCATCAATGAAATTGGCACAATCGGAAGGATTCACCATGTCAATGTGGTGCAATTAATTGGTTTCTGCTTTGAAGGGTCAAAGCATGCTCTTGTATACGATTTCATGCCCAATGGATCCCTTGATAATCACATTTTTTCTAAAGAAGGAAGTAACTCCTTAAGTTGCAGTAAGATCTATGAAATTTCTCTCGGAGTGGCGCGTGGTATTGAGTATCTACATCGAGGATGTTGCATGCAAATTTTACACTTTGATATTAAACCTCACAACATTCTTCTTGATGAAAATTTTACTCCAAAGGTTTCTGATTTCGGGCTAGCAAGATCATGCCCATTAGACAACAGCATTGTATGTTTGACTGCAGCAAGAGGAACCTTAGGATACATAGCTCCGGAGTTATTTTACAAAAACATTGGAGGAGTTTCTTATAAAGCAGATGTGTACAGTTTTGGAATGTTACTGATGGAAATGGCGAGCAAACGAAAGAATTTGAATGCACTTGCAGAGCATTCCAGCCAAATCTACTTTCCCACATGGGCTTATGAAAAATTGAGTGAAGGAAAGAACATAGAAGAGATGGGAGATATAGCCGAGGAGGATTCAGAAACAATAAAGAAGATGCTGATAGTAGCATTGTGGTGCATACAGTTGAAGCCAAGTGATCGCCCTTCAATGAGTAAAGTCATAGAAATGCTTGAAGGCAAAGTAGAAAGCCTACAAACGCCTCCAAAGCCTTCTCTGTGTCCTTAACAGGATCCAGTAGAGCATGATCGTGAGACATTCGACCCAACACAATCATCAATACCATCAAATGACTCGATGACACTACCAAGATAAGTTTGGCAATGCAAAGGAGGAGAAATGAGTTGACTAGAAAATTTGGTATTATGTTGTTAGTGATCATACACTGTTAACCAATATAATGAGGCCTGTAACCATGAAATATACTGATGAAGCAAGTAGTTATTTTTCTATAGTTCCACGCATAATAGCCTTAGCACTTTTTAATCTGTCCTAGCGTATATCTATTTTCTTCTGTAGTATGGTTTTATTGAGCTGAGTAATACATAAGTCTTTCATATATGGTTAAACTCTCTTTATATCCTCTGCCTGCTTCGTTATTCTATACATTTGTTGTATTGTATATTTTTATTTCTCTTTGTTGGTTCATCTGCATGGACTACTTGATCTTAACTTGCTACTAAACCTTACTTATGATTAAATTTGATTTTACACTAGACCCTATTTTGTAATGAAGTTGTTCCAAACTATTGTGACAACACTACAAATAAATACGAAAACTCATGCACACTTTTTTTTTTCTTTTTCGGGCAACAATGTATTAAATTCTATGTAGTTTTATTCTTTGTGACGATCAACATACTAATTCAAAAGGTAGAGCTTTTTGTTTATAAATGAATACCAAATGTAGTAGTTAAATTTTAGACGAGTGTTGGTGTAACGCCCCTTAGATCGGACGTCACAGATGTCATTACATACATACGTTCATACTTGCATAAACTTAAAACAAATAATAATATCAAACTTAAACTTACATAACCAGGATCCATTCATATATATATATTTTTTATTTTATAAACTTATCATTGTTTAGAATAACATTGTTTAATTTATTCCATATCATAATTTACTCAATTATACTTAAATTAATCATAAGCTTGTTTAATAATATAGGTTTATCAAGTTGTAAAAATCAGAACGTAACAAAACATCACAACACATCTCATTAAACATCAAATCGTTTAAAACTTACTTACTCCCACAGTTCGGCAGGCCGAACATCATCGGCAGGCCGGAGTTCCCTCAACCGGCAGGCCGACAGAGGCTTTGCAATTCGGACTAAAAATTCATCCATGTTCGGCAGGCCGAAAATCATGATCGGCGGGCCGAACTTCTGGACTTCGGCAGGCCGACCACAGAGTTCGGCAGGCCGGCCACAGAGTTCGGCAGGCCGTCCGAGACCAAGTTCCTTTGGAAAACTTAATTTAAAACATACCAACTTTACGTAAAAAATAGCGAAAGTTCATAATTCATTGAAAAATGATAAAATAACTTATAAAATCATAATATAAGTATTCTTAAAAACTGAACATAAATATATGTCCCAAATATAACTTAATTAAATCATAAATTCATTTTTCTTGGCGCGCTTCCAGTTACAAATCATCGTTCATGTTGCTCACACGCCTTCCCATGTCCTCCTCCTAGTCCATGATTTTCTTACCCTTATCTGCAACATGACATAAAACATTATTAAGCTAATGCTTAGTAAGTACATATATTCTCACAATTTAAAACATTTCATAAACATCAACATCCTCATCATCATTGTCATCATACCATAAAAGTGCCTTAAGCACAATTTCATAGAACATATCTTTCATAACGTTGACCATTTTAAAACTTAATCCATTTTATCTTAAGGGCCCAAGTGTTGCACCATAAACATCATCATAGGCGCGCCGTCATGAGAGGAGAAGGGTAGTTAATCCCAAACTAAACATGACATCATAACATAGCATTTCATAGCATTGGGTGTGCAACACTTATTTAAGTGATACATATATATACATTCTTTTCATGTTTAAAAATATGCCATAAACATCATGCATAACTTAAAATCATGAAAATCTTTATAGAAATTCTTAAGGAAAAATATTCATAAAATCATCATGAACATCATTATGAATGTAACGTCAAATCTTGTAAAACGTGTCATGTTGTAGGTGAGAATGTACTTACTTTATCGTTAGCTTACTTAACCTTAACGTGATTTGGTGACGGCGCAGAGGTCTCGTAGTGCTCGTTCCTTGAGTGTTCATGCCATTTTCCATTTAAAGATGTAATACATTAATACGTATCATAAAACATCTATGCATATAACATTTATTCATAATCCCTAACCATCATCGTAAAAACATGAAATTATCATCACATATATATATTCATCTCATCCATTCTCATAACTTTCATACATATAATACTCGATTACATTATCACATTTTACAAACATATCTCATAATCATCATCATAATATATAAACGCTATTCATAACATGCTCCCTTAAAAACCAAAACATTTCATATATTGTAAACATGAAAATCTCATTGAAAAACGTTTTCTAATAATTTAAAATACATATACTTTAATTTAATAATTCATACAAGATCTTATTTTCATGCATAAAATCATTTCATTATCATAAAATCATTTAAATATATATATATATATATATATATATATATATATATATATATAACATATAACATTTCATAAACAGTTTTCTCATTGTCGTCTCATAAAAATTTCATAATCATAAAATAAAATACATTCATCATACATATGCATATTCTTAACAACTTTTCATTAAAACATCATTCTTTTACCTCTTGAATAATCATTACATTTTTTTTCATAATTTCAAAATTAAACAGTAATATTTTACTGTGAAGGGTAGAAGACAGAAATATCATATATTTTTTTTTTATTAAAAACACAGAAATGACATGAAATGTGAAGAAACATCACACATAACACTCATGAGCATCATAATAAAAACACAAAACAAAATACACTACCTAGAGAGGATATTGTAGACGAATTTGAGGAGGAGAATATCTTTTCAAAAATACCAAAAAAGTTGAATTCATACTTTGAAGTTTCTTCTCAAAATTCTTGAATTTTAACCAACGAATAAGACTTTTTCTTTCTATGTTTGCAGAGAATTTTCATGAGAGAGAGAGAGAAGCACTCATGGAGAAGAGAAGAGGAAGAGAAAATAATGAGAGAACGTCTAAGAACCGAGAGAGAAATTATCTGAGGAAAGAGCGTTCAAATTTTTCTAACGTAATGTGTATAATGAAGAGTCATTACTCTTCATTAAGTCAGAAATTTCTAACTGTTAGGAGGGGCATGAGGCGTGGAGGAAGGAGAGAAAAGAGGAAATTAAACAAGTCATTCACAACTTTCCATGTTTTGCCCATTTAAAATTGGAAACCATATAAATTGACACAAATCATGCAAGTCAAACCCTTTTTATTTCCTTAACTGAAAATCCTTCCATTATTATGCCAATTAATCACAATTAAATCACCCAATTAACATAATTGTCTCAGCCATAAATTAGGAGAGATTTCTGCTGACTGATCGTCAGCCGTGTTCGGCCTGCCGATTTTCCCCTTCGGCCTGCCGGTTCCAGCAAGTTCGGCCTGCCGATGGGTTTCTTCGGCCTGCCGATCTTGGGCAAGATGTTCGGCCTGCCGATCTTAAAAATTTGGCCTGCCGATCTGTCATTAATTGCCATACAATAAAATATTCATACATTATTGCATCATAAATAAACATATACTTAAAATTTCACATGAACACTAGAGCACAACGATCTCATGCGGTCGTCACCTGTCACAAAACTTGACATAAAAAGTTAGTAACATGCACATCACATATCATATCATATAACTAAATTTATTAATAAAATTCCTTAGCAACGTTACTAACTTAACGTGGTCCGTTACATAAAATAGGCGGGTGTTACAATTCTCCCCACCTTATAAAAGTTTTGTCCTCGAAACTTAGAATAAATGCAGATACCAAATTTTCATGTCATCTTCACGTTCCCATGTAGCTTCTTCAACTTGCTGATTTCGCCATAATACCTTGACCAATGGAATTTCTTTATTCCTCAAGGTCTTGGTTTTCAGATCGAGTATCTTCGTTGGCTTTTCTTCATAACTTAAGTCTTCTCGTATCTCGATCACTTGTGGTTCAATCACATGCGTAGGGTCCGGAACATACTTCTTGAGCATGGAGACATGAAATACATCGTGCATTGCAGACATTTCGGAAGACAACTTTAGCTGATAAGCTACTTTGCCTATTCATTTAACAACTTCATAAGGACCGATGAATCTTGGGCTTAATTTGCTTTTCTTTCCAAATCTCATAACCCCTTTCATTGGTGCAACTTTCAAGAACACATATTCGCCCACAGCGAACTCTAAAGGTCTTCTTCTTTTGTCAGCATAACTCTTTTGACGGCTTTGGGCGGTCTCTATTCTTCTTCTTATCAACTTTATCATCTCAGACGTTTCATTCACAAAGTCGGTTCTTTCAACATCAACACTTTCTATTAACTTCTTTTCACCAGCTTCGTGCCAACATATGGGTGACCTGCATTTTCGTCCATACAGCGCTTCATATGGTGCCATTCCAATTGTCGCCTGAAAGCTGTTGTTGTAAGCAAACTCTGCTAACGGCAACATTTTACACCAGCTGGTCTTAAAATCGAGAGAACATGCCCGCAACATATCTTCTAGAATCAAATTCGTCCTCTCTGTTTGGCCGTCAGTCTGAGGATGAAAAGCCGTACTGAAATGAAGCCTGGTTCCCATTGCAGTCTGGACACTCTTCCAAAACTTAGATGTGAACCTGCCATCACGATCTGAGATAATCGACTTGGGAATCCCATGAAGTCGTACAATCTCCTTAACATAGAGTTCCGCTAATCGTTCCATAGAGTAAGTGATCTTGATAGGAATGAAATGCGTCGTCTTCGTTAGTCGATCCACAACTACCCAGATTGCATCATAACCATTCATAGTTCTGGGTAAGCCGGTAATGAAATCCATTGCTATTTCTTCCCATTTCCATTCTGATATTTGAATAGACTGTAGTTCACCACCAGGTCTCTGGTGTTCAGCCTTTACTTACTGACATGTCATACATTTCTTCACATACTTTGCAACATCACGTTTCATTCCAAACCACCAGAAGTTACCCTTTAGATCATTATACATCTTTGTTGCACCTGGATGAATAGAGTAAGGAGTGTCATGAATTTCTGCCAAGATCTTTTCCCTTAAATCATCAACATTGGGAACACATAAACGGTCTTTAAGGTACAGAGTTCCGTCATCCGCAATACGGAACTCTTGACATTTTCCTTCTTTCATTTCTTGCTTGATTCTTACAAAGCTTACATCATCATATTGCTTACTTCGAATTTCATCATACATCGTCGAAGCAAGAGAGAGTGCTGATAGCTGGCTTGCTATAAGTTCCAAACCGAAGTCTAGAATTTCCTTCCTCAATGGTGGAGACATTGCTTGCATTGACATTAACGTGGCAACTGACTTCCTACTTAAAGCATCAGCTACTCGGTTAGCTTTACCAAGATGATAAAGGATTTCATAATCATAATCCTTCACCAACTCTAGCCATCTTAGTTGTCTCATATTCAGGTCTCTTTGCATGAAGAAATACTTCAGACTTTGATGATCAGTGAAGATCTTGCATTGGACTCCATACAAATAGTGTCTCCATAACTTCAATGCAAAATAACTGCTGCTAACTCGAGATCATGAGTAGGATAGTTCTTTTCGTAGTCTTTCAGTTGTCTTGAAGCATAAGCGATCACCTTTTCATTCTGCATTAATACAGCTCCGAGGCCCATCTTGGATGCATCACTGTAAATTACAAACCCATCATTTCCCTCAGGAATTGCCAACACTGGAGCCGTC
The DNA here is from genome assembly GCA_025403435.1 of Artocarpus heterophyllus. NCBI lineage: Eukaryota > Viridiplantae > Streptophyta > Magnoliopsida > Rosales > Moraceae > Artocarpus > Artocarpus heterophyllus. The sequence continues at coordinate 65,448 of JAJQZP010000251.1, read as the reverse complement.
GTTAATCTTTTCTTCAGTTCTTGAAAGCTCTTTTCACATGCATCCGTCCATTCATACTTCTTTCCCTTGCGAGTTAAGTTCATGAGTGGAGCTGCTATCTTGGAGAAATCTTCTACGAATCTCCGATAGTAACCTGCTAGACCCAAGAAGCTTCTTATTTCACTTGCATTCATCGGTTGCTTCCAATTGAGTACAGCTTCTACCTTAGCAGGGTCCACCATTATTCCATCCTTTGAAATAACATGCCCCAGGAATGACACTTTATCAAGCCAAAACTCGCATTTAGAGAACTTAGCATACAACTGGTGTCTTCTTAAAGTCTCCAGCACAATCCTTAAATGCTCCTCATGTTCTTCTTGATTCTTAGAGTAGACAAGAATATCATCGATAAATACAACAACAAATTTATCGAGGAAATCCTTGAATACCCTGTTCATCAAATCCATAAAGGCAGCCGATGCATTCGTCAGACCGAAAGGCATAACCACAAATTCATGGTGACCATACCTCGACCTGAAAGCAGTCTTGGGGATATCTCCTTCTTTAATCTTCAACTGGTGATACCCTGATCGTAGATCAATCTTTGAGAACACCGATGCACCCTTGAGCTGATCAAACAAATCATCAATTCGAGGCAACGGATACTTGTTCTTGATTGTCACCTTGTTCAGTTCTCTGTAGTCAATGCAGAGTCTCATAGTGCCATCCTTCTTCTTCACAAATAAAACTGGAGCACCCCATGGTGAGTGACTTGGCCTGATAAACCCTTTGTCCAGTAGCTCCTTTAGTTGCGTGTGAAGCTCCTTTAATTCTGTCGGGGCCATTCTGTAAGGCGCTTTAGAGATTGGTTCGGTGCCTGGAGCGAGCTCAATCTCGAATTCAGCTTCTCTTTCTGATGGTAGACTTGTTAGGTCATCAGGAAACACATCTTCATATTCATGAACAACATGCATATCTTCCATTCATGTCTTTCCTTCTTGGCTTTTGTCTACAACGTTCGCCAGATAGCCCGTGCAGCCACTTGCTAGAAGCTTCCTTGCTTTCATTGCCGATAGGAACATGCTGGGTTTCTTTCTGGTCTCGCCAACATAAACGAATTTCTGATTACCTTCAGGATGGAAGATCACCTTTCGTTTCTGGCATTCGATTGAGGCATTATACTTACTTAGGAAATCCATCCCAAGAATCATGTCATAATCATGCATGTCGATCACAATGAGGTCGACGAAAAGTTCCCTATCAGAAATCCATAGGGGTACTTTACGCAAACAATGCGTGGATAATATCACTTCCCCGGAGGGTAGTGTCGTAGTGAATCCCTGTCTCATAGGCTCTAAACGAACCCCTAACTTCTTAGCATGTGACATAGACACAAAAGAATGCATGGCACCCGTATCAAAAAGAACATAACATCATTCATAAGCTTGTTATCTGACCTGTGACCACATTGGAGGCTTCAGCAGCCACTTGTTCTTTTGTCATGGCATAGATTCGGGCATTTGTCGGTGGGGCTTCAAGTCTCCCTTGACTAATTAGTGGCCCTTCAAGGGAGGCTTGCATCTGATGCAACTGGGCTTGAGGAGGAGGTCTCTGCGGGGCATTGGCATTCATCAGCTTGGGGCAATTCTTTACGAAGTGGTCTTCACGCCCACATATGAAACATTGGTTTGTCCCCAATCGGCATTCCCCTGGATGCTTCTTTCCACATTTGGCACACGGTTGGAATCGCCTGTCATAGTTGTTGCGCTGACCATCATTGTGCCTTTTGTTGTCATGGCCCTGCTATTGTTGAGGATTGCCCTTCCTCTTGTTATTCCTCCAGTTCTGACTGTTGTTGTTGCTATTGTTGTTCCTGTGGGGAGGGCGGTTCTAGTTGTTGGCATTGTTGGCTTGCTAGTTGGGTTGAGGCTGATTCCTTCTTAGCTTTGACAAATGGAACTCAGCACGTTGGGCCCTCATAACAACCTGTTCTTGCGTCCTTGGCAGACTTGCCCCATCAACAATTGCTGCAATGTCTGGCCTAAGGGCTCTGATCAGCCTTCTGACCCTTTCATCTTCATTCATAACCATCCCTGGACATAGACGAGCAAGCTGGTCAAACTTTGTCACCACATCAGTGACTGTCATATCCCCCTGGTGTAGGCTTTCGAACTCCTCATAATGCTTCCTCGTGACATTCATGTGGAAGAACTTCGTGTTGAACTCGTGAACAAAATCAGCCCATGACATCTCTTCAACATTTCTGCTTTGTTCGATGCCGTCCCACCATATCCTGGCCTCCATGGTAAGGCAGTACGAGGCACAGAGGACCTTCTCGTTGTCCGTGAAATCCATAAGTCGTAAGGTGGCCTCAATCGTCTTCAACCATCCTTGAGCGACTAACGGGTCCTTTGAACCCTCAAAGTCAGCTGGCTTGACTCTCTTCCATCTGACCAGAAGAGGTTCCTGATAGGCTGCTCTTGGTTCAGCAGCAGGAGCTGGGACTTCGTTTACTTGTACTTGTGGCTGCGGAGGAGGAGGAGGAGGCGCATCATTGCCTCGTTGTTCACCATTCTGGCCGTTGGCCCTTAATGCAGCTATTTCCCTTCGTTGATCCTCCAACTGCCTTTGCAGTTCCGCAATCATCGTCATGAGTCTTTCGTTGGTCTGGGTGCGGGTCTGCATTCTTCTGTGGCCGTCCATCGTAATTTCCTAAAATAATTAGGACTTAGAAATAATCTTCCATTTATGAGACAGGTTTTCACTACTATGTCATTTAATCATTAATCAATCAAACCTTAATCTTATCATCATACTTGCGTCACTACATCTAACTTAAATAACATACTTACTTGGAGGACTTGGATTGACGTGTGGTGATATGAATTGTAATAAGAAGATTCTCTCTCATACCAAAGCTTGTAATGCCCCTTAGATCGGACGTCACAGATATCATTACATACATACGTTCATACTTGCATAAACTTAAAACAAATAATAATATCAAACTTAAACTTACATAACTAGGATCCATTCATACATTTTTTTTTTTATTTTATAAACTTATCATTGTTTAGAATAACATTGTTTAATTTATTCCATATCATAATTTACTCAATTATACTTAAATTAATCATAAGCTTGTTTAATAATATAGGTTTATCAAGTTGTAAAAATCAGAACGTAACAAAACATCACAACACATCTCATTAAACATCAAATCGTTTAAAACTTACTTACTCCCACAGTTCGGCAGGCCGAACTTGGGACTTCGGCAGGCCGAACATCATCGGCAGACCGGAGTTCCCTCAACCGGCAGGCCGACAGAGGCTTTGCAATTCGGACTAAAAATTCATCCATGTTTGGCAGGCCGAAAATCATGATCGGCAGGCCAAACTTCTGGACTTCGGCAGGCCGTCCGAGACCAAGTTCCTTTGGAAAACTTAATTTAAAACATACCAACTTTACGTAAAATATAGCGGAAGTTCATAATTCATTGAAAAAATGATAAAATAACTTATAAAACCATAATATAAGTATTCTTAAAAACTGAACATAAATATATGTCCCAAATATAACTTAATTAAATCATAAATTCATTTTTCTTGACATGCTTCCGGTTACAATTCATCGTTCATGTTGCTCACACGCCTTTGTTGTGGATTTTCTAACGCAAGTGCACGTATCATTAACAAGTAATAAAGTGAGAGTAAAGATCGTTCCCTCGAGGACTAAGGTCACTAAGTACCAAATTACTTTAACTCTAATTCTATTTGAACAACTGAAATATGGGAAACAATGGAATGATGAACTGGTAAACATAAGACAAACTAAATGTATGAAAATTGAGAAATTGCAACTTTGACAGATGAGAATTCAATATATCAAGACTTCTAGGGTTTCTGACTCACCGGATTAATCATATCTACCTTTATCTAATTTAATCAATTGACGTTTATTCCTATGCTGATAACGAATTTCTCTTAAGTAGTCATTAATCTTTCTCAAGCATTAATAATTTATCCCAGTTAGCAAATTTCCTACATCTCTGTGGAAACTCTAAACTTACCAAGATTCATTACGATCAAGAAATTCATAGTGTTACACAAGTCTCATAGATATCTCTATCCTATGATGGTCTCATGGCATTCAATCATGGTCTAATTTAATAATCGCTTCTCAGCCTCAAATTAAATCACAAATCATGCAAAAGGTGCGCAAACTTTTACAAGCATTAAGACTAGATTAAACACTCAACATAGATACTGAATAAACATCGAATTGAATTAAATTAAATAAAAGTGAACATTCATAATCCGGCTACATCGTAGCCCTAGAACAAAGAAAATTAGTTCATAATGAAATTAAAAATCATCCTAAACAATCTCTTAAACATGAGGAGTAGAAGGAAAGAACTGTATGTTTGGATGGGAAGATGATTCCGTCTCCGGGTTGCACCGATCTTCTTCTCCAAAGTAGTGTGTGTCTTCTCTCCTCTTTTCTGTAGTTTCTTTCTGTCAAAATTTCGTACTCCAACCTTCTATAATGTTCTATTTATATGCTAGGGTTTAAAAGGGCAATTTTGGAACAAAATTACATGTAATTGAACTTGGAATCGCAACGGCGCCTAGGCGCCAGGATTGTAGCGCCTAGGCGCTTCACAGACGACTTGCCCTTTTTTTTGAACTGGCGCCTAGGCGCCAGGATTGTAGCGCCTAGGCGCCATAGTGTTTATTCGCCTCTCGATGGAATAGAGCCTAGGCGCTCAAGTTATGGCGCCTAGGCGCTTTGCTCTCGGCCTCTTGTCTTCATAGAATGGCGCCTAGGCGCTCCAGTTGTGGCGCCTAGGCGCTTTGCTCCCGGGATGGCTTCCTCATGAAATGGCACCTAGGCGCTCCAGTTATGGCGCCTAGGCGCTTTGCTCTCGGGTTTTGGTATGTAACTTTGTTTGTCTTGAGCGCCTAGGCGCCCATAACCTGGCGTCTAGGCTCCATTTCATCTCGAGTCTATTTTTGTTCAATTTTCAGTCTGCTTTACCCTGTGTTTTGCCATTATGCCTCGTTCCCCTTCAAAACCTATAAAAGAACATAAAACATTATCAAATCCTTATAAATTGCTCAAAACTAACAAAAATATTAAGTGAAAATTATCTAATTAAGTAGCCTAAAACTAACTTATCAGCCTTCCCATGTCCTCCTCCTAGTCTATGATTTTCTTACCCTTATCTGCAACATGACATAAAACATTATTAAGCTAATGCTTAGTAAGTACATATAATCTCACAATTTAAATCTTTTCATAAACATCATCATCATCATCATCATTGTCATCATATCATAAAAGTGCCTTAAGCACAATTTCATAGAACATATCTTTCATAACGATGACCATTTTAAAACTTAATCCATTTTATCTTAAGGGCCCAAGTATTGCACCATAAACATCATCATAGGCGCGCCATCATGAGAGGAGAAGGGTAGCTAATCTCAAACCAAACATGACATCATAACATAACATTTCATAGCATTGGGTGTGCAACACTTATTAAGTGATACATATATATACATTCTTTTTATGTTTAAAAATATGCCATAAACATCATGCATAACTTAAAATCATGAAAATCTTTATAGAAATTCTTAAGGAAAAATATTCATAAAATCATCATGAACATCATTATGAATGTAACGTCAAATCTTGTAAAACGTGTCATGTTGTAGGTGAGAATGTACTTACTTTATCGTTAGCTTACTTAACCTTAACGTGATTTGGTGACGGCGTCGCGGTCTCGTAGTGCTCGTTCCTTGAGTGTTCATGCCATTTTCCATTTAAAGATGTAATACATTAATACGTATCATAAAACATCCATGCATATAACATTTATTCATAATCCATAACCATCATCGTAAAAACATGAAATTATCATCACATATATATATTCATCTCATCCATTCTCATAACTTTCATACATATAATACTCGATTACATTATCACATTTTACAAACATATCTCATAATCATCATCATAATATATAAACGCTATTCATAACATGCTCCCTTAAAAACCAAAACATTTCATACATTGTAAACATGAAAATCTCATTGAAAAACGTTTTCTAATAATTTAAAATACATATACTTTAATTTAATAATTCATACAAACATCTTATTTTCATGCATAAAATCATTTCATTATCATAAAATCATTTAAATATATATAAATATATATATATATATTTAACATATAACATTTCATAAACAGTTTTCTCATTGTCGTCTCATAAAAATTTCATAATCATAAAATAAAATACATTCATCATACATATGCATATTCTTAACAACTTTTCATTAAAACATCATTCTTTTACCTCTTGAATAATCATTACATTTTTTTTCATAATTTCAAAATTAAACAGTAATATTTTACTGTGAGGGATAGAAGATAGAAATATCATATTTTTTTCATTAAAAACACAGAAATGACATGAAATGTGAAGAAACATCACACATAACACTCATGAGCATCATAATAAAAACACAAAACAAAATACACTACCTAGAGAGGATATTGTAGACGAATTTGAGGAGGAGAATATCTTTTCAAAAATACCAGAAAAGCCAAATTCATACCTTGAAGTTTCTTCTCAAAATTCTTGAATTTTAACCAACGAATAAGACTTTTTCTTTCTATGTTTGCAGAGAATTTTCATGAGAGAGAGAGAGAAGCACTCATGGAGAAGAGAAGAGGAAGAGAAAATAATGAGAGAACGTCTAAGAACCGAGAGAGAAATTATCTGAGGAAAGAGCGTTCAAATTTTTCTAACGTAATGTGTATAATGAAGAGTCATTACTCTTCATTAAGTCAGAAATTTTTGACTGTTAGGAGGGGCATGAGGCGTGGAGGAAGGAGAGAAAAGAGGAAATTAAACAAGTCATTCACAACTTTCCATGTTTTGCCCATTTAAAATCGGAAACCATTTAATTGACACAAATCATGCAAGTCAAACCCTTTTTATTTCCTTAACTGATAAAATCCTTCCATTATATGCCAATTAATCACAATTAAATCACCCAATTAACATAATTGTCTCAGCCATAAATTTGGAGAGATTTCTGCTGACCGTTTGTCAGCCGTGTTTGGCCTACCGATTTTCTCCTTCGGCCTGCCGGTTCCAGCAAGTTCGGCCTACCGATGGGTTTCTTCGGCCTGCCGATCTCGGGCAAGATGTTCGGCCTGCCGATCTTAAAAATTCGGCCTGCCGATCTGTCATTAATTGCCATACAATAAAACATTCATACATTATTGCATCATAAATAAACATATACTTAAAATTTCACATGAACACTAGAGCACAACGATCCCATGCGGTCGTCACCTGTCACAAAACTTGACATAAAAAGTTAGTAACATGCACATCACATATCATATCATATAACTAAATTTATTAATAAAATTCCTTAGCAACGTTACTAACTTAACGTGGTCCGTTACATAAAATAGGCGGGTGTTACAGTTGGAGCAAACTTCCACTAATAAGACAAGACCCCAAGGTCTTCCGGACCCCATGGGATGAAATTTCTACGTAAAATAGATGGTTACAACACCAGCAACAAGAAAATAGAATTGTCTATTAAACAAATGTCAAATCCATTAATTGCTCATATACGTACACGAAAACTATGGATGTAATCCTTGGAATTCCTTGGAAGTTTCGTCATATCCCAATCCCAAGACTTTTACGTTTCTAATCAACATACTTATAACTTGAGTAGAACGGCATTTGATCAGGACAGACATGAGATCCACCTAAGAATTTCACAAAAAGGAAATCAATGTACGCCCTAGACTAGACATGAAATTGCCGTGCGTTTCTCTTCACCGCTTTGTACCATTTATTTTATTTGATAAAATTTTTACGGAAAAAGAATAAAAAAATGTGTAAAAAAGAGAAGATCTGATCAAAACTGTTGTCAAAACTGCAAACCAACAATATCGATGCTGGCTAGTCAGGATCAATTTGATGTCTTATCAAGCCTCGAAGTACGAGAGGTGACGTGGCGGATTACTTGAATTAATTAAAAGAGAATTTAATTAAAAAACAAGAGTTTAGGGGTGTTGAATTAAATATAAAATGTGAAAATTTTAAGAAAATCATTGCATGAAAAATTAAATATTTTAAGAATAAACCTAGCGAGTATGGGTTCCACAAACCCACAACTTGTGCACACACATGGTACTGACAATATCATAAATACAATCACAGTCAAAGTACAAATAAAGTTTAAATATTACATGCCTTGAATAATTAATACAATTTAACCTACAATCCCTCCTACTGTTCCTGGGTTCTATCCGAAGAATCCTCTCTGAACCTAAATGGGAATCCACCTAGAGGGGAAAAGTTTAAAACAAATAAAATGTGAGTGAAAGGCTCAGTAGGACAGCATTTTATCAAATAATTTAATTTAAAGAAACATTAAATAAATAAATAAACTTAAGTAAGACCGTTCTTACCAAAACAGTTTACTAACCAGAAATATCATTTTCTTTTCCTAGGCAAACCATATAATATCACCACCGTAGTGGCCCAGCTGGGTTTCGGGACCTGCCCCCAAGGTCGATCGCTACACGACCCGATCTCTGATATGGCATCATGTCTATGTGTTTATTATCATCATCATTCAAAACCCAATTACCGAGTGTTGTCATTTACATTCATTATGAAATTCATTTCAGGTCACGGTATATTAAAATATAACCGATTAAATTCATTTTCAAACAACCGTTGAAAACATTTTAATAGAAATCCTTTTCAAAGCCAAATCATTTTGAAACTAGGCTACCAAGGAAATGGGGTAGAAGTCCTACCTCGATACTCGTGCCGATGCCCCACACCGTAATCCCGGTCCGCTATACGTTAGCTCCGCGGAACCACGAACGATCATAGATACACACTAAGTCGATCAGTATCTAGTTTGAGACATTCTATGTTACTAAACCATTTCATGATGTCCTAGTGTGCCATTTGTATCTTTAAAATCATCCTATAAGGTTGGAATTTAAATCAGGGTTCAAAACAGTGAAAACGGGTAAAAATCACAAAATTTTCCATGCTTCGGTCGGCCTGCCGGACTCCCTGCTTCGGCCGGCCGAACTGCACAGTTCGGCCTGCCGGAAGCCAAGTCCGGTCGGCCGGTCATTCCCCAGGTTCGGCCTGCCGGACGGAAGAACACCGGCCTGCCGAACACGTGGTCTGGCCTGCCGAACTGGGAAAACCCAGAAATTCAGCCACGGGTTTCTCGATCCCCAAAACACAAATCTTGATTCTAACCTGTTTTTCTCAAATCTCAGGCATGGAAAACATTCATAGATGATAGAAAAACATGTTTAGACACTTTTGAACACATTCAAACAAGATTCAAACACAAAAATCTCAAAAATCCAAAAATAGGGAAAAATGAGGAAAAATGAAAAATCTTGAATCAAATCCGTTTTTCTTCAATCTAAGCTTAGATTCTAGTTGTTCTAAGTTCATTTAACTCAAATCCAAGGTTTTCTAAGCTTAAACAAACCTAGATTTCAAAAATGCACAAAATTGAAAATTTTGGAAAAAGTTTAGAAATTTCAAAACTAACCTCGAATCGAAGCTTCAATCCGCGTTCTCGGTTGCCAAATCACGTCCCCGAGCCTCCTCCTTGCTATCCCGAAGCTTGGATTCGAATTTGGTTTCAAAAAATTTTGAGAGAGACAGAGAGAGAACGAGAGGCCGAGAGAGAAATTAAGAGAGAGCGAGAGAGAGTCACGGGAGAGGAGAGAGGGAGAGATCTGAGAGAGTGAGGAGAGAGAAGGAAAAAAAAAAGGAAATAAATAGAGAAAATTTATGGAAGGTTTTACTGTGCGAAAACCAAATGCCACCCACGATTTCGTAAAACGGAATATTTTTAACATTTTACAAATTGTTATGTTTTAAAACTCAAAACATCATTTTAAAACAAATAAAAAAATCATTTGAATTCATCAAATTAACAAAACAACCAAAAATTAAAAAATCCAACCAAGTAATCAAATTAATGTTGAAACATTAATTATGACACACTAATTCATCATTTAGATTATATTAACATTAAATAAATTTCAGAGCGTTACATGTCTTCAGAAAAACAAATTAACAACCCGGATGTTTTGCGATGACTCAAGGCGTAGACTCACTATTCATGCGCATCTTATCGATATTGGCTTTATAATGCTGTTCAATTTCCACCAATTCCTTGAAGTTTCCCATGTCCTAATCCGCCACCTTCTACAAATGCTTCCAAAGCCTTCCTCTATGGGCATGACGCGCATTCAACATGGTTTTGTCAATAGTACATTACATGACGGGTCAACAGAGATCAGTGCAATTGTAAATGCAAATTAAGAAACGTGATCTTTAAGTCCTTAACGAATCAATATGTGAATTTACAATTCGTCTTTTTTTTTTTTTTGGCTTAGATGTTTACAATTAGCTTTGGATCTTTCCTTCCTAAATGTGAACCTTATTCATGGTTAGGTTTGTGATATCACTATCTAATTTATAAGAACAAGTCAATCTAGAAAATTATGTGATAACTTTTTGGTAAATTACATAGAAATGAGCAAGACGCGAATCACATACCAACTAATGGCATCAAATTTGCAAATCATCCTAAGCCCAAAATACCAACTTTAACTTCTGATGGCACCATGAATAAGATAATCAAATTCCAAATTCATAGTCAAAGTCATCTTCACGTGTCAAACCAAGTTGTAACATCATGAGTGGGCCAAGTGATCATGTAGACTGGTAATACCTGTCCAAGTCTATACGCAACGACCCCGATATTTTTGGTAGCATTCATGGACACTGACCGTGCTTTTTGTGTCCACTTTTTTTTTTTGGAATAAAACCTTCAGAAGTAACTTTAAGTCCACGTCCATTTAATTTCTCCACCACGCTCATAATCTTATTAACAAACCCCCCATTGTTAATAAAGCACAACGAAGAGCATCCACTGAATCTGACGGATATTATTTCCCTTGACAGCTTCATCATGTCTTGGTTTTGCATGCTCTTGTTGACACTGTCCTCCTTTGCAGAAGTCGGAGCAGACCAAATTCAATGCGAAGAATCAAAGTGTGGAGACAATGGCTTGGCTATCAGATTCCCCTTCAGACTCAAAAACCAGCCAAGCTATTGTGGATATCCCGGGTTCGAGCTATCTTGCAATGGGTCGTATACGGTTCTTGAGCTGCCAATGTCTTCTAAATTCTTTGTAAGACGTATAGATTATAAGTCTCAGAGGATTGAATTATATGATCCAAGTAATTGCCTCCTCAGAGAGATTTTGAACATCCACAACTCATCAATCTCGCCCTTTCATTTTGACCAAGTTGTCGTCCATAACTACAGCTTCTTCAATTGTTCTAAAGAAGGAGCTGATTATTATAACTGGTTCTTCCCCTGCTTTGGTGGCCGCAGCCACCAAATCTATGTCGTTTCATCTGACTCTTTGCTAAAAGACTTGCCCCCAGATTGTTCGAACATGCACACGACTTTGCTTCTTCCATACGATGAAGATTATGAGGACAAAGGTTATCAGGCGTACCGATATAACAGCGAAAACAAGCTTCGTTTGAGTTGGCTTAGACCAAATTGTGGTGAATATTGTGAAACAAAGGAAAAGAGGTGTCGTCTGAAGAGCAATACCACCAAAGTTGAAATTGAATGTTTTCATCCCAAACCAACTAAAGGTTAGACTTCTGCTCTTGACTTAGTTATATTATGCTTACTTAAAAGTGATATCTAAGTAGTTAGAAAAGTAGTTGGACGTGTAATTAGACATTCACAAACGGATTTATCTGTATGCTTAAATTTAAACTGGATGGGTTGGGTGGACTAGGGGATGGCTTGTTTTTAGCCTCTTGATCATATCATAAATTAGAGTTATCTTTTCAAAAGCGTAAGTATTAAACATATTGGAATCAAAACAATGATATTATGATAAAATTAACTTCATTCACGTGAAATATTATTGATTATGTTATTGTCTTTTGCAGGTGAATCGATGAAATTTGTCACCATCGGTTAGTTGGCTATTTTAGAACATCAATATGTTTGATTTGTGTAAATGATGTGGGAAATCTCTATAACTAAAAAATGTTATATCTGTAGGTGTAACCCTTGGCGCACCTGTTCTCGCGCTACTACTCTTCGTCGCTTATCGTACTTACAATTCTAATAAACAGGAAAAGGACACTCAAAAGAGAATAAAGAGCTTTTTGGAGGATTACAGAGCTCTAAAGCCAAGCAGATACTCATACACTGATATTAAGCACATTACAAGTCAATTCAATGATAAATTGGGTGAAGGAGCATTTGGAACAGTGTTTAAAGGAAAGCTCTCAGAAGACTTTTTAGTTGCTGTGAAAATCCTCAACAGTTCGAAAGGAAATGGGGAAGAATTTATAAATGAAATTGGGACAATAGGTCGGATCCATCATGTCAATGTGGTTCGATTGGTTGGCTATTGTGCCGATGGATTCAGAAGAGCTCTTTGTTGCATATGTGGAGCCAAATCAAGTTGACAACCCAGCAAAAGGAAAAAAAGGGAGAAAAACGCGTCTTCGAAGGCAGGGAGCAAGCGCCGCGGCTCTGGCAGAAGAGCGCCGCGGCGCTGGGGCGAAGGCGCCTAGGCGCCAAGTGCAGAGCGCCTAGGCGCCAGGACAAGAGCGCCTAGGCGCTATGTGGAGAGTGCCTAGGCGCCAGGAAGATAATGCCGAGGCGTCGAGTGGTGAGCGCCTAGGCGCCGCAGGGGAGCGCCGCGACGCTGACGCGCTGTGCTGCGCGATGTTTTTTGAATCAAAGTCGAATTCAAAGGTCCCAAAAACGGGAAACCACTAGGGTTTCCCATTAGTTGCGAATTTTCTCCTCCTTTGGTTATAAATAGACACAAGGTGGCTAGGGTTGTGTGTGTGAAAATTGTGAGTGGCATAATTTTGTGAGAGACAAAATTCTTGAGAGCTCCATCCTTGAGAGAGAGAGAAAAATTCCCATTGGGTGTTAGATAGAAGAGAGTTTTGGTAAGCACAATTTGTGAGTGTGTGAGAAACTACTCTTGTAATCTGTAATCTCCTTCATCATAGTGGAATCTACAAGCGGCAGAAACAGGACGTAGTCTCAAATTTGGACGAACCTGTATAAAAATTTGGTGTCTCTTTTTTCTTCTTTTCTCCTATTTATTTTCTGCAATTGTTCGTTCTTGCGATCCTTGGAATTAGGAGTCGTCTAATTCTCCAACAACTGGTATCAGAGCAGAGGTTTTGATCAAGAACGATGACTGGATAAGAAGGTATGGCAGCCGGTATCACCAAATTCGAAGGTTCAGATTTTTCCTATTAGAGGATGCAAGTAGAAGACTACCTGTACAGTAGGAAACTGCACTTGCCCTTGGGTAGTAAGCCCGAAGGCATGAAGGATGAGGAGTGGAGTCTCCTTGATAGACAGGTACTCGGTGTGATCCGTTTGACTTTGTCAAAGAACGTTGCCCACAACGTTGCGAAGGAGACCACTACAGCAGGGATGATGAAGGCTCTATCAGAGATGTATGAGAAGCCCTCAGCCAATAACAAGGTACATCTCATGAAGAAGCTCTTTAATTTAAAGATGTCTGAAGGTGCCTCGGTGGTAGAGCACCTGAACAGTTTCAACACCGTCCTAAACCAATTGGTCTCGGTAGAGATTAAATTCGATGATGAGATCAATGCTCTAATCCTCTTGGCCTCGTTACCGAATAGCTGGGAACCCATGAGGGTGGCCATTACAAATTCACTTGGGAATGCCAAACTGAAGTTTGTTGATGTCAGAAACTCTATTCTGGCGGAAGAAGTTCGCAGGAAGGACTCAGGAGAAGCCTCTTCGTCGAACTCGGCCCTTAATGTTGATAATAGGGGCAGGAAACTTGACAGGCAATCCAACAGGGATAATGGCAGGAGAGGCAAGTCGAGGAATGGGAGAAGCAATTCAAGGAATGGTAGGACCATGGAGTGTTGGAACTGTGGGAAGACGGGCCACTTGAAAAAGAACTGCAGGGCTCCAAGGAAGAATGAAGACAAGACTAATGATGAAGCTAACGCCGCCACTGAAGAGCAACAGGATGCCTTAATCTTGTCTGTCGATAGTTCTTTTGATTCGTGGGTGATAGACTCAGGAGCATCATTCCACACCACAGCACACCGTCATGTCCTGGAAAATTATGTTGCTGGAAATCATGGTAAGGTTTATCTTGCTGATGGAGAACCTTTGGATATAGTTGGCATTGGAGATGTCAGTTTAAAAATGCCTAATGGGTCGGTATGGAAGATTCATAAGGTGAGACATGTTCCTAAATTAATGCGCAACTTGATTTCGGTGGGGCAACTGGATGATGATGGACATAAAGTAACCTTCAATTGTGGAGGTTGGAAAGTCACGAAAGGAGCGATGGTTATTGCTCGGGGACGCAAGGCTGGAACTCTCTACATGAACTCTAGTTGCAGAGATACCCTAGCAGTTGCTGATTCTGCTGCCAATACCGAGCTATGGCATTATAGGCTTGGTCACATGAGTGAAAAGGGTATGAAGGTGCTTCACTGCAAAGGAAAACTACCGGGTTTGAAAACTGTTGATCACAGTTTGTGTGAAGCCTGCATCTTTGGTAAACAGAAGAGAGTGAGTTTCTCAAAGATGGGTAGAGAGCCTAAGTCCAGGAGATTGGAGCTAGTCCACACAGATGTGTGGGGGCCTGCGCAGGTGACTTCCCTTGGTGGCGCAAACTACTATGTGACGTTCATTGATGACTCAAGCAGGAATGTATGGGTTTACTTTCTAAAAAACAAAATCTGATGTGTTCGATGCTTTCAAGAGATGGAAAGCCATGGTGGAGAACGAGACAGATTTGAAGGTGAAGTGCTTGCAGTCTGACAATGGGGGAGAGTACCTAGGTGAAGATTTCAGGCGGTACTGTGCTGAGAATGGGATAAAGATGAGGAAGACCATTCCAGGGAAACCACAACAGAATGGGGTAGCTGAGAGGATGAACAGGACTTTAAACGAGCGTGCTAGAAGCATGAGGTTGCATGCAGGGCTGCCAAAGATGTTTTGGGCTGAGGCAATTAATACAGCCGCTCATCTGATCAACAGAAGTCCATCCACACCGCTGAAGTTCAAGCTACCGGAAGAAGTATGGAGCCATAAACAGGTTGATCTCTCTTACTTGAGAGTGTTTGGTTGTGTTTCCTATGCACACATTGATTCTGCTGCTAGAAGTAAACTGGATGCCAAGTCAAAGAAGTGTTTTCTGGTTGGCTATGGCGGACTTGAGTTTGGTTATCGTCTCTGGGATGACCAAAGCCGGAAGATTATCAGGAGCAAGGATGTGATCTTCAACGAAGGTGTTCTGTACAAGGACAGAGATAGCACGGACTCCAGGGGTTCAGGTTCTGAAGACAAGAAGCCTGAGGTGATTCCATTGAAGGATCTGCCTGAAGTGGAAGTGCAAAATCCAGAGGTTGAAGACCAGGAAAACATAGCTCCAGAAGGAAACTAGAGGACTCCTGCCACACCAGTCAGGAGGTCTAGCAGGACAATCAGACCACCACAGAGATACTCCCCAACTCTACATTATATCTTGTTGACCGACAAAGGTAAGCCATAGAGCTTTGATGAAGCCGTGGAGGCTGGAGATTCGGTCAAGTGGGAGTTAGCCATAAGGGACGAGTTGGATCGGACATGGCAACTGGCAAAGTTACCACAGGGTAAAAAGTCCTTGCACAACAAAAGGGTATACCAGGTAAAAAATAAAAGTGCTGGCAGCAAACGGTATAAGGCAAGGTGGGTGGTAAAAGGATCCAGAGATATGCTCGCCAAGATGGATCCGATTGAGAAACTGAAGTTGTGCGCAACTTCAGTTGGACTTCTCCAAGAGGCGTGAGAAGTCGTTGCCGCTGCAGTGGGAGACATGGTGAATTGATTAGTCTCCAAGTGGGAGATTGTTGCATATGTGGAGCCAAATCAAGTTGACAACCCAGCAAAAGGAAGAAAAAGGGAGAAAAACGCGTCCTCGAAGGCAGGGAGCAAGCGCCGCGGCTCTGGCAGAAGAGCGCCGCGGCGCTGGGGCGAAGGCGCCTAGGCGCCAAGTGCAGAGCGCCTAGGCGCCAGGACAAGAGCGCCTAGGCGCTATGTGGAGAGCGCCTAGGCGCCAGGAAGATAATGCCGAGGCGTCGAGTGGTGAGCGCCTAGGTGCCAGGAGCAGAGCGCCTAGGCGCCGCGGCGCTGACGCGATGTTTTTTGAATCAAAGTCGAATTCAAAGGTCCCAAAAACGGGAAACCACTAGGGTTTCCCATTAGTTGCGAATTTTCTCCTCCTTTGGTTATAAATAGACACAAGGTGGCTAGGGTTGTGTGTGTGAAAATTGTGAGTGGCATAATTTTGTGAGAGGCAAAATTCTTGAGAGCTCCATCCTTGAGAGAGAGAGAAAAATTCCCATTGGGTGTTAGATAGAAGAGAGTTTTGGTAAGCACAATTTGTGAGTGTGTGAGAAACTACTCTTGTAATCTGTAATCTCCTTCATCATAGTGGAATCTGCAAGCGGCAGAAACAGGACGTAGTCTCAAATTTGGACGAACCTGTATAAAAATTTGGTGTCTCTTTTTTCTTCTTTTCTCCTATTTATTTTCTGCAATTGTTCGTTCTTGCGATCCTTGGAATTAGGAGTCGCCTAATTCCCCAACACTCTTGTTTATGAATTCTTACCTAATGGTTCACTGCAACAATACATATCTTCGCCGGACACTGGCCACTTCCTCGGTTGGAAGAATCTGCAAGATATTGCCTTAGGTATAGCCAAAGGAATTGAATACCTTCACCAAGGTTGTGATCAGCGAATCCTCCATTTTGATATTAAACCTCACAATGTCTTGTTGGACCATAATTTTACTCCAAAAATTTCTGATTTTGGTTTAGCCAAATTATGTTCTAAGGATCAAAGTATAGTGTCAATGACTACAGCTAGAGGGACCATGGGATACATTGCGCCTGAAGTTTTCTCTAGAAACTTTGGAAATGTGTCATATAAGTCGGATGTTTATAGTTTTGGAATATTGTTGCTTGAAATGGTAGGAGGAAGGAAGGTTACAGATATGGCAGAGGATAACACCAGCCAAATTTACTATCCCGAATGGATTTATAATCTTTTGGAAGAAGGAGAAGATCTAAGAATCCATATAGGGGAAGAAGGAGATTCTATAATTGCAAAGAAACTTGCAATTGTAGGACTTTGGTGCATCCAATGGCATCCGGTGGATCGTCCTTCCATGAAAGTCGTGGTTCAGATGCTCGAAGGAGGAGAAGCACTAAGCATGCCACCCAATCCTTTCGCCTCAACTGATTCAACTAAAACAGTTGCCAAGATGCCTAGAAGGCGTATGAGCTTAGGATTGGATGTTATAGCCGAGTCAGAGTAATTGTGAGATTGTACGTGGGAATATTTTTGTTTGTAGGTGAATGTAAGCTTATATCTTTTTTTAATTCAGTTGCCAATACGCAAGGAATAAGTTCGTATTGAGATATACTCGTTGGATGGTCTTTCATTATCAATCTGCATGTTTTCTAAATTTGGTTAAATAGTAAGAACTCTTAGCAACCTCTCATTTTGTTTCGATTGCTCAATCGAGAGACTAAATATGAATGCAGTTGAGACTACAGTTTTTTCTGTTTGAACATTCGTTTTCTATGAAGATAAAATGCCATTGCTGATCAATTTACAGCCACATTGTCTCTGTAAGATATTTTGCTTTTCATGACAAGAGCTATCAAATGGACCGTGCCCTATGCTACACTAGTTCCAGCCCTCCTTTCTTAGGCCGTGCTTGCGAATTAACTGTATCATACCGAGCCAAATATGCGTGCCATGTTGTGTCGTGCTCCTGTGCTAATAGGCCAACTCAGCCTATTTGACGGCTCTATTCATGACATAGGCAACACAAGTTCCCTCCCTCCTTTCTCAGTCTAACACCTATTCTTGCCAATTGTCGTGGTAGCTTCTTCTTATTGTTTTTATAATAGATAAAATGGGCAAGGAATGGCGATAAACAAACAAAAGCACATCCCAAATTCCTAATTATGTTGTCAATCATTTAATTACCATAACAGTAAAGCAGAACTCTACCATAATATCACCGGAAAAAAAAAGAGTGCAATAACTAAATAGTACATGTGCTTGTATAAAAGCACTTTACTTGAAATCATTTTTGGAAACGCTGATTAATTTTTTTTTTATGCAAAACACGGATTAAATTAGTGCAGTGAATAGTGCTAATTATCAATTTAAGAGTGGTTTCATATTTGTGTTAATTAGTTGCATTTGCATAAATTTTATTTCCCTCAATTTTTAAAATTAAAAGACATGGATTTGGAGTTCACTTCCAAGTCTGCCATTCAAAAACATAGACTTGGAGTGGAGTTGACTTGGAAGTCTTCCCTTCAACTTCATTCATTTATTCCACAAGGCCAGTTTCCAAGAAACCTGCTGTTCTTGTAATGTTTGCTTCGGTAGAATCACTGAAAGATCCAACTCTTCCACTTATGTGGCTCTCAGGAAGCAGGTTGGTTCCCCCATGGTCCCAGATCAAGGCCCATTTGCGTTTTACGCATTTCTTCTTGGAGTTTTGTCTCCCCGTTAGCTTTGTTTGGAAATCCCTTGAAACTAAAACTTTATACTCCATAAAAAGTAAAAATTTGTTACATATAAAACTCTTACATATTATAACTTTAGATTTAAAATGTAAGTTTTAACATTATTTTTAAACACACTCATTATAGTTCGGTAATTCCTCTCTTGAAAATAAAAAAATAATCTATCGATAATATTATCTTTTAGCTATCATATCTGGATATAAATAATATAAATTTGACCAAATTTAATAATACAATTTTTATAGAACAAAAGCTCAAATAATTCTTGACCAACCCAACAATCAAAAATATATCTTATCAATACATCTCTCCATCGAAGAAGCACCTAAATGGTCACACTTGGACACAAATCATAAAGATGCTATTTACAGGAGCTAGTTGACAACTCTGAAATATGAAAATTTGACTTTTCAACTTGTTGAAATAATGGCTTTTTAAAAAAGTTGATTGAATTCTCCAAAAATATGCGAATTGGGCATTAAAAACTGTGACATTTTGAACAAGTCTATGATGTTACCGTTAAAACTTTAATACCTTATTTCCTAAAAATCTTAGAATGTAATAATTTTTACATAAAAAAATTTAAAGCGTATCTTGATTTATGACTTTAATTTATAGAGAATCCTTAAACAAAAATTATTAGAGAAAAATAACTCAGTTTCTCTTTTTAGATCCGCAGTTATTTCTTTTAATATATTTTCTAATAGAGAAAAGGAATACAAAAATTGATTGGATGGAGAGAGGACTAGACTCTTATTTGTAGACCCTCAATAGGTGTATTCTATTAAAGCATACATTCTTTCAAATATAGATACATCATTTAATAAGAGTTGTACCCCCTTATACTCAATAGGATTTTAGTATTTAAATAATTATTAAACTAAATAAATATGATAAATTTAATGGGCCTTTAATTAATCATGTGGGTCATAATTCTAATATTCTCCCACTTAGCCCATTTGATATCCTTTTATTAGTTTAATAAGGCTATAATGTGCACAACAATATTATGCTAAATCTTCTTAAAATTTACTAGTACTTTACATCATAATTAAACAAAAAATCTAAAATGAGTTATGGCGGTTGTACATCACTAATTTAATATAGTCCCTTCCATGTACTATAACATTAGACATCTATTTAATATGATTCATAGGTTGAGGGGTATAATAATAGTCCACTTTAATGTCTTCGATGAGACAATCCTGTTAAACATTAATCTATAACAATCATGTATACTAAAAAGAAAACATGATATATTAGGAACATAATAAGTGAGTTCAAAGTGTCATATCATTAATATGAAATAAAATGTAACGACCCCTCACGGACCGTTACAGTTAAACTTATCTTTCTTATCTTTATATCTTGTTAAAGTGTAGAAAATAATACTTTGAAATGATATTCGTAATTAGTCATAAATGATTTTTTTTAACTTTGATAAATTTTAGGAATTTTTTTTTTACAAAAATAATTTTAATAATTAATTTAAGTCTAAAATCCATATTGCGAAATAAATATGAGTTCCAAAATAATCCTCCAATCAAAATCACCATCAAACAAAGTCTTGAAATTTATTTAAAATAAATATATATATTTTCATTCCAGGATCGTTCTTCACGTTTTCCTATCGCACATCGTCTCACATCCGCTGTAAACTTCTCCATTCTTACATCTTTCCTTTTCCCTTATCTGCAGCATGAATTAACTTATATAAGCAAAACTTAGTAAGACACTTATATATCACAAAATAATTTTTTTTTTATATAACAAACATCATCATAAATGTAAACATCCTTTAAAACATTTTAACATTTAAAAACCATCGTATAGTGGGCTCAGCTCAGCGTTGTACCATCAACGCCGGCTGGTCACAGAAAGAGTGAGGTAGCTAATCCCAAACCTATTGTGACATAAAGTCTGCTCACCGAACAAAAGACCGCTCACCGGTCACCATCAACATCAAGGGTGTACAACGCCAATTTAAAACATAAAATATATATACATATATACTTATATACACATATTTTTCATCAAACGTCATCATAAGAGAAATATTAAAACATAATAACACCATCATCAACATCAAAATCATATATTTCTCATCATCATTTTTTTTTATTTCATGTTGCAGGTGAGAGTGTACTTACATAAATGCCCTACTTAACCTTTATAAACTTTTCCGATGGTGACGTGCGATTGAGGTCTCGGGTGCTCGCCTTTTGAACCGTTCATGCCATAATATAATAAAATTATTAAAAGGTATAATAATCTATCAAATACATCCATCTCATTAAAACAACACCTAAATAGCTGATTTCATCCTCAAATAATATCAAAACACAAAATAAAACAAACAATTACTCAAGATTTCAAGACTTTACCAAAACTGACAGCCAGACCTCTGTATGTTTCAAAAATCATAACAATTCACACAAAATTCTAAACGACCTGAAACAGTGTCATATAAAAATAGACATCTAGAGCTTTCTATTGACACCTAATTCATTAAAAATGAAGTTCATTTGGATACTCAAAAACAGTTTTGAATTCTGATAACAAAACTTAAAAAAAAAAAAACAGACAACCAGACCTTCACTGCTTTAAAAATTCATAACAATTAACAGAATAATCTAAATGGCCTGAAACCAATTTTAAAAGAAAGTAGACATCCATATCTTTCTAATAATATCTAATTTATTAAAAACGGAGTCCATTTGGATGTTCAACCAGAGTATTGAATTTTAAATATAAAACCTGGAAATTTCCAACCTCAGCAATGGGACGAAAATTCTAAAAAAATTCATAAAAAAAAATTAACACTCACCATATGCATAAGTCACATAAACATAACAACCAATCCTTAGACATGTTTCTAAAATATCAAAATATGAAATCACTACTCCCAACAAGATCATGATTTAAGAGATGAAAAACACCCTAAAATCATATAAATGAAATCAATACAATCCAATTCACGAACCAAAAGAAAATCCTAAGGAAATAACAATACAAAATCCCTTAAATACGCATTCATGCCCTCCCCTATTACCATTTTTCATCTAATATAAAACAACCATCAAGAAAATTCTCAATCCCTCTTGAAATCAAATATATATATATATATATATATATATATATACATATAAAAAAATGTCAAAAACATACCTCAACCAATATTTTATTTCAATTCCAAGGATTGAAAACTATTAAGAAAATTGAGAGTAGAGTTTATGGTTGTTTTGTGGAGAGATTCATATTTGTTGCATAAGCGTTCATGAGTGGAAAAAGAGGGAGAAAATGAAACAACCAGAAAGAAAGGAAAAGAGAATGAGGGAGAGGTGGAAAATATTGTACGTGAAGTTCTGGGTAATTGAAATTATTTACTCAAATTTTAAAAGAAATTCTAAGCTGTCAAGAGTCTATTTGGGAAAGACAACTAGGAAATTGAATGAGGTTTCAATGCAAATTAAAAAGGCTAGTCTTTAATTTATTTATTTTTTACCTCACGTTTCAATAATCCCTTCTTTCCTCCTTTCATTTTTAATCCTTCCACACTACACGTTACATGAATAACCAATCAATATATTACATAACTAATACATTTAATATATTACAAACTTCCCCCTTTTTTTTTTAAACAACTTAACAGGTGAAAACGTAAACTCATAAATTCTTATATTCACGTCATCATAAATATATATGGTAATACTTAACTTAACATACATATATATATATATATATAACATATTAATACTTGTTAATTAGCGTAGAAAATATATATTTAAATGTATTAACATATATGACTACTTATATACATATATGTCTTATTCACATAATTAAACCATAACACAAATTCATCAAATCATCATAAACAAAAAGTCATTAATTTGGCATGAATTTTGTTCTAGCACCTCGAGTCCTTGTCACATCACCTGAAAAATAACTTAACATAACATTATAGTTATTTGCATATGATTATAATGATATTATCATATTACCCAAGTTTATTTCTAACATCATATTTTGGGGCGTTACATAAAACATAATACTTAATCGCTAATGATGTCTAATAACATCCTTACGTTCAACATGTTCAATAAATTTTTTAGGTGGTAATCCCTTTGTTAAAGGATCTGCAATTATAAGATTGATGCTAATTTGTTCAATTAATACTTTATGTTAACGAATTTCTTGCTTAATGACTAAGTACTTAATATCTATACGTTTTGTACCATCAGAATACTTGTCGTTCTTGACAAAGAATACTATTGTGGCACTATCACAATAAAATTTCAGTGGCCTAGCTATATTATCGACAACTTTAAGTCCCAAAATAAAATTCTACAACCATAAACCATGATTATGGCCTCAGCCTCCACAGTGGATGTAGTAATGATGGACTACTTCGCACTTTTTCATTGTGACGATCCGTCTTTTCGGGCAGTCACTTAACTTTCTTAAACCATCATTTATAACGTTAATCTTACTTACTTAGTAAGAAAAATACTGAATTCTTTTTTTATTTCTTTAAACATCCTTGAAAAACGTTCTTAAAAACTGTTGCAACCTCTGTCGCATTTCAAGTTGAGACCTCGCTCAACACTTGACTTTAAAATCATTTCAAATCATTTTTTAAAACTTAAAAAGAAACATTTACTAAAACAGCGCTTAATACTTCACGTTATAATTATATAAAACAGTTCATAAACTGTATCTTAAAAATTTGAAAACATTTCTTAAAACTGTAATTTCTTAAAACTTTGAGAATACTATATCAAAGAGTGGATAACCCTTTCTTTGTGTAGTGAAAGCAAATTGTGGTGGTATCCATACCCAAATCCTCTCATCCGTCCTCCGCAGCACCCAGCTCTTCTAACGGGTCCTACTGGTCACCTATAAAACTACCTACAGCATGAAGAAACTTTTTATAAGCTTTCGCTCAGTAGGTTCAAACATATTCTCACAAATTATTTAAAACACGCTTTAAAAACTTTTCTCATGAAAACCTTTTTCTTAAAACATTTTTCATAAATGTTTTTCATTAACATTTTTTATAAAACATTTCTAAAACATTTCTCATAAATGTTTTCATAAAGCATTTCTATAACATTTTTCATAGAATATTTAACATAAAACAATCCCCAGATTGCTCTTTATAAACGCCATTTATGTTTTCATAAACACTTAATATAAAACATTCCTCATAATGTTTTTCATAGCATATAAATGTTTCATAACAAGGAAAACTAGTAAAATCAAAATGCATGTTTCCATTTATACTCAATTATGAACTTTAATTATGAGCATTTTATGAACATTCTTTTCATACTTTAACTTTCTACCTCTGTTTCTTAACTTTCCTTCTCTTACTTTAACTTTTTATCCTTGTTCTTTATCTTTCCTTATCTTACTTTAACTTTCCTTATCTTGCTTTAATGTTCATACCAACATCATTAATCATGAGATCATAAACATGATGCTTCCTTTACGGAAGACTTGAGACCATCGAAGACCATCGAACATCGAGGTCATGTACCTTACATCTAGGAGGTCAAACTTTAACTTTACTTTCATTACCTCACAACAAAGAGGCTGGTATGACACTTTTTTTTTATCTTTTCGTTACCTTCTTATTAACTTTAGTGAGCATATCAAATGCAATTACGTCATATGCAAACATACTTGCAAATCATAGCATGTACTATAAAATCTATTGCATTACAAATGCAACATAAAACGCAAACACATTTTCAAATCATAACTTGTATTCTAAAACTTATTGCATAACAAATGCAACATAAAATGCAAACACATTTTGCAAATCATAATTTGTACTATGAAACTTATTGCATAACAAATGCAACTTATTGCATTACAAATATAACATAAAATGCAACATAAAATGCAAACACATTTTACAAATCATAATTTGTACTCTGAAACTTATTGTATAACAAATACAACTTATTGCATAACAAATGCATCATAAAACTTATAACTTAAACTATAAAACATTATGCATTATCAAAATGCAAAACATGCTTTAAATACTTTAAAAATCATAACTTGAACTTTTAAAAACATTATGCATATCAATATGCAAATAGACTTTAAACATAGTAATTGCAAATTCATTGCAAATCTTCTTTTGAACTTTAAAACTTTTTGCATAATAAATGCAAACATACTTTAAAAGAAACTTGCATAATAATTACAAACTCATTTACAAATGTATATGTAAGCAGTTGGAAATTATTTACTTCATGCTGTAGGTGAAGTCTGAACTTACCTAGACTTTACTCTAACGTTCTCCTTTTCGTTCCTATCTCGTTCCTTTTCCTTCCATTAGTCAGCTTATGTGTCATGATCATACGACAGCCGACTCATTAATTAACTTTCTTTTTATCAATATACTCGATTGATAACAAAACGTAAACATTAAACATTCATTTACTCTTAACTTAACTTAGTACCCTATCGGTTTACCCTTATCTTTACTTAGCCTTATAAACCATTAGTTTACCTTTCCTTTACTTAGCTTTGTGACCCACCGGGGTTACTTTTGTTCTTAAGCGTCCCCTAGTTAAACTTTCCATCTCACTAGCGGTTTCGTTACTTAACGTATTATGGAACATTTTTCTTCTAAGGACGTTATGCTAATTTGGAGTATTTGACTCCGCTTTTGCCGTTTTCGTAAAAATGACATTTTTACCCTTATTGGGTTTTTCGTTAACTTCGTAACCTTATAAAACTCATTGCTTAACTTTACTGTTCTATTACCTACATATTATGAAAATGAATTCCCACTAAGGAACGTTTCTCGACATCAAGCATTTTGGGTTTATTTTGGCCATTTTCACAAAATGACCATTTTGCCCTAACGTTTTTCTTTCATTCTCTTCTTTGACTAAACTTTGAATCCTTTAGAACTTAGCATCCTTAATTATTTACTGCCTACGGCAGTGTAAGAATTCTACATTTCTTGGTGAAAAATACAAAAATATTTATATTTTTGCCCCCGATACCAAAAACAACTAATTCATACCATAACGCTCAGTTTTTCACAATGAATAAAACTTAAAAAAGCACTATGGTCGAATTCCAAACATTTCATAACGTTTTCATTTCTTGAAATTTTGTGTTCAAAATTTTGTAAAATTCATAACTTTTAAATCGGGCAGAATTTTGAAAAATTGTCCATGTTGTCCTAGTAATTTCGACGAGTTCTACAACTTTTGTGTTTTAACTTTCTTGAAATTCAATCGTTTAGAGGGACTTTTTGGCTGATTTTTAATTCTGCCGAGAACACTTTTTTCTTTGCAATTTAGTCCCTTTTAAAGTTTCACCTACTTTCTTCCTTCCAACATCATCAGCATCAATATATAACATAAAATAACCATGCCACAATGTCCATTTACATGCCATAGACCAAAATCATTTTATCAAACACATAATATGCATAAAAGGATAAACTTTAACTTAACTTTAAAGATTAGAATTTTACCTAATTCTTGTTAGGGCTTGTCCTTCCTTTTCATTGCTTGAATTCCTTCAAAGTCTCCTTGATATCAAGCCCATACTACACCATAAAAGTTTCATCAAAACTTCAACAAAAACCTAGAAAACTTAAGGTAAAGTTTGGGTTTTTACCTTAAAAATTCTTCAATTTTCTTCTCCTTCACTTACACTTGCCTTAATGCATGATTTGGAACTTGGAATTCATCAAACTTTTCAGAAAGAATTCCTAGGAGGGGGACAGTTTTCTTGGGAGAAATATGGGCATACATATTTTTTTTCTTCCTTTCTTTCTTTTCTTTCCTTTCTTTCCTTCTTTCACATTTCTTTCTTCTTCTTATTTTTTTCCCACTGTGGAGACCAACTTTGGTCTCCTATATAATACATTGATTCACCTTTTTTTTTTCTTTTTCTTTTCTTTTCTTTTTTTTTTATAAAAAGGTGATGAGTCATCACCTTGGTAATCAATTAGATTACTTTGGGTGGCCAAATGTGATTGGGCCATATTTCACGGTGTGGTGGCCCAATCAAAATCCATTAAGTGTCCACCAAACTTTTTACGCAGTCCAAGTTTATACTGATAATATTTTTCTTATATTGTCGGTATTCTTATCCATACAGTTCATGAGGTCCCATAATCTCCAATACTTATTCACATCTATCACATAATGTAATTCCAATATTATCTCACTTTGTACTATCTAAATTTATACTAATAGTATTTTTTTTATATTGTCGGTATGTTCTCCATATTGCTACAGTATTCTTTATTCATCCTTATTCTTCAAAAAGCATTATTCCGATACTGCTTCAACTTAAACAGTCTAATTTCTGTATTGTATGACCTTAAACAGTCAAATTTTTACACTGCGTTACTTTTGCAGTGTAATTTTTTTACTGCATAACTTTATCAGTGTACTTCCTTACACTGCATCATTCTAATATTGTATAATTTTTTATGTTATTATACAGTATTTTTCTCTTTAAACTGTATTTTCATCTTATATAATTCTTCACTTATTGCATTTTTAATGTATTGAAAATGCTCTGGTGTTACATCCATGAAATTTGTCCTCCGGCCAAAAGAAACATATAATCGAATATAGATTTTCTAGTGTCAGCACATTTGACAAAGTCTAAATCTGAGTAACTGATTACTTTCTATAAGTGAGTTTATGGTCATTTGTTCCTTACAAATACCTAAGAACTTTCTTTGTAGCTTTCCAACGATCTATTCTTGGAGTACTCTAATATCTTCCCAACATTCCAACAACAAAACTAATGTCGGATCTAGTGCAAGTTTGAGTATACAACAAGCTACCAATGATAGATGCATAAGGAATATTTTTCATTTGCGCTTATTCCAATTCATTCTTTGGACATTGCATATGAATAAATTTGTCCCCTCTTTGAATTAGAACTATACATGTTATATGTCTATCTATCTTAAATTTCTCTAAAACTTTGTTACTATAGCCTTTCTGAAACAACCCCAACAATCCTTATGATCTATTACAAAATATTTCAATTCCTATCACATAAGTTGCCTCACCTGTATCTTCCATTTCAAAGTTCTTAAAGAGGAATTTCTTAGTTTCATATAATAAACTAAGATTGTTAGCAGCAAGCAAAATATCATCAACATATAGGACTAAGAAAATAAACTTGCTCCTACTGACTTGGTATATATACACCGATCAACAGTGTTCTCTTTAAATCCAAACGAAGTAATGTATCATTAAACTTAAGATACCATTGTCAGGAGCTTGTTTAAGTCCATGTATTGACTTCTTTAATATACACATTATGTATTCCTTTTTTTTACTTGAAAAGCCTTTAGGTTGGTCCATATAAACTTCTTCCTCTAAATTTTCATTGAGAAAAGCGGTTATCATATCCATTTGGTGTAACTTTAAATCAAAATGAGCCACCAATGTGATAATAATTTTGAGTAAATATTTCTTAGAGAATAGTGAAAATGTTTTTTTATAGTCAATGCATTCTTTTTTAGTAAAACCTTTGGCAACAAGTCTAACTTTGTACCGTTCAATATTGCCTTTAGAGTTGCGTTTGGTCTTAAAGACATATTTACACCGACAGACGATTAGAGTGGAGTCTTGAGAAATAGATACCGCGCGCTTTATTTTCCGCATATAAATTTTGAAAATTATGACTCTTTTGATAATAGTATAACTATATGACTCTAATACTAGGTATGTTTTGGATAACTGCTAAACCTCCATCTTATGTTACTATTTCTATTGCAATAAAATGTAAAAATAGTTTTAAATTAAAATTTACTAGCAAAGTTAACTTTTAAAAATATCATTATAAAAAAATTGTTCCGCAAAGTTAAGTAATCTAAGTAAATGTATATTAAATAATTAAGTAATAACCAATTAGTAGGATTCCATTGAGTTGAGTAATACATAACTCTTCCTCTACAGAAAAAATCTATGAATGATCTGATTCCCTCTTCTTATCTTATACATGTACATTGTATATTTTATTTTCTTTTAAATTAGGACTTCTTGATGTTTACTTGCTATTTAAATCTTATTTCTGGTTTTATGAGATTCTATAATTCAACCTTTGTGACGAAGTCGTTCCTTTTAAGTATCCACAACACACAAATTTGTCAAACATAGATGTGATTTGTG
Organism: Artocarpus heterophyllus; assembly: GCA_025403435.1. Lineage (NCBI taxonomy): Eukaryota > Viridiplantae > Streptophyta > Magnoliopsida > Rosales > Moraceae > Artocarpus > Artocarpus heterophyllus. Next base: position 36,542 of record JAJQZP010000251.1, on the reverse strand, counting down.
GAGGGGGACTATGGGACCTAGTTGCTCGACGAGTGCAATATCGATATCAAAAGATTTGGAACTTTAAGCCATTCCAGTGGATCAAACACCTCAAATTAAAGCAAGCAGCTTCATGGAAACTAAGTATTCAAGATCAACATGTTGGGCGTTGCGCAACCTAGTCATAATTACAATTGTAAAAAATATAAAATTATCAAATGATATAATATAAAGAAAAATATACTATACTGTAAAGCTCTTACATATTATAGTACTTATAATTCTAACTCATAGGTTCAATTACGTTCTCAAGCGTCCTCTTGATATTTTCAAGGAAAAAAAAAACAGCAATGCCGTATGAAGACTTCAAGAGTAGACTCTATCAATAATACGCTCCTTCTAGTGGGCTCTATGCCTTTCAATTTCCACCAATTCCTTGAAGTTTCGCCCTGTCCTAATCCTCCACCTATGCGCTCTACATGAATATGTGGCGCAATAATCGATCTGCAAGAAAAAATTCCAAGTCTTCCATTCAAAAGCAGACTTGGAGTTAACTTCCAAGTCTAAAACAGGAGTTTAATTCCAAGTCTTCCCTTCAAAATCGTTCATTTAGTCTACATGACTAGTTCCCACGAAGCTGCTCATGTATTTGGTCCAGATCAAGTTTGACATATTTTATCTTATAATTTTGTTTCCCACATATGTTATAGTTAACATGGAACTACATACTTTGAAGAAATTATAAAAATACGAAAAATTCTTTTCATTCTTGTAGGATAAAACCTTGCTATTAACAAAATGTCAAGCCCTGGTCTAGTAGATAATGTACTCACTAAACTAAGACTTGAATTGTATTTTTGAGTAGCGGAATTTTAACGTAGGAGTGCTAAAAAATCCTATGAAATTTTGACTTTGCTATTATGTTGTTGGAATGGTATACAACTGTTAGAAAAATTGATTGAATGCTCCAAAAATCTTTCTTTCTTTTTTTTCTTTTTTCTTTTTTTTTTTGGCCAAAGGTTTCAGAAATTGTGTTATTTTGTAAAAGTAATGATGTTATCCAAACAAGGACTAGATTGATGTGTCAAATCCAAACACCGCCGAGATAGAAAAGTTTCATTATTGCACAAGTGGATATAATTCCATTTATAATCACATCTAAAAAAAATGTGTATGGTAAAAACTTTAAAGCGGTTTCAACTATAATTTGTAGTCCAAATTAAGTTTGCTTTAGTGTAATTTTTTTATAAAATTTAAAGCAAAATTAGTTTAAACTATAATTTATAGTTCAAACCGCGTTGTCAAACAAACTATTAATGAAAAGAACTCCTTATAAATATTATCTAAGTCTTGAATAACTTTGAGGATTTAATTGACTTCAAAATGGAGTCATGGATTTCATAACTGTGAAGAATGTTCCAATGAATTTATAGAATTATATCTCCCAGATCTAAGGTGTTGATCACCAAATACTAAAAAAAAATAAAAAAAAAAAAGCTTGCATGATGTGATATGTGAGGCCTTTTGTTAGAGAAGGCTATATTTAGTCATGTTTATCCGTGAATAAACATAAATATATATATATATATAAATAAAATTAGACCATAACGGGCCTTTGGTGAGTTGGCCAATTATGGGCCTATATGGGCCTTAGACAGGCCGGAATGGGCCGGCCTATTATGGGCCTAGATATGCCGACCCGGCTTAGCCCAAGCTTGACCTAGCCCATGATTTTTTATGGGTTGTGCCGGGCTAACCCATGAGCTAATAAATATTGGTCCTATCCAACCCATCAATATTTATGAACTGAGCCATACCTTAAACAGTGACAAGTCATGTCGAACCGACCTGTTATTGTATCAAGATGGGCCTGAGCCGGCCCATTGTTACATCTCTACATACCATGTTGTCTTGTGCTCCCGTGCTAATAGGCCAACTCAGCCTATTTGACGGCTCTATTCATGACATAGGCAACACAAAGTTCCCTCCCTCTATTCATGACATAGGCGACACAAAGTTCCCTCCCTCCTTTCTTAGCCCAACACCTATTCTTGCCCATTGTGTTGGTAGCTTCCTCTTATTGTTTTTATAATAGATAAAATGGGCAAGGAATGGCGGTAAACAAACAAAAGCACATCCCAAATTCCAAATAATGTTGGGAATCGTTTAATTAAGCTTAACAGTAAAGCAGAACTCTGCCATAACATCATCGAAAAAAAAAAAAAGAGTGCAACAACTGAATACTACATATGCTTGTGCAAAAGCACTTTTCTTGAAATCATTGTTGGAAACAATGATTTTTTTTTTTTATGCAAAACACGAATTAAATTAGTGTAGTGAATAGTGCTAATTATCAATTTAAGAGTAGTTTCATATTTGTGTTAATTAGATGCATTTGCATAAATTTTATTTCCCTCAATTTTTAAAATTAAAAAACGTGGATTTGGAGTTCAGTTCCAAGTCTTCCATTCAAAAACATAGACTTGGAGTGGAGTGGAATTGGAACTTGGAAGTCTTCCCCTCAACATCATTCATTTATTCCACATGGCCAGTTTCCAAGAAACCTGCTGTTCTTGTAATGTTTGCTTCGGTAGAATCGCTGAAAGATCCAAGTCTTCCAGTTATGTCGCTCTCAGGAAGCAGATTGGTCCCCTATGGTGCTAGATCAAGTCCTATTTACGTTTTACAAGTTCCTTCTTGTAATTTTGTTTCCCTGTTAGCTTTGTTTGGAAATCCCTTGAAACTAAAAATTTTTACTCTCATGTATTACAGTAAAAAAATAAAAATTTGTTACATGTAAAGAACTCACATATTACAATTTCAAGTTCAAAATATAAGTTTTAACATTGTTTCTAAACATACTCATTATAATTTGGTAATTTCTTTCTTGGAAATGAAAAAATAATCTATTGATAAAATTATCTTTTAGCTATCATATCTGGATATAAATAATATGATTTTGACCAAATTTAATGATACAGTTTTCACAAAAGGAAAACTCAAATAATTCTTGACCAAACCAACAATCAAAAATATATCTTATCAATATACCCCTCCATCGAAGAAATACCCAAATGGTCGCATGTGGACCAACTTTGAAGTTTTGAACAAATCATAAAGATGCTATCTATAGGAGCTGGTTGGCGATTCTGAAGAGCAATGCTATCTGTCTACAGCCCGCTTCTCTGACATAGGTGGGCCCCACCGAGTGAGTCTAGGCTCGCTTGTGTGTGAGTCTAGGCTTACTTTGTTTTGTGACAATCAGTGCGCATTGCACATTGCAAGGAATCCAACCTTTCATTCAAAGACGAAGCACATAGATGATCAATATCACTTCGTGAGAGAAGTTGTGGAGAATGGAAGTGTGAACACGTAGAAAATCCATACCAAGGACAACCTAGTAGATGTTTTAACTAAGCTAATTAACATTGACAAGTTTTTATGATGTAGATCCTCATACAGCCTAGCAGAGACATAAGCAGCATGATAGTGGCAAGATAGAAAGGATGGTGTGGGGACATGATTGATTCTCAATCATATCTCCAAGTAGGAGAATGTGAAGTTAGGTGCCTCGTTTGTTGAAACCTCCATTGTTGAAGCTTTTTTTGAAAATAGAATAGTAGATGAAAAATTGAGGTAGATGGAAAAATGTGGTAGATGAATGGGTAATTAGAAGAGGAGTTTGTCTATAAGTGGAGCTCCCCTCCTCTCTCACTTGGCATCTCATTCTCATGTATCCATTCTTGCATTCTCTCTAGTTCTAAGAGTTGTCTTTCTTTGCATGATAATTGTGAGGTGCTTCTCATATTTCTTAAAGAGAGATTTCTATTGTTCTCTTCCAGTGATTTAGAAAGAATGTTATATTTCCTATATTTGATAGCGAGATTCTTCTATATTTGTCCTGTAGACGTATTCAAAATTAAATAAATTATGCTAAATATTTGTGCCTATTTTGTCTTTATTTTATTTATTTCTAGTCATTGCTGACCTAACGTTAACATAATTCACTTACTCTGTGCATGACTTAGCTTCCACGAAGCAGCTGCTTTTCCAAGTCTTCGACTAATATCGCCCTCAGCGAGCAACCCCTGGCCCCATGGTCCCAGATTCGCATTTACGTTTGACACATTTCTTCTAAATAAGTTTGTCATAATTCACAGGGAACTACCTTAAATATGAATCATAAAATTCCTATCCGATTAGGAACTAGCTGACAATCTTGAAATATGAAAATTTGACTTTCCAACGCGTTGTTGGAATGACGTATAACTGTTTGAAAAATTGATTCAAGTTTTCAAAAAAAACCTACCAAATTAGGTTTTGAAAATTTTCATACTTTTGCACAAGTTTATGATGTTACATAAAGATTCATAATCGGAAATATTCCGAGATGACAGCCAACGCTTCTGAAAAAAAAAATAAACACCATATTAAAACTATGAACTATAAAGGCAAATATGAGAAAAAAAATTCAAAAGACAAAAACTATGAATATGAATACATTAATCACTTTAGATTAATGTTATCTTATATATGGTCATCAAAGTATTATCTTATTCACTAAACGGAATGCTATTGAATCAAATTCCGTAATATGTTTCAGGCCAATATATTTCAAATACATCTATAATTTCTCTATATACCTAAAGCCCGTCACTTCAATAACAATATAAATATGCTTGAATGGATACTTCTAAAGAATTAACAAAGATCAATTCAAGTTGTTTGGTAAATGAGTTGAAACTCAATGTTTAAACTAAAAATATTATAGCATTTGAGAATTTTATATTATAGCTTATTTTTATTTTGCATTATAGTATATGAGAGTTCTACACTACTAGTTGAAATAATCAATTCCAATTAAGGTTATCAAACACTACATTTAAACTTCTAATGTAAACCGTTCTCAATTAAACTAGGTAGACAACATTACAATCCTAGCAAAGCAAAGCGTCCAACTTTACTTGTAGATTCCAGGGAAAAAATCATGAGTTAATTTTTGTAGTTGCTATAAAAACCACACAATCGTCTCATAAATGTAAGTAAAAATTAAGCTTAATTATAAAATAAATAATAAACTTTATTTTTTAAATTATTTTCACATTTGGCCTCCAAATTATGTCACTTTACCCCTTGACTTTTAAACGTATCATTTAATTTCCCCAAACTTTGTTCGATCAGCAAGTTTCCTCCTTCCATCCAACTCCGTTAGTTTTTAAACTTCTTTTGCGAAATATTTTTATATATTCTCTCCAAACTATGTCACTTACTCTCCAACTTTCAGAATATATCACTATGTTCCCCTAATTTTTTTGTCAGTAAATAGACTCTTTCTGTCTAATTTTATTCGACTTTACAAGATAGTGTTTTTCCTTCTTTTTTTTTTTTTTTTTTGGGGAAGGGAGGGCAAACATAAAGAAGAGTTTAAGGGAAAAAAATATACTAAGAAAAAAAGAGTTGAAGGAAAATATATATATATATATATATTTTACAATAGGTCATTCAAACAACATAAAATAGCTTAAGGAAAAAAACAAAACCCACAAATATCCTTTAAAGAATAGAGCTCTTAAGTTTTTTTCAAAGAACGTATCTTTTAATTTCTTATAAAGAACCCTTTCTTAAATTTTCTTTGTATTTGTATTTAAATAGTATATTGTAAAAAGTATTTATATGCAAGTTGTAGGTATATAAATTGCTTTGACGTGAAGGTCTTATAAAGTTAGAAGAAAAGCAAATTAAGTTATTAGCCGAACAAAATTGGATAGAAAGAGGTTATTTGCTCACTAAAAATTTAAGGGGACATAGTAACACATTTTGAAAGTCAGGGGTAAAATAGCATAAGTGATATAATTTAGGGGGAAATATAAAAATATCTGTAGAAGACCGTTCAAAAACTAATGGAGTTAGATAGTAGGGAGATACTTGCTAATGGAATAAAGTTTAAAGAGATTAAATAGTATGTTTTAAAAGTCAAAGGACAATGTGACATAAGTGACATAGATCGGAGGGTAGATGTGGAAATAATTTTTTTTAATAAGTTAGAGACCGAGTCAAGAGAGTCAGCACATAAACTAATAATAAACTAAGTATTAAATATAAATGTCAAGTTGCTCAAAAATTAAATATCTGAATTCCGTATGTTCATCCTTCTTCTTATATATAATAGAGAAGCTAGGAGAATGCAGTCTTGTTGCAAAGCGCTTCAAGTCTCCCACGAAATGGAAAGTGGTAAACCCATACTAGTATTGTCTTCCCGAGTCATATCCCTTCTAATTGTTTTTATCCTAATATTCATTGGTGCTGGCAATGCCAAGAATGATCGTCTTTGTTCCACTTCTTCTTGCGGCAATATCCTTAATATAAGCGTCCCTTTCCGTCTTAAAACTGACCCACCAAACTGCGGCGACTTGAGCTACGAGCTTTCTTGCGAGAACAACCTCACTGTAGTACTATACTTGGATTCTGTAAAATACTTCGTGCAGGCAATTAATTACAACAATTACACAATCCGAATCGTTGATGCCAATGTTCACAAGGATAATTGCTCCTCTATCCCTTATCATTCTTTGCATAAATATAGCTTCCGTTATAAAGAAGGTTACCTAACCCGGCAGGAGTTGCAGTCAGAGATATCTCATTGGTTTGATCAACGTCAACTTACAACGACAATAATATTCTTGAAATGTAAAAACCCGGTGAATTCCCCTCTTTATATAGACTCATCTACTTGCAAAAACATTACTGGTATGTTTCCCTCCAAAGACAGTAGTACTAATTATTCGTCCCAATCCAAAAGACAGTCTTATTATCAATATGTGGTCGATGGTAGCTTATTGAATGCTTCTGAATATTGGAACAACGACTGCCGTGTTGAGCGAACGACTCTCATCACATCTCAGAAGGAAAGAATGATTGGGAAGAGATATAATGCTTCCTATATGGACATTCACAATGAGCTTGCCTATGGGTTTGAGCTTTCATGGCTTCGAAGTCTCCTTTGTTATAACCTCAATGACTCCAACAACCTCCATCCTTATGCTTATAGTTATTATGGTAACATGTCCTTCCTTCGTCCTTTAAATCTCATCCTTTAAGTACATTATTTTCTGATTTGCATCAACTTAATATGGTTCTCGCTGTTTTGTACACTTTAAAGTATTTTTAATCTTTGTCAACAATACGTTTGTTTTATACTCGCAACGAAAAATTTGCCCTTTATTTTGAATATTTTTAAGTTTCCTCGATTTAAAGTTACTTTTATTTTGGAACACAGGATTCTGGGACAAATTTCGCTACTGGTGTCAACGTAAGATCTCTTTCATATATTGTGCTAGCTTACTTTATTCATAAAAGTCATTTCTCCGAGAAATATGAAATGCCAAGGATAATTGTATGAGAACAGTAATGATTGACCGTTCATCCTTCGCTAATGAGTCAGCAAAATATGAAAAAAAAAAAAAAAAAAAAAAATCATATTTATCTCGTTCAAATGCATGGGTTTTTTTCCCTCTACCTCAAAAAGGAGAAATTCTGCGCGCTATCTGGAGTGCACTTTAACGTTTCCTACCGGATCCATTTATGAGCTTGTTTTCTCTTTTGGATTTTATATTGTTGCTTCTCAAGAATATTTAATAACCTTTTTCTCTATGGTTCATTTCTTTTTTTCTTGCAGTGATCTCCTCATTTCTCGGATCCCTAATTGGTAAGAATATGAACCTTACTTTAATGTAATAGCCATTGAAAAAGTAAAAACACAAAGCAGGATCCTGAAAAATATTAGTTTGATAAATGAATATCTACTAAGAAAAAATGATATTAGCTGGAGTTGTAACAAATATAGCTAGTAATTTAGCAAAAATTTTTGCTAATAGCCACTTTTACATGAATCGATAAAATGCCAGGGAAAGAGAATTAAAAAAAAAACAACACACACAGAAGCTGCAGGACAGAGTGACTAGTCTTTGAGAACAGATTTACATGTATATTTAAAATGTACTTACAGGTACAAAAGAATGTAGGATTCTGTAGAAGTTACATAGCTAGTAGAATTATAGAAGTTTAGCAGAAAGTTTTTCTAAAGTGTGATTCCTAATAACGAATAATTTGAGACCAAAAATAATGTAGGAACTAGGAAGAATAGTGTTATTAATTTAGTGTCTATGGTTCGTTATTTTTGTTAAATTCCTATCATTTGGCTTACTTGTGTCCTTGTTTTTTTTTTTTTTTTTTTAACCAAGATGTCGTATAGGTTGTTTTTGTTAGCAAATATAAGCCTAAAGAAGAGAATGTAACAGAGAGCATGAATTTGAATTTGAATAATGTAGTAGAGTTGTTTCTCTCACATTCGGAGTGGATTTGGCTCTTTTTAAAAGTGAAAAAATGTTAAATGTGCGGCCAACATGTTGTCTGTAATACGTAATGACCATTCATAAACGGAGACATAGACCACAAAAGATTTTTGTTGTATAGTAATTTTCAACCAATGATAGTGCACTGAGAACTGAATTTTACTCTGGTAATTTCCTGATGCAGCAATGCTTTCTGCCCCAAAAACAATACTGGGAACTCCATTTGTGGTTGCCTTTTTGATCTATAAATGGCGAAGACGTCATTTATCAACAGATAACTCCATCGAAGAGTTCCTTTATACACACAACAATCTTATGCCTGTAAGATACTCATACTCAAACATCAAAAAGATGACCAAAAACTTCAAGAACAAGTTAGGTGAAGGAGGCTATGGCTCTGTATTCAAAGGAAAGCTTCGCAGTGGCGGTCTTGTTGCAATTAAGATGCTGAGTAAATCCAAAGGCAACGGACAAGATTTCATCAATGAAATTGGCACAATCGGAAGGATTCACCATGTCAATGTGGTGCAATTAATTGGTTTCTGCTTTGAAGGGTCAAAGCATGCTCTTGTATACGATTTCATGCCCAATGGATCCCTTGATAATCACATTTTTTCTAAAGAAGGAAGTAACTCCTTAAGTTGCAGTAAGATCTATGAAATTTCTCTCGGAGTGGCGCGTGGTATTGAGTATCTACATCGAGGATGTTGCATGCAAATTTTACACTTTGATATTAAACCTCACAACATTCTTCTTGATGAAAATTTTACTCCAAAGGTTTCTGATTTCGGGCTAGCAAGATCATGCCCATTAGACAACAATGTATTAAATCTATGTAGTTTTATTCTTTGTGACGATCAACATACTAATTCAAAAAGTAGAGCTTTTTGTTTATCAATGAATATCAAATGTAGTAGTTCAATTTTAGACGAGTGTTGGAGCAAACTTCCACTAATAAGACAAGGACCCCAAGGTCTTCCGGATCCCCCATGGGATGAAATTTCTACGTAAAATAGATGGTTACAACACCAGCAACAAGAAAATAGAATTGTCTATTAAACAAATGTCAAATCCATTAATTGCTCACATACGTATGCGAAAACTATGGATGTAATCCTTGGAATTCCTTGGAAGTTTCGTCATATCCCAATCCCAAGACTTTTACGTTTCTAATCAGCATACTTATAACTTGAGTAGAACGGCATTTGATCAGGACAGACATAAGATCCACCTAAGAATTTCACAAAAAGGAAATCAATGTACGCCCTAGACTAGACATGAAATTGCCGTGCGTTTCTCTTCACCGCTTTGTACCATTTATTTTATTTGATAAAATTTTTACGGAAAAAGAATAAAAAAAAATGTGCAAAAAAGAGAAGATCTGATCAAAACTGTTGTCAAAACTGCAAACCAACAATATCGATGGTGGCTAGTCAGGATCAATTTGATGTCTTCAGAAAAACAAATTAACAACGCGGATGTTTTGCGATGACTCAAGGCGTAGACTCACTATTTATGCGCATCTTGTCGATATTCTTATGGCTTTATAATGCTGTTCAATTTCCACCAATTCCTTGAAGTTTCCCATGTCCTAATCCTCCACCTAAATGTGAACCTTATTCATGGTTAGGTTTGTGATATCAGTATCTAATTTTTATAAACAAGTCAATCTAGAAAATTATGTGATACCTTTTTGGTAAATTACATAGAAATGAGCAAGACGCGAATCTCATACCAACTAATGGCATCAAATTTGCACCATGGATAAGATAATCAAATTCCAAATTCATAGTCAAAGTCATCTGCACGTGTCAAACCAAGTTGTAACATCATGAGTGGGCCAAGTGAGCTTGTAGACTAGTAATGCCTGTCCAAGTCTCTACACAACGACCCCAATATTTTTGGCAGCATTTATTAATTCAAGGGCACTGACCATGCTTTTGGTGTCTACTATTTTTTTTTTTTGGGAAATAAAACCATCAGAAGTAAGTTTAAGTTCACGTCCATTTAATTTCTCTACCACACTCATAATCTTATTAACAAACCGCCCATTGTTAATGAAGCAAAACGAAGAGCATCCATTGAATCTGACGGATATTATTTCCCTTGACAGCTTCATCATGTCTTGGTTTTGCATGCTCTTGTTAGCACTGTCCTCCTTTGCAGAAGTCGGAGCAGACCAAATTCAATGCGAAGAATCAAAGTGTGGAGACCGTGGCTTGGCTATCAGATTCCCCTTCAGACTCAAAAACCAGCCAAGCCACTGTGGATATCCCGGGTTCGAGCTATCTTGCAACGGGTCGTATACGGTTCTTGAGCTGCCAATGTCTTCTAAATTCTTTGTAAGACGTATAGATTATAAGTCTCAGAGGATTGAATTATATGATCCAAGTAATTGCCTCCTCAGAGAGATTTTGAACATCCACAACTTATCAACCTCGCCCTTTCATTTTGACCAAGATGTCCTCCATAACTACAGCTTCTTCAATTGTTCTACAGAAGGAGCTGATTATTATAGCTGGTTCTTCCCCTGCTTTGGTGGCCGCAGCCACCAAATCTATGTCGTTTCATCTGACTCTTCGGTAGAAGACTTGCCCCCAAATTGTTTGAACGTGTACAAGACTGTACCTCTTCCAAGTGAAAGTTATAATGAGTACGTATATGACAGCCAAAAAAAGCTTCGTTTGAGTTGGCTTAGACCAAATTGTGGTGAATATTGTGAAGCAAAGGGAAAGAGGTGTCGTCTGAAGAGCAATACCACCAAAATTGAAATTGAATGTTTTCATCCCAAACCAAGTAAAGGTTAGACTTCTGCTCTTGACTTAGTTATATTATGCTTATTTAAAGGTGATATCTAAGTAGTTAGAAAAGTAGTTGGACGTGTAATTAGACATTCACAAACGGATTTATCTGTATGCTTAAATTTAAACCGGATAGGTTGGGTGGACTAGGGGATGACTTGTTAGAGTTATATTATGCGTAAGTATTAAACATATTGGAATCAAAACAATGATATTATGATAAAATTAACTTCATTAACGTGAAATATTATTGATTATGTTATTGTCTTTTGCAGGTGAATCGATGAAATTTGTCACCATCGGTGAGTTGGCTATTTAGAACATCAATATGTTTGATTTGTGTAAATGATGTGGGAAATCTCTATAACTAAAAAAATGTTATATCTGTAGGTGTAACCCTTGGCGCACCTGTTCTCGCGCTACTACTCTTCGTCGCTTATCGTGCTTACAATTCTAATAAACAGGAAAAGGACACTCAAAAGAGAATAAAGAGCTTTTTGGAGGATTACAGAGCTCTAAAGCCAAGCAGATACTCATACACTGATATTAAGCACATTACAAGTCAATTCAATGATAAATTGGGTGAAGGAGCATTTGGAACAGTGTTTAAAGGAAAGCTCTCAGAAGACTTTTTGGTTGCTGTGAAAATCCTCAACAGTTTGAAAGGAAATGGTGAAGAATTTATAAATGAAATTGGGACAATAGGTCGGATCCATCATGTCAATGTGGTTCGATTGGTTGGCTATTGTGCCGATGGATTCAGAAGAGCTCTTGTTTATGAATTCTTACCTAATGGTTCCTTGCAACAATACATATCTTCGCCGGACGCTGGCCACTTCCTCGGTTGGAAGAATCTGCAAGATATTGCCTTAGGTATAGCCAAAGGAATTGAATACCTTCATCAAGGTTGTGATCAGCGAATCCTCCATTTTGATATTAAACCTCACAATGTCTTGTTGGACCATAATTTTACTCCAAAAATTTCTGATTTTGGTTTAGCCAAATTATGTTCTAAGGATCAAAGTATAGTGTCAATGACTACAGCTAGAGGGACCATGGGATACATTGCGCCTGAAGTTTTCTCTAGAAACTTTGGAAATGTGTCATATAAGTCGGATATTTATAGTTTCGGAATATTGTTGCTTGAAATGGTAGGAGGTAGGAAGGTTACAGATATGGCAGAGGATAATGCCAGCCAAATTTACTATCCCGAATGGATCTATAATCTTTTGGAAGAAGGAGAAGATCTAAGAATCCATATAGGGGAAGAAATAGATTCTATAATTGCAAAGAAACTTGCAATTGTAGGACTTTGGTGCATCCAATGGCATCCGGTGGATCGTCCTTCCATGAAAGTCGTGGTTCAGATGCTCGAAGGAGGAGAAGCACTAAGCATGCCACCCAATCCTTTCGCCTCAACTGATTCAACTAAAACAGTTGCCAAGATGCCTAGAAGGCGTATGAGCTTAGGATTGGATGTTATAGCCGAGTCAGAGTAATTGTGAGATTGTGCGTGGGAATATTTTTGTATGAAGGTGAATATAAGCTTGTATCTTTTTTAATACAGTTGTCAATATGCAAGGAATAAGTTTGTATTGAGATATACTCGTTGGATGGTCTTTCATTATCAATCTGCATGTTTTCTAAATTTGGTTAAATAGTAAGAACTCTTAGCAACCTCTCATTTTGTTTCGATTGCTCAATCGAGAGACTAAATATGAATGCAGTTGAGACTACAATTTTTTCTGTTTGAACATTCGTTTTCTATGGAGATAAAATGCCATTACTGATCAATTTACAGCCACATTGTCTCTGTACGATATTTTGCTTTTCATGACAAGAGCTATCAAATGGACCGTGCCCTATGCTACACTAGTTCCAGCCCTCCTTTCTTAGGCCGTGCTTACGAATTAACTGTGTCATACCGAGCCAAATATGCGTGCCATGTTGTGTCGCGCTCCTGTGCTAATAGGCCAACTCAGCCTATTTGACGGCTCTATTCATGACAGAGGCAACACAAGTTCCCTCCGTCCTTTCTCAGTCTAACACCTATTCTTGCCAATTGTCGTGGTAGCCTCTTCTTATTGTTTTTATAGTAGATAAAATGGGCGAGGAATGGTGATAAAAAAACAAAAGCACATCCCAAATTCCTAATTATGTTGTCAATCATTTAATTAACATAACAGTAAAGCAGAACTCTACCATAATATCACCGAAAAAAAAAGAGTGCAATAACTAAATAGTACATGTGCTTGTATAAAAGCACTTTACTTGAAATCATTTTTGGAAACGCTGATTAATTTTTTTTGATGCAAAACACGGATTAAATTAGTGTAGTGAATAGTGCTAATTATCAATTTAAGAGTGGTTTCATATTTGTGTTAATTAGTTGCATTTGCATAAATTTTATTTCCCTCAATTTTTAAAATTAAAAGACATGGATTTGGAGTTCACTTCCAAGTCTGCCATTCAAAAACATAGACTTGGAGTGGAGTTCACTTGGAAGTCTTCCCTTCAACTTCATTCATTTATTCCACAAGGCCAGTTTCCAAGAAACCTGCTGTTCTTGTAATGTTTGCTTCGGTAGAATCACTGAAAGATCCAAGTCTTCCACTTATGTCGCTCTCAGGAAGCAGGTTGGTTCCCCCATGGTCCCAGATCAAGTCCCATTTGCGTTTTACGCATTTCTTCTTGTAGTTTTGTTTCCCCGTTAGCTTTGTTTGGAAATCCCTTGAAACTAAAAATTTATACTCGCTAAAAAGTAAAAATTTGTTACATATAAAACTCTTACATACTATAACTTTAAATCTAAAATGTAAGTTTTAACATTATTTTTAACCACACTCATTATAGTTCGGTAATTCCTCTCTTAAAAATAAAAAAATAATTTATCGATAATATTATCTTTTAGCTATAATATCTAGATATAAATAATATAATTTTGATCAAATTTAATAATACAATTTTTATAGAACAAAAGCTCAAATAATTCTTGACCAACCCAACAATCAAAAATATATCTTATCAATACATCTCTCCATCGAAGAAGCACCTAAATGGTCACACTTGGACACAAATCATAAAGATGCTATCTACAGGAGCTAGTTGACAACTCTGAAATATGAAAATTTGACTTTTCAACTTGTTGAAATAATGACTTTTTAACAAAGTGATTGAATTCTCCAAAAATATGGCGAATTGGGCATTAAAAACTGTGACATTTTGAACGAGTCTATGATGTTACCGTTAAAACTTTAATACCTTATTTCCTAAAAATCTTAGAATGCAATAATTTTTACATAAAAAAATTTAAAACGTATATTGATTTATGACTTTAATTTATAGAGAATCTTTAAACAAAAATTATTAGAGAAAAATAACTCAGTTTCTCTTTTTAGACCCACAATTATTTCTTTTAATATATTTTCTGATAGAGAGAAGGAACACAAAAATTGATTGGGTGGAGAAAGGACTAGACTCTTATTTGTAGACCCTCAATAGGTGTATTCTATTAAAGCACACATTCTTTCAAATATAGATACATCATTTAATAAGAGTTGTACCCCCTTATACTCAATAGGATTTTAGTATTTAAATAATTATTAAACTAAATAAATATGATAAATCTAATAGGCCTTTAATTAATCATGTGGGCCATAATTCTAATATTCTCCCACTTAGCACATTTGATATTCTTTTATTAGTTTAATAAGGCTAAAATGTGCACAACAATATTATGCTAAATTTTCTTAAAATTGACTAGCACTTTACATCATAATTAAACAAAAAATCTAAAATGAGTCATGGTGGTTGTACATCACTAATTTAATGTAGTCTCTTCCATGCACTATAACATTAGACATCTATTTAATATGATTCATAGGTTGAGGGGTATAATAACAGTCCACTTTAATTTCTTCAATGAGACAATCCTGTTAAACATTAATCTATAACAATCATGTACACTAAAAAGAAAACATGATATATTAGGAACATAATAAGTGAGCTCAAAGTGTCATATCATTAATATGAAATAAAATGTAACGACCCCTCACGGACCGTTACAGTTAAACTTATCTTTCTTATCTTTCTATCTTGTTAAAGTGCGGAGAATAGTACTCTGAAATGATATTCGTAATTAGTCATAAATGATTTTTTTTAACTTTGATAAATTTTAGGAAATTTTTTTCTTACAAAAATAATTTTAATAATTGATATGAGTCTAAAATCCATATTGCGAAATAAATAAGAGTTCCAAAATAATCCTCCAATCAAAATCACCATCAAACAAAGTCTTGAAGTTTATTTAAAATAAATATATTTTCATTCCAAGATCGTTCTCCCCGTTTTCCTATCGCACATCGTCTCGCATCCGCTGCAAACTTCTCCATTCTTACATCTTTCCTTTTCCCTTATCTGCAACATGAATTAACTTATATAAGCAAAGCTTAGTAAGACACTTGTATCTCACAAAATAATTTTTTTTGTTATTTAGGTTATATAACAAATATCATCATAAATATTAACATCCTTGAAAACATTTTAACATTTAAAAATCATCGTATAGTGGGCCCAGCGTTGTACCATCAACGTCGATTGGTCACAGAAAGAGTGAGGTAACTAATCCAAAACCTACCATGACATAAAGTTTGCTCACCAAACAAAAGACTGCTCACCGGTCACCATCAATATCAAGGGTGTACAACGCCAATTTAAAACACAAAATATATATACATATATACTTATATACACATATTTTTCATCAAACATCATCATAAGAGAAATATTAAAACATAATAACACCATCATCAACATCAAAATCATATATTTCTCATTATCATTTTTTTTATTCATGTTGCGGGTGAGAGTGTACTTACATAAATGCCCTACTTAACCTTTTTAAACTTTTCCGACGGTGACGTGCCATTGAGGTCTCGGGTGCTCGGCTTTTGAACCATTCATGCCATAATATAATAAAATTATTAAAAGGTTATAAAAATCTATCAAATACATCCGTCTCATTAAAACAACACCTAAATAGCTGATTTCATCCTCAAATAATATCAAAACACAAAATAAAACAAACAATTACTCAAGATTTCAAGACTTTACCAAAACTGACAGCCAGACCTCTGTATGTTTCAAAAATCATAACAATTCACACAAAATTCTAAACGACTTGAAACCAGTGTCATATAAAAATAGACATCTAGAGCTTTCTATTGACACTTAATTCATTAAAAATGAAGTTCATTTGAGTACTCAAAAACAGTTTTGAATTATGATAACAAAACTTAAAAAAAAAAACAGACAACCAGACCTTCACTGCTTTAAAAATTCATAACAATTAACAGAGTAATCCAAATGGCCTGAAACCAATTTTAAAAAAAAAGTAGACATCCATAGCTTTCTAATAATAGCTAATTTATTAAAAACGGAGTCCATTTGGACGTTCAACCAGAGTATTGAATTTTAAATATAAAACCTGGAAATTTCCAGCCTCAACTATGGGACGGAAATTCTAAAAAAAAATTCATAAAAAAAAAATTAACACTCACCATATGCATAAGTCACATAAACATAACAACCAATCCTTAGACATGTTTCTAAAATATCAAAATATGAAATCACTACTTCCAACAAGATCATGATTTAAGAGATGAAAAACACCCTAAAATCATCTAAATGAAATCAGTACAATCCAATTCACGAACCAAAAGAAAATCCTAAGGAAATAACAATACAAAATCCCTTAAATACGCATTCATGCCCTCCCCTATTACCATTTTTCATCTAATATAAAACAACCATCAAGAAAATTCTCACTCCCTCTTGAAATCAAATATATATATATATATATATACATATAAAAAAATGTCAAAAACATACCTCAGCCAATATTTTATTTCAACTCCAAGGATTGAAAACTATTAAGAAAATTGAGAGTAGAGTTTATGGTTGTTTTGCGGAGAGATTCATATTTGTTGCATAAGCGTTCATGAGTGGAAAAAGAGAGAGAAAATGAAACAAACAGAAAGAAAGGAAAAGAGAATGAGGTAGAGGTGGAAAATATTGTACGTGAAGTTCTGGGTAATTGAAATTATTTACTCAAATTTTAAAAGATCTAAGCTATCAAGAGTCTATCTGGGAAAGACAACTATGAAATTGAATGAGGTTTCAATGCAAATTAAAAAGGCTAGTCTTTAATTTATTTATTTTTTACCTCACGTTTCAATAATCCCTTCTTTCCTCCTTTCATTTTTAATCCTTCCACACTACACGTTACATGAATAACCAATCAATATATTACATAACTAATACATTTAATATATTACAAACTTTCCCTTTTTTTTTGAAACAACTTAACAGGTGAAAACGTAAACTCATAAATTCTTATATTCACGTCATCATAAATATATATGGTAATACTTAACTTAACATACATATATATATATATATATAACATATTAATACTTGTTAATTAGCGTAGAAAATATATATTTAAATGTATTAACATATATGACTACTTATATACATATATGTCTTATTCACATAATTAAACCATAACACAAATTCATCAAATCATCAAAACAAAAAGTCATTAATTGGGAAGAATTTTGTTCTAGCGCCTCGAGTCCTCGTCACATCACCTGAAAAATAACTTAACATAACATTATAGTTATTTGCATATGATTATAATGATATTATTATATTACCCAAGTTTATTTCTAACATCATATTTTGGGGCGTTACATAAAACATAATACTTAATCGCTAATGATGTTTAATAACATCCTTACGTTCAACATGTTCAATAAATGTTTTAGGTGGTAATCCCTTTGTTAAAGGATCTGCAATTATAAGATTAATGCTAATTTGTTCAATTGATACTTTATGTTAACGAATTTCTTGCTTAATGACTAAGTACTTAATATCTATACGTTTTGTACCATCACAATACTTGTCGTTCTTGACAAAGAATACTATTGTGACACTATCACAATAAACTTTCAGTGGCCTAGCTATATTATCGACAACTCTAAGTCCCAAAATAAAATTCTACAACCATAAACCATGATTATGGCCTCGGCCTCCACAGTGGATGTAGCAATGATGGACTACTTCGCACTTTTTTATTGTAACAACCCGTCTTTTCGGGCAGTCGCTTAACTTTCTTAAACCATCATTTATAACATTAATCTTACTTACTTAGTAAGAAAAATACTAATTTTTTTTTATTTCTTTAAACATCCTTGAAAAACATTCTTAAAAACTGTTGCGACCTCTGTCGCCTTTCAAGTTGAGACCTCGCTCAACACTTGACTTTAAAATCATTTCAAATCGTTTCTTAAAACTTAATAAGAAACATTTACTAAAACGTTGCTCAATACTTCACTTTATAATTATATAAAACAGTTCATAAACTGTATCTTAAAACTTTGAAAACGTTTCTTAAAACTGTAATTTCTTAAAACTTTGAGAATACTATATCAAAGAGTGGATAACCTTTTCTTTGTGTAGTGGAAGCAAACTGTGGTGGTATCTATACCCAAATCCTCACATCCGTCCTCCGCAGCACCTAGCTCTTCTAACGGGTCCTACTAGTCACCTATAAAACTACCTACAGCATGAAAAAACTTTTTATAATCTTTCGCTCAGTAAGTTCAAACATATTCTCACAAATTATTTAAAACATGCTTTAAAAACTTTTCTCATGAAAACCTTTTTCTTAAAACATTTTTCATCAATGTTTTTCATAAATATTTTTTATAAAACATTTCTAAAAAGTTTCTCATAAACGTTTTCATAAAGCATTTCTATAACATTTTTCATAGAATATTTAACATAAAACAATCCCCAGATTGCTCTTTATAAACGTCATTTATGTTTTCATAAACACTTAATATAAAACATTCCTCATAATGTTTTTCATAGCATATAAATGTTTCATAACAAGGAAAACTAGTAAAATCAAAATGCATGTTTCTATTTATACTCAATTATGAACTTTAATTATGAGCATTTTATGAACATTCTTTTCTTACTTTAACTTTCTACCTCTGTTTCTTAACTTTCCTTATCTTACTTTAACTTTCTATCCTTGTTCCTTATCTTACTTTAACTTTCCTTATTTTGCTTTAGTGTTCATACCAACATCATTAATCATGAGATCATAAACATGATGCTTCTCTTACGGAAGACTTGAGACCATCGAAGACCATCGAACATCGAGGTCATGTACCTCACATCTAGGAGGTCAAACTTTAACTTTAATTTCATTACCTCACAACAAAGAGGCTGGTATGACACTTTCTTTTTATCTTTTCGTTACTTTCTTATTAACTTTAGTGAGCATATCAAATGCAATTACGTTATATGCAAACACACTTGCAAATCATAGCTTATACTATAAAATCTATTGCATAACAAATGTAACATAAAACGCAAACACATTTTGCAAATCATAACTTGTACTCTAAAACTTATTGAATAACAAATACAACTTATTGCATAACAAATGCAACATAAAATGCAAACACATTTTCCAAATCATAATTTGTACTCTGAAACTTATTGAATAATAAATGCAACTTATTGCATAACAAATGTAACATAAAATGCAAACACATTTTGCAAATCATAATTTGTACTCTGAAACTTATTGCATAACAAATGCATCATAAAACTTGTAACTTAAACTATAAAACATTATGCATTATCAAAAGGCAAAACATACTTTAAATACTTTAAAAATCATAACTTGAACTTTTAAAAACATTATGCATATCAATATGCAAATATACTTTAAACATAGTAATTGCAAATTCATTGCAAATCTTCTTTTGAACTTTAAAACTTTTTGCATGATAAATGTAAACATACTTTAAAAGAAACTTGCATAATAATTACAAACTCATTTACAAATGTATATGTAAGCAGTTGGAAATTATTTACTTCATGCTGTAGGTGAAGTCTGAACTTACCTGGACTTTACTCTAACATTCTTCTTTCCATTCCTATCTCGTTCCTTTTCCTTCCATTAGTCGGCTTATGTGTCATGATCATACGATAGCCGACTCATTAATTAACTTTCTTTTTATCAATATACTCGATTGATAACAAAACGTAAACATTAAACATTCATTTCCTCTTAACTTAACTTAGTACCCTATCGGTTTACCCTTCTCTTTACTTGACCTTATAAACCATCAGTTTACCTTTCCTTTACTTAGCTTTGTAACCCACCGGGGTTACTTTTGTTCTTAAGCGTCCCCTAGTTAAACTTTTCGTCTCACTAGCGGTTTCGTTACTTAACGCATTATGGAACATTTTTCTTCTAAGGACGTTATGCTAATTCGGAGTATTCGACTCCGCTTTGGCCGTTTTCGTATATTGGGTTTTTCGTCAACTTCGTAACCTTATAAAACTCATTGCTTAACTTTACTCTTCTATTACCTACATATTATGAAAATGAATTCCCACTAAGGAATGTTTCCCGACATCAAGCATTTTGGGTCTATTTTGGCCGTTTTCACAAAATGACCATTTTGCCCTAATGTTTTTCTTTCATTCTCTTCTTTGACTAAACTTTGAATCCTTTAGAACTTAGCATCCTTAATTATTTACTGCCTATGGCAATGTAAGAATTCTGCATTTCTTGGTAAAAAACCCAGTTTTCACATGATTTTACGGTTTTGGCCAAAAATATAAAAATATTTATATTTTTACCCCCGATACCAAAAACAACCAATTCATACCATAACGCTCAGTTTTTCACAATGAATAAAACTTAAAAAAGCACTATGGTCGAATTCCAAACATTTCATAACGTTTTCATTTCTTCAAATTTTGTGCTCAAAATTTCGTAAAATTCATAACTTTTAAACCGAGCAGAATTTTGAAAAACTGTTTGTGTTGTCCTAATAGTTTCGACGATTTCTACAACTTTTGTGTTTTAACTTTCTTGAAATTCCATCGTTTAGAGGGACTTTTTGGCTGATTTTCAATTCTGCCGAGAAGACCTTTTTCTTTGCAATTTAGTCCCTTTTGAAGTTTCACCTACTTTCTTCCTTCCAACATCATCACCATCAACATATAACATAAAATAACCATGCCACAATGTCCATTTACATGCCATAGACCAAAATCATTTTATCAAACACATAATATGCATAAAAGCATAAACTTTAACTTAACTTCAAAGATTAGAATTTTACCTAATTCTTGTTAGGGTTTGTCCTTCCTTTTCACTGCTTGAATTCCTTCAAAGTCTCCTTGATATCAAGCCCATACTACACCATAAAAGTTTCATCAAAACTTCAACAAAAACCTAGAAAACTTAGGGTAAAGTTTGGGTTTTTTCCTTGAAAATTCTTCAATCTTCTTCTCCTTCACTTACACTTACCTTAATGCATGATTTGGAACTTGGAATTCATCAAACTTTTCAGAAAGAATTCCTAGGAGGGGGACAGTTTTCTTGGGAGAAATATGGGCATATATTTTTTTTTTCCTTTCTTTCTTTTCTTTCCTTTCTTTCTGTAACACCCGCCTATTTTATGTAACGGACCACGTTAAGTTAGTAACGCTATTAAGGAATGTATTTAATAAATAACGTTATATGATATGATATGTGATGTGCATGTTACTAACTTTTTATGTCAAGATTTGTGACAGGTGACGACCGCAAGGAATCGTTGTGCTCTAGTGTTCATGAGAAATTATAAATATATGATTATTTAATTTATGATGCAATGATGTGTGAATGTTTTATGTTATGACATTTAATGACAGATCGGCAGGCCGAAGAAGGAAAATCGGCAGGCCGAAGAGGGAAAATCGGCAGGCCGAAGAGGGAAAATCGGCAGGCCGAACAAAGTTGACAACAGTCAGCAGAAATCTCTCCAGAGTTATGACTGAGTTAATTACGTTAATTGGGTGAATTAATGTGATTAATTGGCATAATAATGGAATGTTTTTATCAGTTAAGGAAATTAAAGGATTAGATTTGTATTATATTAAGAGGTTTCCTATTTTTAGAAGGTGAGTTAAGGTAAGATTGATGATGTTTGACCTTCCTTTTCTATTCTTCTCCTTTTCCCACGCCAATCACCTTCTTCATAGTCAGAATATTTCTGACTTAATGAAGAGTAATGACTCTTTATTATACACATTACGTTAAAAATTTTCATTACGCTCTTTCCTCAAATAATTTGTCTCGATTCTGAGACGTTCCTTCATTATTCTCTTCCTCCTCTCACGCCCCAAGTCACGCCCCCTACAGTCAGAATTTTTCTGACTTAATGAAGGGAAATGAATTCCCATCAATGGTTTTTATTGCGTTAAAATTTTAACGTTTCCTTTTTCATTATTTTCTCTCCTTCACACGTTTTGTTTCTCAAAAATTTCTGAGACATTCTTTCACTTCTCTTCCTCTTCCCTTCCTCACAAAATTTCTTTTTCTCTTCCACGAAAATTTTCTGATTAAAAAAAAAAGAGAGAGAAGTCTTGTTTCGTTGATCGAATTCAAGAATTTCGAGAAGAAACTTCAAGGTATGAATTCAGTTTTTTTGGTAAATGTAAAAAGATGTTCTCCTCTTCAAATTTTGTCTACAATGTCTTCTTTAGGTATTGTATTTTGTTATGTGTGATGTCTCCTCACGTTTTATGTCATTTTAATGTTTTATGAAAAATGAATATTTCTGTCTTCTACCCCTCACAGTAAAATGATACTGTTTAATTTTGAAGGTATGAAAAATGTAATGATTATTCTATAGGTAAAGAATGATGTTTTCGTGAAAAGTTGTTAATTATGCTTATGTATGAGTATGTAAGATGAATGTATTTTATGATTATGAAATGTTTTAATAAACGTTATTTTTTTTGGATTGTTTGATCATAAAATGTTATGTATGTTTAAAAGATTTTATGATAATAAAAATAATATTTAAAATATGAGATGAGTGTATGGATATTTTATGATAAGTATTGATTTTTTTTATTGCACCTTAAAATGGATATATGGCATGGACACTTAAGGAAGCAAGCACAACGAGACCGCGGTGTCGTCACCAAGTGCAATATTAAGGTTAAGTAAGCTATCGATCAAGTAAGTACATTCTCACCTGCAACATGACACGTTTTACAAGGATTTAATGATATGTTTACAAGGATTTTCATGATGATTTTTCTTAAAGGATTTCTTATAAAAAGTTTTTCATGATTCAAAATTACGCATGTATGATGACTATGGTATGTTTCAAAGTATGAACATTATGTATTTATGTATCACCTAATAAGTGTTGCACACCCAATGTTATGAAATGATATATTATGATGTCATGTATGGTTAGGGATTAGCTACCCTTCTCCTCTCATGACGGCGCGCCAATGATGATGTTTATGGTGCAACACTTGGGCCCTTAAGAATAATAATAATAATAATAATAAAAATATATATTTATATATAAATTTTAAAATGGTCAATATTATGAAAGATATGTTTCCATGAAATTGTGCTTAAGGCACTTTTATGATGATGATGATGATGATGTTTATGAAATGTTTTAAATTGTGAGAATTTTATGTACTTACTAAGCATTAGCTTATTCATGTTTTATATGTCATGTTGCAGATAAGGGTAAGAGAGTCTTGGAATAGGTGGAGGACATGGAACGGCGTGTGAGCAACATGAACGATGAATTGTAACCGGAAGCACGCCAAGAAGAAATGAATTTATGATTCAATAAAATTATATATTTTGAACATATTTTATGTTGGGTTTTTAAGAACACTTATATTATGGTTTTATAAGTTATTTTATCATTTTTTTATGAATATGAACTTTCGCTATATTTTACGTAAAGTTAGAACGTTTTAAATTTTTTTTACCAAAGTAGATTTGGTCTCGGACGGCCTGCCGAACTCCGTGTCCGGCCTGCCGAAGACCAGAAGATCGGCCGACCGATCCATTTTTTTCGGCCTGCCGAACCTGGATGAATTTTTGGTCCGAATTACAAAGCTTCTGCCGGCCTGCCGGTGGAAGACGCTCCGGCTTGCCGATGTTGTTCGGCTTGCCGAAGTCCCAAGTTCGGCCTGCCGAACTGCGGGAATAAGAGGAATTCAAAGATATGTTGATCAAAGTGATTTAATGTGAGATTTTAATAAATCTTGATTTTACTATTTGATTATCAATTATTATTAAATAAGTTCTTGAATAAATTAAGTATAAACGAATAAATTATGTTATGAAATAACATTAAACTATGTTTTTCGAAACAATGTAAGTTTTAAAAAAAAAAAAATTTATATGAATGGATCCTGGTAATGTAAGTTTAAGTACTTTTAAAATCTATAGTACGATTGAGTTGATATTATCTATGTGTTTAATTATTTAAGCATGTATGAATATAAGTATGTAACGATATCTGTGACGTCCGAATAAAGGGGCGTTACAGGCTTTGGTATCAGAGCGAATCTTTCGATTACAATTCATATCGCCACACGTCAATCCAAGTCCTCCAAGTAAGTTTGTTAGATGTACTGATGCAAGTATGATAATAAGATTAAGGTTTGAATGTTTAATGATTAAAAGACATAGTAATGAAAACCTGTCTCATAAATAGAAGATGAATTTTAAGTCCTTATTATTTTAGGAAATTTACGATGGACGGCTATAGAAGAATGCAGACTCGCACCCAGTCTAACGAGAGACTTATGACAATGATCGCTGAACTACAAAGGCAGTTGGAGGATCAACGACGGGAAATAGCTGCATTAAGGGCCAATAGCCAGAATGGTGAACAACCAGGCAATGATGTGCCTCCTCCTCCTCCGCAGCCACAAGTACAAGTAAATGAAGTCCCAGCTCCTGCTGCTGAACCAAGAGCAGCCTATCAAGAACCTCTTTTGGTCAGATGGAAGAGAGTTAAGCCAGCTGACTTTGAGGGTTCTAAGGACCCGCTAGTCGCTCAAGGATGGTTAAAGACAATTGAGGCTACCTTACGACTCATGGATTTCACGGATAATGAAAAGGTCCTCTGTGCCTCGTACTGCCTTACTATGGAGGCCAGGATATGGTGGGATGGCATCGAACAGAGCAGAAGTGTTGAAGAAATGTCATGGGCTGACTTTGTTCACGAGTTCAACATGAAGTTCTTCCACATGAATGTTACGAGGAAACATTATGAGGAGTTCGAAAGCTTACGTCAGGGGGATATGACAGTCACTGATGTGGTGACAAAGTTTGATCAACTTGCTCGTCTGTGTCCAGGGATGGTTATGAATGAAGATGAAAGGGTCAGAAGGTTGATAAGAGCCCTTAGACCAGACATTGCTGCAATTGTTGATGGGGCAAGTCCGCCAAGGACCCAAGAGCAGGTTGTTATGAGGGCCCAACGTGCTGAGTTCCATTTGTCAAAGTTAAGAAGGAATCAGCCTCAGCCCAACCAGCAAGCCAACAATGCTAATAGCCAGAACCGTCCTTCCCACAGGAACAACAACAACAGCAACAACAACAGTCAAAACTGGAGAAACAATAAGAGGAAGGGCAATCCTCAACAACAGCAGGGCCAAGACAACAAAAGGCACAATGATGGTCAGCGCAACAACAATGACAGGCGATTCCAACCATGTGCCAAATGTGGAAAGAAGCATCCGGGGGAATGTCGACTGGGAACGAACCAATGTTTCATATGTGGGCTTGAAGATCATTTCGTAAAGAATTGCCCCAAATTGATAAATGCCAATGCCCCACAGAGACCTACTCCTCAGGCCCAGCTGCATCAGATGCAAGCCTCCCTTGATGGGCCACTAATCAGCCAAGGGAGACTTGAAGCCCCACCAACGAATGCCCGAATCTATACCATGACAAAGGAACAAGTGGCTGCAGAAACCTCCAACGTGGTCACAGGTCAGATAACAAGCTTATGTAATGATGTTTATGTTCTTTTTGATACGGGTGCCACGCATTCTTTTGTGTCTATGTCACATGCTAGGAAGTTAGGGGTTCGTTTAGAGCCAATGAGACAGGAATTCACTACGACACTACCCTCCGGGGAAGTGATATTATCCACGCATTGTTTGCGTGCAGTACCCCTATGGATTTCTGATAGGGAACTTTTTGTCGACCTCATTGTGATCGATATGCATGACTATGACATGATTCTTGGGATGGATTTCCTAAGCAAGTATAATGCCACGATCGAATGCCGGAAACGAAAGGTGATCTTCCATCCTGAAGGTAATCAGAAATTTGTTTATGTTGGCGAGACCAGGAAGAAACCCCACATGTTTTTATCGGCAATGAAAGCAAGGAAGCTGTTAGCAAGTGGCTGTATGGGCTATCTGGCAAATGTTGTAGACAAAAGCCAAGAAGGAAAGATAAGAATTAAAGATGTGCATGTTGTTCATAAATATGAAGATGTGTTTCCTGATGATCTAAAGAGTCTACCGCCAGAAAGAGAAGTTGAATTCGAGATTGAGCTCGCTCCAGGCACCGAACCAATCTCTAAAGCTCCTTACAGAATGGCCCCGGCAGAATTAAAGGAGCTTCACACGCAATTAAAGGAGCTGCTTGACAAAGGATTTATCAGGCCAAGTCACTCACCGTGGGGTGCACCAGTCTTATTTGTGAAAAAGAAGGATGGCACTATGAGACTCTGCATCGACTACAGAGAACTGAACAAGGTGACAATCAAGAACAAGTATCCGTTGCCTCGAATAGATGATTTGTTTGATCAGCTCAAGGGTGCATCGGTGTTCTCAAAAATTGATCTACGATCAGGATATCACCAGTTGAAGATTAAAGAAGGAGATATCCCCAAGACTGCGTTCAGGTCGAGGTATGGTCACCATGAATTTGTGGTTATGCCTTTCGGTTTGACGAATGCACCTGCTGCCTTTATGGATCTAATGAACAGGGTATTCAAGGATTTTCTCGATAAATTTGTTGTTGTATTTATCGACGATATTCTTGTCTACTCGAAGAGTCAGGAAGAGCATGAGGAGCACTTAAGGATCGTGCTGGAGACCTTGAGAAGACACCAGCTTTATGCTAAGTTCTCTAAATGCGAGTTTTGGCTTGATAAAGTGTCATTCCTAGGGCATGTCATTTCAAAGGATGGGATAATGGTAGACCCTACTAAAGTAGAAGCTGTACTCAATTGGAAGCAACCGATGAATGCAAGTGAAATAAGAAGCTTCTTGGGTCTAGCAGGTTACTATCGGAGATTTGTAGAAGATTTCTCCAAGATAGCAGCTCCACTCACGAACCTAACTCGCAAAGGAAGGAAGTATGAATGGACGGATGCATGTGAAAAGAGTTTTCAAGAGTTGAAGAAAAGATTAACGACGGCTCCAGTGTTGGCAATTCCTGAGGGAAATGATGGGTTCGTAATCTATAGTGATGCATCCAAGATGGGCCTAGGAGCTGTATTGATGCAAAATGAAAAGGTGATTGCTTATGCTTCAAGGCAACTAAAGGATTATGAAAAGAACTATCCTACTCATGACCTAGAGTTAGCAGCAGTCGTCTTTGCATTAAAGATATGGAGACACTATTTATATGGGGTCCAATGCAAGATATTCACTGATCATCAAAGTCTGAAGTATTTCTTCACACAAAAAGACCTGAACATGAGACAACGAAGATGGCTAGAGTTGGTGAAGGATTATGACTGTGAAATCCTTTATCATCCTGGTAAAGCAAACCGAGTAGCTGATGCTTTAAGTAGGAAGTCAGTTGCCACATTGATGTCTATGCAAGCAATGTCTCCACCTTTAAGGAAGGAAATTTTAGACTTCGGTTTAGAACTTATAGCAGGTCAACTATCAGCACTCTCTCTTGCTCCGACAATGTATGATGAAATTCGGAGTAAGCAAGATGACGACGTGAGCCTTGTAAGGATTAAGCATGAAATAAAAGAGGGAAAATGTCAAGAGTTTCGTACTGCTGATGATGAAACTCTGTACCTTAAGGATCGTTTATGTGTCCCCAATGTTGATAATTTAAGGGAGAGGATCTTGGCAGAAATTCATGACACTCCTTACTCTATTCATCCAGGTGCAACGAAGATGTATAATGATCTAAAGGGTAATTTTTGGTGGTTTGGGATGAAACGTGATGTTGCAAAGTATGTGAAGAAATGTATGACATGTCAGCAAGTAAAAGCTGAACACCAGAAACCTGGTGGTGAACTACAGTCTATTCAAATACCGGAATGGAAGTGGGAGGAAATAGCAATGGATTTCATTACCGGCTTACCCAGAACTACGAACGGCTATGATGCAATTTGGGTAATTGTGGATCGGCTGACGAAGACGGCGCATTTCATTCCTATCAAGATCACTTATTCCATGGAACGATTAGCGGAACTCTATGTTAAGGAGATTGTACGACTACATGGGATTCCCAAGTCAATTATCTCAGATCGTGATGGTAGGTTCACATCTAAATTTTGGAAAAGTGTCCAGAATGCAATGGGAACCAGGCTTCATTTCAGTACAGCTTTTCATCCTCAGACTGACGGCCAAACAGAGAGGACGAACTTGATTTTAGAAGATATGCTACGGGCATGTTCTCTCGATTTTAAGACCAGCTGGTGTAAAATGTTACCATTAGCAGAGTTTGCTTACAACAACAGCTTTCAGGCGACAATTGGAATGGCACCATATGAAGCATTGTATGGACGGAAATGCAGGTCACCTATATGTTGGCACGAAGCTGGTGAAAAGAAGTTGATGGAAAGTGTTGATGCTGAAAGAACCGACTTTGTAAATGAAACTTCTGAGATGATAAAGTTGATAAGAAGAAGAATAGAGACTGCTCAAAGCCGTCAAAAGAGTTATGCTGATAAAAGAAGAAGACCTTTAGAGTTCGCTGTAGGCGAATATGTGTTCTTAAAAGTTGCACCAATGAAAGGGGTTATGAGGTTTGGGAAGAAAAGCAAGTTAAGCCCAAGATTCATCGGTCCTTATGAAATTGTTAAACAAATAGGCAAAGTAGCTTATCAGCTGAAGTTGCCATCTGAAATGTCCGCAATACACAATGTATTTCATGTCTCCATGCTAAAGAAGTATGTTCCGGACCCTACGCATGTGATTGAGCCACAAGTGATCGAGATACGAGAAGACCTAAGTTACGAAGAAAAGCCAATGAAGATACTCGATCGAAAAACAAGGACTTTGAGGAATAAAGAAATTCCATTGGTCAAGGTGTTATGGCGAAATCAGCAAGTTGAAGAAGCTACATGGGAACGTGAAGATGACATGAAAGTTTTGTATCCACATTTGTTCTAAGTTTCGAGGACGAAACTTTTATAAGGTGAGGAGAATTGTAACACCCGCCTATCTTATGTAACGGACCACGTTAAGTTAGTAACGCTATTAAGGAATGTATTTAATAAATAACGTTATATGATATGATATGTGATGTGCATGTTACTAACTTTTTATGTCAAGATTTGTGACAGGTGACGACCGCAAGGAATCGTTGTGCTCTAGTGTTCATGAGAAATTATAAATATATGATTATTTAATTTATGATGCAATGATGTGTGAATGTTTTATGTTATGACATTTAATGACAGATCGGCAGGCCGAAGAAGGAAAATCGGCAGGCCGAAGAGGGAAAATCGGCAGGCCGAACAAAGTTGACAACAGTCAGCAGAAATCTCTCCAGAGTTATGACTGAGTTAATTACGTTAATTGGGTGAATTAATGTGATTAATTGGCATAATAATGGAATGTTTTTATCAGTTAAGGAAATTAAAGGATTAGATTTGTATTATATTAAGAGGTTTCCTATTTTTAGAAGGTGAGTTAAGGTAAGATTGATGATGTTTGACCTTCCTTTTCTATTCTTCTCCTTTTCCCACGCCAATCACCTTCTTCATAGTCAGAATATTTCTGACTTAATGAAGAGTAATGACTCTTTATTATACACATTACGTTAAAAATTTTTATTACGCTCTTTCCTCAAATAATTTGTCTCGATTCTGAGACGTTCCTTCATTATTCTCTTCCTCCTCTCACGCCCCAAGTCACGCCCCCTACAGTCAGAATTTTTCTGACTTAATGAAGGGAAATGAATTCCCATCAATGGTTTTTATTGCGTTAAAATTTTAACGTTTCCTTTTTCATTATTTTCTCTCCTTCACACGTTTTGTTTCTCAAAAATTTCTGAGACATTCTTTCACTTCTCTTCCTCTTCCCTTCCTCACAAAATTTCTTTTTCTCTTCCACGAAAATTTTCTGATTAAAAAAAAAAGAGAGAGAAGTCTTGTTTCGTTGATCGAATTCAAGAATTTCGAGAAGAAACTTCAAGGTATGAATTCAGTTTTTTTTGGTAAATGTAAAAAGATGTTCTCCTCTTCAAATTTTGTCTACAATGTCTTCTTTAGGTATTGTATTTTGTTATGTGTGATGTCTCCTCACGTTTTATGTCATTTTAATGTTTTATGAAAAATGAATATTTCTGTCTTCTACCCCTCACAGTAAAATGATACTGTTTAATTTTGAAGGTATGAAAAATGTAATGATTATTCTATAGGTAAAGAATGATGTTTTCGTGAAAAGTTGTTAATTATGCTTATGTATGAGTATGTAAGATGAATGTATTTTATGATTATGAAATGTTTTAATAAACGTTATTTTTTTTGGATTGTTTGATCATAAAATGTTATGTATGTTTAAAAGATTTTATGATAATAAAAATAATATTTAAAATATGAGATGAGTGTATGGATATTTTATGATAAGTATTGATTTTTTTTATTGCACCTTAAAATGGATATATGGCATGGACACTTAAGGAAGCAAGCACAACGAGACCGCGGTGTCGTCACCAAGTGCAATATTAAGGTTAAGTAAGCTATCGATCAAGTAAGTACATTCTCACCTGCAACATGACACGTTTTACAAGGATTTAATGATATGTTTACAAGGATTTTCATGATGATTTTTCTTAAAGGATTTCTTATAAAAAGTTTTTCATGATTCAAAGTTACGCATGTATGATGACTATGGTATGTTTCAAAGTATGAACATTATGTATTTATGTATCACCTAATAAGTGTTGCACACCCAATGTTATGAAATGATATATTATGATGTCATGTATGGTTAGGGATTAGCTACCCTTCTCCTCTCATGACGGCGCGCCAATGATGATGTTTATGGTGCAACACTTGGGCCCTTAAGAATAATAATAATAATAATAAAAAAAAAAATATATAGATATATAAATTTTAAAATGGTCAATATTATGAAAGATATGTTTCCATGAAATTGTGCTTAAGGCACTTTTATGATGATGATGATGATGATGTTTATGAAATGTTTTAAATTGTGAGAATTTTATGTACTTACTAAGCATTAGCTTATTCATGTTTTATATGTCATGTTGCAGATAAGGGTAAGAGAGTCTTGGAATAGGTGGAGGACATGGAACGGCGTGTGAGCAACATGAACGATGAATTGTAACCGGAAGCACGCCAAGAAGAAATGAATTTA
This sequence comes from Artocarpus heterophyllus, assembly GCA_025403435.1. NCBI lineage: Eukaryota > Viridiplantae > Streptophyta > Magnoliopsida > Rosales > Moraceae > Artocarpus > Artocarpus heterophyllus. The sequence goes on along the minus strand of JAJQZP010000251.1, from coordinate 4,903 downwards.
TGATTCAATAAAATTATATATTTTGAACATATTTTATGTTGGGTTTTTAAGAACACTTATATTATGGTTTTATAAGTTATTTTATCATTTTTTTATGAATATGAACTTTCGCTATATTTTACGTAAAGTTAGAACGTTTTAAATTTTTTTTACCAAAGTAGATTTGGTCTCGGACGGCCTGCCGAACTCCGTGTCCGGCCTGCCGAAGACCAGAAGATCGGCCGACCGATCCATTTTTTTCGGCCTGCCGAACCTGGATGAATTTTTGGTCCGAATTACAAAGCTTCTGCCGGCCTGCCGGTGGAAGACGCTCCGGCTTGCCGATGTTGTTCGGCTTGCCGAAGTCCCAAGTTCGGCCTGCCGAACTGCGGGAATAAGAGGAATTCAAAGATATGTTGATCAAAGTGATTTAATGTGAGATTTTAATAAATCTTGATTTTACTATTTGATTATCAATTATTATTAAATAAGTTCTTGAATAAATTAAGTATAAACGAATAAATTATGTTATGAAATAACATTAAACTATGTTTTTCGAAACAATGTAAGTTTTAAAAAAAAAAAAATTTATATGAATGGATCCTGGTAATGTAAGTTTAAGTACTTTTAAAATCTATAGTACGATTGAGTTGATATTATCTATGTGTTTAATTATTTAAGCATGTATGAATATAAGTATGTAACGATATCTGTGACGTCCGAATAAAGGGGCGTTACACTTTCCTTCTTTCACATTTCTCTCTTCTTCTTCTTTTTTTCCCACCGTGGAGACCAACTTTGGTCTCTTTATATAATACATTGATGCACCTTTTTTTTTCTTTTCATTTCTTTTTTTTTTATAAAAAGGTGATGAGTCATCACCTTGGTAATCAATTAGATTACTTTGGGTGGCCAAATGTGATTGGGCCATATTTCATGGTGTGGTGGCCCAATCAAAATCCATTAAGTGTCCACCAAACTTTTTATGCAGTCCAAGTTTATACTAACAATATTTTTCCTATATTGTCGGTATTCTTATCCATACAGTTCATGAGGTCCCATAACCTCCAATACTTATTCACATCTATCACATAATGTAATTCCAATATCATCTCACTTTGTACTATCTAAATTTATACTAATAGTATTTTTCTTATACTGTCGGTATGTTCTCCATACTGCTACAGTATTCCTTATTCAGCCTTATTCTCTAAACAGTATTATTCCTATACTGATTCAACTTAAACAGTCCAATTTTTGTACTGTATGACCTTAAACAGTCAAATTTTTACACTGCGTTACTTTTGCAGTGTAATTTTTATACTGTATAACTTTATCAGGGTACTTTCTTACACTACGTCATTCTAATATTGTATAATTTTTCATGTTATTATACAGTATTTTCCTCTTTAAACTGTATTTTCATCTTATATAATTCTTAACTTTTTGCATTTTTAATGTATTGAAAATGCTCAAGTGTTACATCCATGAAATTGGTCCTCCGGCCAAAAGGAACATATAATCGAATGTAGATTTTCTAGTGTCAGCACATTTGGCAAAGTCTGAATTTGAGTAACTGATTACTTTCTATAAGTGAGTTTATGGTCATTTGTTCCTTACAAATACCTAAGAACTTTCTTTGTAGCTTTCCAACGATCTATTCTTGGAGTACTCTAATATCTTCCCAACATTCCAACAACAAAACTAATGTCAGGTCCAGTGTAAGTTTGAGTATACAACAAGCTACCAATGACAGATGCATAAGGAATATTTTTCATTTGCGCTTATTCCAATTCATTCTTTGGACATTTCATATGAATAAATTTGTCCCTTTTTTGAATTAGAACTATACATGTTATATGTCTATCTATCTTAAATTTCTTTAAAACTTTGTTACTATAGCCTTTCTGAAACAACCCCAACAATCCTTATGATCTATTACAAAATATTTCAATTCCTGTCACACAAGTTGCCTCACCTATATCTTCCATTTCAAAGTTCTTAAAGAGGAATTTCTTAGTTTCATGTAATAAACTAAGATTGTTAGCAGCAAGCAAAATATCGTCAACATATAGGACTAAGAAAATAAACTTGCTCCTACTGACTTCGTATATATACACCGATCAACAGTGTTCTCTTTAAATCCAAACGAAGTAATGTATCATTAAACTTAAGATACCATTGTCAGGAGCTTGTTTAAGTCCATGTATTGACTTCTTTAATATACACATTATGTATTCCTTTTTTTTACTTGAAAAGCCTTAAGGTTGGTCCATATAAACTTCTTCCTCTAAATTTTCATTGAGAAAAGCGGTTATCATATCCATTTGGTGTAACTCTAAATCAAAATGAGCCACCAATGTCATAATAATTTTGAGTAAATATTTCTTAGAGAACAGTGAAAAAGTCTTTTTATAGTCAATGCATTCTTTTTTAGTAAAACCTTTGGTAACAAGTCTAACTTTGTACCGTTCAATATTGCCTTTAGAGTCGCATTTGGTCTTAAAGACATATTTACACTGACAGACGATTAGAGTGGAGTCTTGAGAAATAGATACCGCGCGCTTTATTTTCCGCATATAGTTTTTGAAAATTATGACTCTTTTGATAATAGTATAACTATATGACTCTAATACTAGGTATGTTTTGGATAACTGCTAAACCTCCATCTTATGTTACTATTTCTATTGCAATAAAATGTAAAAATAGTTTTAAATTAAAATTTACTAGCAAAGTTAACTTTTAAAAATATCGTTATAAAAAAATTGTTCCGCAAAGTTAAGTAATCTAAGTAAATGTATATTAAATAATTAAGTAATAACCAATTAGTAGGGTTCCATTGAGTTGAGTAATACATAACTCTTCCTCTACAGAAAAAATCTATGAATGATCTGATTCCCTTTTCTTATCTTATACATGTACATTGTATATTTTATTTTCTTTTAAATTAGGACTTCTTGATGTTTACTTGCTATTTAAATCTTATTTCTGGTTATATGAGATTCTATAATTCAACCTTTGTGACGAAGTCGTTCCTTTTAAGTATCCACAAGACACAAATTTGTCAAACATAGATGTGATTTGTGGAGGGGACTATGGGACCTAGTTGCTCGACGAGTGCAATATCGATATCAAAAGACTTGGAACTTTAAGCCATTCCGGTGGATCAAACACCTCAAATTAAAGCAAGCAGCTTCATGGAAACTAACTATTCAAGATCAACATGTTGGGCGTTTCGCAACCTAGTCATAATTTCAATTGTAAAAAATATAAAATTATCAAATGATATAATATAAAACAAAAGTATACTATACTGTAAAGCTCTAACATATTATAATACTTATAATTCTAACTCATAGGTTCAATTATGATCTCAAGCGTCCTCTTGATATTTTCAAGGAAAAAAAAAAACAGCAATGCCGTATGAAGACTTCAAGAGTAGACTCTATCAATAATACGCTCCTTCTAGTGGGCTCTATGCCTTTCAATTTCCACCAATTCCTTGAAGTTTCGCCCTGTCCTAATGCTCCACCTATGCCCTCTACATGAATATGTGGCGCAATAATCGATCTACAAGAAAAAATTCCAAGTCTTCCATTCAAAAGCAGACTTGGAGTTAACTTCCAAGTCTAAAACAGGAGTTTAATTCCAAGTCTTCCCTTCAAAATCGTTCATTTATTGTACATGACTAGTTCCCACGAAGCTGCTCATGTATTAGGTCCAGATCAAGTTTGACATATTTTATCTTATAATTTTGTTTCCCACATATATTATAGTTAACATGGAACTACATACTTTGAAGAAATTATAAAAATACGAAAAATTCTTTTCATTCCTATAGGATAAAACCTTGCTATTAACAAAATGTCAAGCCCTGGTCTAGTAGATAATGTACCTACTAAACTAAGACTTGAATTGTATTTTGGAGTAGCAGAATTTTAACCTATGGGTTAACGTAGGAGTGCTAAAAAATCCTATGAAATTTTGACTTGCTATTATGTTGTTGGAATGATATACAACTGTTAGAAAAATTGATTGAATGCTCCAAAAATCTTTCTTTCTTTTTTCTTTTTTCTTTTTTTTTTTTGGCCAAAGGTTTCAGAAATTGTGTTATTTTGTAAAAGTCATGATGTTATCCAAACAAGGACTAGATTGATGTGTCAAATCCAAACACCGCCGAGATAGAAAAGTTTCATTATTGCACTAGTGGATATAATTCCATTTATAATCACATCTAAAAAAAATGTATATGGTAAAAACTTTAAAGCGGTTTCAACTATAATTTGTAGTCCAAATTATGTTTACTTTAGTGTATGCTTTAGTGTATTTTTTTATAAAATTTAAAACAAAATTAGTTTAAACTATAATTTATAGTTCAAACCGCGTTGTCAAACAAACTATTAATGAAAAGAACTCCTTATAAATATTATCTAAGTCTTGAATAACTTTGAGGATTTAATTGACTTCAAAATGGAGTCATGGATTTCATAACTGTGAAGAATGTTCCAATGAATTTATAGAATTATATCTCCCAGATCTAAGGTGTTGATCACCAAATACTAAAAAAAATTAAAAAAAAAAGCTTGTATGATGTGATATGTGAGGCCTTTTGTTAGAGAATGCTATATTCAGTCATGTTTACCCGTAAATAAACATAAATATATATATAAATGAAATTGGACTATAACGGGCCTTTGGTGAGCTGGCCTATTATGGGCCTTAGACAGGCCGGGATGAGCCGGCCTATTATGGGCCTAGATATGCCGACCCGGCTTAGCCCAAGCTTGACCTGGCCTATGATTTTTTATGGGTTGTGCTGGGCTAACCCATGAGCTAATAAATATTGGTCCAGTCCAACACATCAATATTTATGGGCTAGGCTATACCTTAAAGAGTGATAGGTCGTGTCGAACCGACCTGTTAC
>JAJQZP010000250.1:0-170685 GCA_025403435.1 Artocarpus heterophyllus | reverse complement strand
TAGGAGAAGAAAGAAATCTTGCTTGAAATTCTAGAGAAACTGAGAAAAACTAGAGGAAAATCACCTTGAGTTCGAGAGAAAAAAGATGAAATGAGAAGTGAGAGAGAGCATGTTATATATCACCTAAGGGTATCTGATCGAAGACTAGAATCGATTCGGAGCTATCTGATCCAAGGGCTGGTGTTATGCGTCTTTTCGAGTTCTTGCTCAAACCGAGGCAGTGTCTTTTCGAATCAGACTCTTACGTCAATATTACACTATCTTTTAGGAGCTTCTAATCAGCTGATGACACGCGTTGCAAGTAATTAAGTAGCACGATTTCCCAGGGCAAGGCAATGATTCAGTTACGGATGCAGGATATCAGTCAAAGACACGCGCCATCGAGTTAGGGCCAGACCTTCATTCACTCTTGTCGTCCATTACATTGACTAAGGAATGGGGGGCTATCTGTTGGGGTGCAATTTAATGAGGCCCAAATTGCTAGCAGGCCCATGTGGCCCAATGTTGTACCGGTCGGATGGATAAAGTAAAATCTACGGACTGTCTGATCGAATTAACTGTTCGAGTTGGTTCATTTGATTCGACCGATTTCGCATAATTCGAGCTGTTCTACTTATTGAATATATTTTGCACTCGTTCTTACATCTTTGTTTGATTGGATCGATCATTTTGAACTGAGTTATCTGCAGGCAGTTGCAGCATGTCTAGTCATGGATCAAAACATGGGGAGGCGTGATTCTAGTAGCCTATCACTGATTGACACGTGTCCACTATTGTAGTTACTGATGGTGCTCTATCCTACTCCGCCAGATGGTTGGGAGCCACTATTTTTTTGCATTTTCTATATGAGGGGAAGACTGTTTTATTTTACGGGATATACATACACAGAAAAAGATACCAAAACTCAGCCAATTTACTTTCATCCGCATCTTGTAATCTGTATTCAAGAACTTTCTAGTAAATTACAGTGGACATAGCTCTTCATTAACAGAGTGAACCACTATAAATCCTGTGTCATTTTTATTTCATTTTCACTTTGTTTATCTCATTTTACTCTAGCAAACAAATTCGAGTTTGTGGATCCCTTCAACGGTGATTTGAGGGCCCAAATTCTTAAATAACATAATCTATAATTTTATTTGATTGTAGATTCATCGTCTATAGAGTCCAACCATCGCATGCCCTTGCATGCAGTGTTGTGTTGTTTTCATGCATCAACAGAGGTAATAGGCATGGAATATGCATTCTACCTTAATTAATCATAGAATAAAAAATGTGAAGTGTTAAAATCGGTTTTCAATTGCACTATCAAAGATCTTTCGAAAGTGCTTTTAAATAGGCAAAATGATGGCTATAGATAGAGGTTCAAAATTCAACCTCATATCTATAAAAAAATCTTATTTATCCTCGTAAAATAGTAAAACTTGGTCTTGTTACTTTTTAAAGTAAAACTTAATATTTTATGAGTAACATAATTTTAACTCTATAAGTGACATAGGAGTGATCTATATCTATTGTTGATATTGTTCCTCTACGTGTACTAGGGTATGTGGGAATAATGTCAGGAGATGTGACGTGATAGGATTGGGTACAACACTACCCTTGTCGATTCATAACGGTAATAACTGGATCATCATGCCGTCCAGAATAATTTTGTGAAAATTTTTCACCCCTTTCCAATGAAGACAGCAATAATATTGCTGGATTTTTTTCCTTTATATTTCTAAATAACTTCTAGCAGCAATAATATTAATAATAATAACAATAATAATAATTCCATGTCCTTGTTGTGTTCCTCACTTGAAGGTTGTTTGTTCAAACTTGCATGTAAAAGTAAACTCATCAGTTTGCTTGATTAATAAATTAATATGTCCCAACTTACTGATTTCAGCCTAGAAGTCCGAAACAAATTATTGAAGTACTTCGTATTCTCTAATGGACAAACGGACACGTTCAATTCATTTTGTGACATAGTACATAAAATGAGGAATACGGTAATATAATACCCCGTGGTAATTATCTTTACCGTTACTCAAGAAAAAAAAACGTATTTTCAAACATAAAACAATTCATTCTTGCTAAGAGATAATGATATAATTAACGCATTGATCATACATTACAAAATGTGGTTCAAAATTTCAAATCGGCATCCCAATTATTTATTTATTTTCTTTTAAAGACTAAAGCACACAACAACTTTCTTTTTTCAGGAAAAAAAAAAAAGGAACCATTTTCATTCTAAATGTTGCTACATTAGCACGCTTTGGGGTTTGGAGAAAAGTAATATCTGGTGTAAAATTTTGGGGTAAAAATAAAATGGCGCAAAAAAATCAAGAATAAAAGTGTAAATTAAATACTACATTTTCTCGTCGCAACTTCACAGTTCCAAGTTAAACCAGTAATGCCACCAGGTAATCACTACGCACATATACACGTCCGTTCAAACTCCATAACTCCACTCAGTAAGAGCATAAAAATGAAGAAAAAGAGACTCCCTACAAACTACATATTCATATAAAACAGGAGAGACTACAAGTGCCGCCCATAACTTTCCAAAAATCTTTTGTACAGAGACAGCTCAATGGACATGGTGAACAACAATACAAAAAATCTTTAGCCCCAAACCTAATGCTCTTTTTTTTTTTTAATAAATTTGAGGAGAGGGGCATTACATAGAAATATTTTGATCCCATCACGCAGTGGGGTAAACCAAACGGGTAAAAACTCTTCGGTTCCACAAGGAAAGAGCATGTAAAAATATACAATATTTAGTGCTCTATTCTAGTAGTAACACCGATAATAATTTTTTTGGACATTAAGTTAGTGTACTTATCTTCTGCTTTCTCATTTTTTTGATATCAAATTATTATTCTTGTAATGATCGAAAAAATCTTAAAATTAAATAATATAATTTACATATTTAAATTAAAGATTTCCTTGAAAACATTATATATGAATTTTGTGACTAAAATATCTCGTGAAGTATGTCTCCTACATGCTGTCATCCAACATCAAAAAGAAAAGTATAAAAGCTATAATGCCTGGAGGATAACAAGATTGCAAAACAAATTTACAGTATCAATAAAAAAAATAAAAAAACAAAATGCTCCGGGGCATTACGAATTTACAGAATCTACACAAAAAAAAAAAGTCTTCCGACCATCAACCTCTTTGGTGTAACCTCTTGAGAGCGCTTCCACCCTTATAATCAGCAAAGTGCGAAGTAGTCCTCATATACTTTCTCTCAAAAAGAACATTGGCACTATTTATATAGTATCTATTTTGTTTTTGGTGTTGTGGGCTCCGGTTTTGGCTTTGGTCTTCGTCTTACGAGGCTCAGGATTTACCTATCAAAAATAAAATATTCAAATGGAAGCAAAATATTATTATATATTACTTGGTTAGAGAGAAAGTAAGATATTATTATATATTCAAGTGCAATTAAAAAATAAACTTTTTGATAGGTCAATCCCAAACCTCGCAAGACAAAGACCAAGGCCAAGACCGAAGCCCACAACACCGAAAACAAAATAGATGCGATATAACTAATGCCAACGTTCTTTCTGGGAGAAAGTATATAAGGACTACTACGCACTTTGCTGATTATAAGGGTGGAAGCGCTCTCAAGAGGTTACACCAAAGAGGTTGATGGTCGGAGGACAACTATTTTTTTTGTGGATTCTATAGAGAGGGAATAAGCCAAGTGAAGAAGCCAACATTAGTTTCTCCGTTCCATCTTTGCGATGAGTATTCCACGAGCATATTCCAGAGATCCCCCACAGTCCACTTGTGCAACAGAATCCATTGAGTCACCTACTCCACAAAAAAAGAATTAAAAACCCATGTATAAAGGAAGGTTTAAAGGATGTTGTGAATACAAGTTTGGTAAATTCAATTAAAAAAAATTTGGAAGATGGCTAAAATATGCAAGAATGAACACAATGAAGCTAAGGGGAAAAAGCAATGGCACTAGGGAACAATTTTAAAGGTCAAGATTCATAAACACGTTTTTAGAAGGGAAAAAACCCAAAGCACCCCTGTGTTTTATTAAAATAACACTTTTGCTTCTCCTATTATAAAAATGCCCAAAACAACCCCTCTCTTCAAAATCATACAGAAAATATCCCTGATGCAATAATTTTTAAAAATTCCATGATCATCCTTCCTAATATATATTAAATGTTATTTTAAATATGACTTGACTTAAAAATCAAAGAAAAGGTAATTTAAAATGTTCAAATAAATATTTTAATTGAGCGAATACTTCAATTATTTTGAGAGTTTTTAACTTTTTAAGATTGATTTTATTTAGTGTTTTGGTTTAATAATGTTTCAAATTGTATTTATTAAAAATTAGGAAGGGTAATTTTGGTTTTTTAAAAAGTTTAATCTCTTCAGGAGTATTTTGTATATGATTTTGAAAACATTGGGGATGTTTTGGGCATTTTGATAATAAGAGGGACAAAGTGGTATTTTAATAAAACACAGGTGGTATTTTCCTTTCTTAGAATTATAATGGGGCATTCTTAGGCAGAACATTGGAAGTTACTATTGAATACCAGCGGTTAGACATATTGCAAGAATGATATATACAAAAAGGCTTTAGCAAATGGCAAGTAAAAATAGTACCCGATCTATGTTTTGCAATGCACTCTCACCGAATGTATGGTAGGAAACAAAAGGTCTTAGTGCCTGAAAAACAAAGGTTATAAGAAAGATGTGCTGACAAGAAATACAGGGGTCCAGCTCTGTTGGTTCCAAATCAATGTCAGCATGCAAATCCCCCAAACGTACGGGTAAAAAATGCGTGCTAATTAAAATAAATATAAATCTACCTGAGAAGCTGCAAGCCATTGAATTATGGTCTTGAGCTCAGGATCACCGCCAAAAGCACCACATCCCCAATTTCCAGTCGCAATCCCTATGTTGTCTTCGCTAACCAGAGAGTGACAACCCTTCTGCTCAGAATTGTTCGTTAGAAATTCTCCTCCACATGTCTCCACGAGAGTTGAGTTAGCTTCATTCACCTGGCAAGCAAAAGGCCAAACTTAGTCCAACAAATATCAACAGAAGGAAGTCAGTAAATGGGCACCTCTTCATGGCAGGTTAAAGAAAAACCTTATAATTGTCTTCATATATTTCGACAATTGTTACATTAAAATTTTAGGCTACCCGCGCTATTTTAATTTGGATGTACAATGACTGATAAAGAATATGGAGAAAGAAAACAACAGAGAACTCTTACCACATGACTCTGCTTGTTTTTGCAATCAGGGTCTTTACCATCTTGGTCTTGCAAATCTCCAGAAAGACTATTCTTTTGAAACAATATCTCGTATTGGTCATATTTGGATTGATCAATAAAGCCACAGAATGCCTTATTAGTCTCCCTGTTGAAATCAACATGTTGGAAACATTAAAATTTCTCATCATTAAAAGAAAAGGGAAGAAGAAAAAGGCACCAAAACCACTCAAAAGGAGAGTTATCCAACGTAAGCAAAGCTAGAAAAACACTTTTTATAGCAAGAAAACGCCAGCATGCACTAAATCTAGACGTACAATGATGACAGCAAAAGAACGCAAAGGTCAATCACAAGTATTAGACTTGTTTTAACTTTGCTTAAATAGTTTGAAAGTAAAATTTGGGGGAAAAAACCAAGTTCAAGTTTTTTCCTAAGAACATGTGACCGACAAACTTTTGATCCTTCTATAATTATACTCTGACAAGTGAAATGTTAAAACTCTATGTTACGGCTAGGTGTAATAACTTAGAAAACACATGAAGGAAAAGCTTCAAAAAAAATTTTTTGAAAAAGCTTTTTTTGGTAGAAAATACATGAATAAAAAGTTGAACAAAGAAATGAACAAGGGGTTCAGATAGTAGTCAGAGAACAACTAGAATCTTCATATTCATAGACAGAACATGCCTCAGTTTTCCTGAAGAACCAATACAGGTCATAGCACTTTCAGAAGAAAACTTTTTTAGCAAAATTAATAATTTTGGAAGGTAGATTTTCTGCTGAACACAAAATATCTACAAGTGATGTGTAGCATGCCAAAATTTACGTACCGAATGAGACTTTTTATTTTGTATTGTCTCATCCCTGGTCTGCACGAAGCATCAATTGCAACGATTCTAGTTTTACATCTTCCAAGAGAGTCCATTTCCCTCTTGTCCACGTAGTCACCAGAAAAACGGAATGAAGAAGCATATCTGCACTTAAGACCGATTCGATCAGATTGCAACGAAAACAGGTGCAATATCGAAGTTAAATAGTTAATTAAATATCATGACATGATGCAATAACAGAATTTCACATATCTATAATATTTCTTGGATTTAGCAACATTTATGCAATGTTGCATTGTTATTTACTCCAGTATAATTGGTCTGATCTAAGAAAAGCTTTACTTCCTGAACTTTACTCCGTAGCGATATTTATTATATGTATGCAATGTAATTTACTCCAGTAGCATTGGTTTGGTCTAAGCAAAGCTTTAGATCCTGAACTTTAAGCTCCAAAATAACAGACACAATAACTAGTGCTTTCTATGTCTTGACATGTACGCCAACACTGAACTTAGGTTTGGACTTACGACATAGGACGGTAATGCTCACCCTGTATACTTTGAAAACCTTTCTGCACCACCAACTTCTATGGACTCATTATCTGCTAAGGCAGGCAAGAAAAGCATTCCCCCAATTAATTCAGGATTAACCATAAAACGAATCTCCTCCTACATGAAATGGTAATAAAAAAAATTGTTTCAAATTGCAACTAGATCGTGGTTTTCTAACAAAACATGCAAAAGTATCTTCAACATTCATGAATTAAAATAAGAATTCTCCTAAGTTTATTAGGCATGTAACTTGGCCTCCAAGAAATCTTTTCAAATTAGAACTTTTTATTATGTCAACGTCACAGACCTGTACACATCCCCTATGGAGAGCACCACCTCCAAGATATTTGTTTGCAAAATCCACTTCAAGAGCCTCTCTTGATTGATCTTCTATTAAGCCTGAACTGTGAGCCTGCAAAAATGTGAAATTGTTAGCTTAAGAAATCATATGTGATGACATAAAGACATTTTATGATTATTTCAATTAAATATGATTATCTGGTTGTTATTATAATGAATCCAATGCATTTCACTTTTTCCTTAATCTTCTTATTACCTCAAATTGGCACAAAGGAATCATAGAACTGCTCCAAAACTTAGCATCTGGATAAGAAATGCATAAAGGACTGTCCTCCAAAGCAAGAACCTTTCGCTCAAATGACACAGAGCCCATAGGCATATTTGTACATATCCGTTCAAAATAGTGTATAATGCACTTTATCTTACTCTCTTGCATTTGATTGCAACTTAAATATAAACTCCTGCAGATACACCAAAGTTAGATGGCATAAATATTTTTTTTAGAACAAGAAATCATGAGAAGAAATCAAACAAATTGAAAGAATTATTGCAGACGATAAACTGACTTGGAAAAAACAAGCATCAACAAGAAAGGAGGAAAAACAAGAAAAACTAAAGTTGGAAAACAGTTTTTAACTTGTGCCAACTGGTGCTAGCCCGGTTGGTAAGGGTGGGGTGGAGGGGTTAAAGGGAAGGTGCCATATTAAAGTCTTGGAAACAACTAGGATTGTATCAAGAAAAGAAAACAATTTTTTCCTTACTTCTCACCATTACCATTTTTTCCGTTCACATTTTAGTTGATAATACGCTAAGAAAACTTATGAAATTTTGGTCACAGAAAAATAACACTCAAGAACTTCACACAAAACTCATTACTTTCCATATGAACAATGTCGATTTCCACAAGATGTACAAATGCATAAACTGTTCCTCCCCTCCCAAGAGAGTCACTGTTCAAAAGAGCAAATATTTTTCTCCATGTTGACGAAATGTTATCTAATTTCTTTATTTAAAAAAAATAAAAAAAATTTAAGAAAAAAAGAAAGAAAGAAAGAAAGACTGTTATTTAACCAGCCACTCCATACCAGAAAAACTAATGTTCTCAATTGTGAAAAGACTATCTAAATACTCAATTGTTGAAAGGTTATTTTCACAAGATGTAATTCACCCCTTTATATTAATGTAATAGACGATTGAAATCAGTTCTATATCCATACACCCTGAAATAAAGGTTAAGGTCACATACGCGAACAAATGATCAAAGTTGATTGTTGGAAGATGTTTGTCATGTCTGGTAGCAAGTGGGAACAAGCAAAAGAAAGAGCATCCTAGAAGAGCACCAATCAATTCCTGAGAAGCCATTTAGACATGTGTCACCCTAATTACATCAGTCAAAAAGAAACTCGCAGAAACAAAGAAAAAGGGTTATTTTGCAAAGACTAACGTGCAAGTTAGGACAAAGTAGAACTGACTCCAACATAACCGTTTATCTCCACCGCAGACAACATCACATTCCTCCAATCGTAGGAGATTGAGGCCCATAACAGACTTTAACATATTAGTGTTGGAAGGGACCCAATTTTTTGGGGTCTCAAGATCTTGTTTCTTATAGTAAAGAGTCAAGTTCATTGCATCTCTATTGGTTTCCACTTCTATGGAGTTCAAATATCTTCTTCTTCTTCTCTCTCTCTCTCTCAAAAAAAAAAAAAAAAACTTGTTAACATCATTTGAATGATTTTATTACTTATTTTTATTTGAGAATACCTAATCCTCCTATTTATAATTGTTCCTTTTCTTCGATTATTAACAAATGTTGTAAGCTGCTCATTTATATATATATATATATATATATTAAAAATCTGTTTATGAATTATACATTATCCAAGGGACAAAAATCTGGCAGTTAGAATCAAGTAAAAAGCAAAAGATGACAAGTCTACGAACGAAGGTACTTTAGCTTCTACTAACAGCTTCTTGGCAAAATCATCTAGTACGATTAGAAATTTGATACATGAACTTGATAAATAAAGAGCAATGGACATGCTGATAAAGAATCATAGTTAAAGCATTAACTGCTTTATCGAATAGGTGTCATAAGTAACATTTTTAAATTATTACTGAGACATTACATCCACAAACGCAACAGTGGCAATAAATAATATGCATAGTGAATGCATGAGCTAAACTCGTCTTTAACCTACCCATTCACCTTTGCTATGGGTTAAATAATGATACCTTTGAAATTGCAAATTCAAGTTATAATTCTTGGTCTCCATGTTAGCATTTAACAAAAACAAAGATGATGATTAAATCCTGTTGGAGATTATGCTCAATTTACGTTGGTGTAATATAATAGGAAAGTATTAGCTGTACTGATTTTAGGCAGATTGGGTGCTATATTAACAGAAAGTTGACTTAGGTTGTCTCTATTTTTAGGCTAGGATCATTTTACTTTATTACCTGTATTTTCTGTTGATTTTGTTTTTTAATTGTATTCAGCCTATAAAGGTCAGGCTAGTTTGTATTGTAAAGTGTGTGAAATACAAGAAATATTTTTCCAATTTCTCTGATAAATCCAAATAAATAAACAGATAAGTAATCCTGAATTTTTTTCCTCACTTCATCATCAAATGATAAATAACCTGAGAATTGAAGTATTAGTGTATACCTGGCTTAGGAGCACTACACCAGCTTCTTGTGAATTGAGAAGGCGAAGACCAGTTTTGGCTTCAACTCCTCCTCCATTGATGAAGCCATCCGCATTTCGATAGTGTGATTCTAACAAAGAGGGAAAGCGCAATAGTAAATTTGCCAACACGGGAACGACCTCTTCAAACCATTTCCTGGATTCCTCCCTCGATATTAACTGCACAAAATTAACTTTCAGATACAAGGATGTTTGATCTGTGTCTAACTTAAAACGAAATACAGATCAACTATCTGCGTTTATGCTGACTTGTAGCTTGGCTTCGACACATCACTCTCATTAGCTCCAACAAAGGAGGGTTTTGGCTTCTTGGACAAATAAGGATGTTAACCAGATATACAACTCAATTGTCCACATTTATGATGTGTTTGATTCCTGGGTTAAAATCTTTCAACTTCACATTGTTGGAAAAGTAAGGATGTCCATGTTGAAAATCGTATATGAAAATAAATTAAAGAAAAAATCCCAACCAACAGTTTGCAAAATACACACATCTAAATAAAAATAAAATAAAAATTTTCCTTTTGTTCTTTGATTATTTGGAATTGGAAGGATGTTATAGGGGGCTAAGCGTCATGTATTTTTGAGAGCTTTGTTCTGTGGCCTCTTTTTATTTCTTTGCTTTAATTCTCTGGTTTTTCTGACTTGATATCAATACCAACTAAAGGACGTTTTCTGATTTTTTTTTTTTCAAGAAGAAAAAAAAAAACATATATACACATCAATATTTCTTTTATAAATATAAACAAATATAGCACAAGAAGCTAATTCATTCATGAAATGGAAAAAAGAAAAATTGGAAGAATTGGAAGTTGGAGAATTTTGATTACCTCATCGAAGAAGAGGGAGTAACCTTGGGAAGCAAAAGGAGCCAAGGGCTCCGACGAGAGGGAAAGTGAGCGTCTGAGGTCGGAAATGGCGGCGGATAGAAGTTCTCCGGAGAGAACACGGCTCTGGTCTGGTCCTCCGGCGAGCGACTTGAGTATTTCAACCACTTGCGAAGGCCAGAAAAGACTCGACGACCGAAGTACAACTGGCAAATAAGGTAACATCGATTTCAGATCTTCTCTCTCTTCCATTCTCTCTCTCGGACCCTTTATTATTTTTTTTTTTCGGAACTTCTCTCTCCGACTTTTAGAGCTACATCCATTGCATTTTTGAAGATTTTGCTCCCAAAACCCTGCCCCGGCTTCTAATCTAGGTAGGAGAAAATGCAACAATGGCAAGGAGGGGGATGAACAAAAGATAATTCCATGAGTCTGATTTTCCGCATGGAATGAAACATGAGATAATTCAAATCCGATAAATTTGAATCAGAATTTTTGTTAACCCATTCAATTCAATTTTTTATTAGGTGAGCTTAAGCTGTATTTTTTATAATTTAAAATAATCTGAACCTATTTAATATAAAATATTTATTCTATATATGGTAATTTTAAATTCAATCTTATGCCTAAAAAAAGAAAACCTTTTATTTAGAGATGTAACAATGGTCAGGGGCCAGTGAGCTGGCTCAGACCCGTCCTGCTATAGTGATAGGTCGAGTCATCATGATCTGATACTGTTTACGGCCTGGTTCAGCCCATAAATATTGGTGGGCTGAGCTAAGCCAATATATGTCGATCCATGAGCTGGCCCGGCACGGCCCATGGAAAATCATGGGCTGACCCAGCCCGGCCCGTCTAGGCTCATCCCAACCCACAATGAACAATATTTTTAATGTTTTGTATGTTTTTTTTGTTTTTAGTAATTTTATAAACATCTTATGTATAATTATCTCGATTGTACTCTTTTTTCTTTACTAAAGTTTTATCCTACTGGGTTTTTCTTGGAAAGGTTTTTAATGGGGCAATTGTAAATAAAATATACCTTTTTATATTTTCCTTGATTATTCAAACTTTTATTTTTGTTAACTTATTTAAAAATTCAAAAATTAAAAATAAAAATTAAAAATTACATATTTAAATAACCTGGTCCATTTAAATCCATGATAGGCTAAAATGGGCCGGTCCATTTAAGGCCCACGGCAAGGCCCGACACGACCCATGTAAAATTGGCCCATAGACCGAGCTGGACCAAGGTATTTTTAATGTGGGCCGGTTGGTGGGCTTAAGGAGAAAGGGGCCGGCTGGCCCGTTCTTGCGTCACTACCTTTATTTATAGTAACATAGTTCATAAAAAACTTTTTCTTTTTGGTTTCAGATTTCTACTTTTTACTTTCTACTTTCTAATATACACTACACATTATACTATACAATCCCTTAAAAAATACAAATAAAAAAGACTTCGTCACTTCCATTTATCCAATTCGTGTTTTGTTCATAACCCTACTACCTACCTATTTCTTCACTTCAAAGTCCAAAAAAAAAAAAAAAAAACCTCTCTCTTGTTTCTTCCATTCGCTGCCAACCTCTATATCTATGCCTCTCTGGTCTTCTTCTCACTTGTGTCGTCTTTCCTTGCCACTATCACTTAGCAATTTCGTACTGGTATGCTTGAAAGATTGTCTAAAGACCATTTAACATATTAGGATGGTAGAAATCCAATGCGTGCAAATATAAAATTGTCTCACAAATTGCAAAAGATGTATTGACAGTACAAGTCTCAACACGGTTGCTTCTGAATTTGCATTTTCAACTGGGGGTCAAATACTTGATCTATGTAAGAGTTCTTTGTCACTAAATATGGTTGAGGCTTTGATTTATTCAAAGAATTGGTTAAGGAGCCTATAGAGCTTAGAGAATACATGGATGAAGTCTAAGCCTCGAAGGAATTTGAAGATGTTGCACCAAGTAATACATATATAATATATTCCTTAATAAGATATATATTTACATTAATTATTTGAAAAGTTATTATGTTTTATGCTAGGTAATGGATCTTGTGTTATGAACATAGAGAATATTTGAGTGAAGATGCTTGGCATTGGAGATTGGCATTTGTGCCACATGTGTTGTTTGTGGTTGATGTTTGTTAAGTAAAAAGATATTTTTCCTTAGTTTTTAATATGGTTTGTTTGTTAGGGATGACTTATGTATTTGAACTTTACTAGACATCCAATATGTGATGAATTTTTTCCTTATATATTTCTTATTTGGTAAATTGTTAGCTTAAAATTTTATTTTTGCTTCTTTGTGATGCTCAATCCGATCAACCTACCAATCCACCTGAACTTTAATTAAGTGGGTTGCTTTTAAAGTTTGGGTTCATTGAGTGGATTAGATTTAAAATCAACTCGTCCGAACTTTGATTGGGCGAGTTGAAAAATCCTTAAAATTCACCCAACCCACCTGATGTTCACCCCTAGTAAGGACCATGGTTACGCGACACTCTAACGTGTTTGTGTCAGTCCGTTTTAGATAAAATTGACACTTAGGGATAGTAATTTTACCAATAAACACATTTACCATAAGGTGCCACTTAAAAGAGACCCAAAAAAAAACCCAGTTTTAAACGGATCATGATTGTAAATAGGTTAAAGGTTTAGAATGTGTTTGGCAAAGTTGATTAGAACCAACTTCTATTTTAAAACATTGTAGCATGTGAGAGTTTTACACTATAGCGACTTTTTGCCTTTAACTATAGCATGTAGGAGTTTTACATTATTCCCTAACTAAAAAATTAGTTCTAACCAACTTTTCAAAATAACCTTTTAACCTATCATGGGTTATGATGCATGAACATGACTATAACATATATACTTTTAAGTATATATAATCTTAAGTATTATATTATATTACATAATACCTATAAAAATTCAAATATAATTTTCTTTTTTTAAACTTAAAGTCTTATATAAATGTGTTATTCATTTATTTATTTATTTTATCATGAAAATATTTAATTAGATGAACGAGGTGTCATGAATACCTCGAACCCATAACAGAGAAACTCGTCCCATCCCTCGCATGCGGGTTGACAGGGCGGGGATGGGGATTTTTTTGTTCGGGGGATGGGTTGGCCATAAGACTACCCCTACCTCAAATCCGCTCTATTGCTATCCCTAATTCACACTAAAGTGACACATAGCTTATTACTCTATCATTTTTGAGTAAATTCTATCGACACCCAATGTGTTTTGCCAAAGTAGCAAACACATCCTTTGACCAAAACTAATTACGTCAACATCCCTTAACTTTTTTAAAAGATGACGATGCAACCTTATGTTAGTTGACCACAAAAGTTGACCTATATTTCACCATTAAATTTTCTTAAAATACCAAAAATTCCCTCCATTCATTAAAAAAAAAAAAAGTTTCCAACCATATATGTTGTTTGAAATGACATTTTCAACCCTTTTCATAAAAAATAGTTTTATTTATTTGCACACTTTTTTCATTCTCGTGGAAAGAATTTGTTGAAAAAGTAGTACGCAGCAGAATTTTAAAAATTTTATACCAGAGTATTTTCTAAAACATAAGTTTGGCACACTATATGTATAAATTAACCAGATCTTACTAACTTTGTTTGCCGAAAAGCTCCTACAATCTGTGAAGAGAAAGGCGTTTCAGAAGAGCCTCAACCAACTGGTCTTCTCTGTTATTCTCTATCCATGATCGGAGTGTGTGTGGGTGCACAACATACAGCTCTTCCCCGGTGACTCTCCTTCTAACCAATCAAGGAAACCTAGAACTAAAGTTTGTGATTTGTGAACCATATTCTTAGGGAGTTTCAAAGACTCACAAACTAGAGTGCTCACTCTTAATTCCTCAACTGATCTAAATAACTTATAAGTCTTCTCCTTATTTATAAAGTTCGTGCCGAGGTGGTCCTTATCAGGATAAGGCTTCAAAAATTTGAATCAGGATCAATATCTGATAAAAAATTGCATCTAAAAATACGTGATCAAAAATCGTTCAATTGGCAAGCCAAACTGGTAGATCGGCCTCCGAACTTACTCCATCGATAGGCCAAAACTAAAGACCGGCCTGTCGAACTTACGATAAATGATCTTTGTGAATTTTTATTTCCCGCACGAGATTCTTAGGATAAAGCCTCAGTTTTAATTCAAATAACCCAATAAAGAAGTTATTTAATTAAAACAGTCATATCTGGATAATCTCTAGGAAAATAAATATTCCTGATAATTCAACAAGTTTATCTTGAATTAATTTATTCGAAATTAGTTCAACCGATAAATAGACATGAATTATTTAATTATGATAATTCAACAAGTTTATTTTGAATTAATTTTTCATAAAATTAATTTAACTGATAAACAAATACGAATTATCTAATCCTACCGAATTTTAGCCAATCAAATAATTTGACATAAGTCACTGATTTATTAGAAAAGCACGTCGTATCTTTACAAGATTTATTATGAGCTAGTAAAGGGAACCTGATGGACCTATATAGTTCAAGCTCCCGATAATTATAAAACCCAATATCTCATATATACATTTCATAATTATCAACTCTAATGCTACTCCACTAAAAGCTTAGAGCTGCACTCTTGAACAATATAGAATTATGATGCCTGAATAGCTAAGTCTATGTGACATATCATAATGTATTGTATCCCCATAGGATTATCCATAATCGGCTTAAAGATAAATTCTGTCTTACCTTCCTGATTATTTTTATCTTATGTCCCATTATCTCATCAACAGAAAACTTACTATCTAAAGACAGTATACGATTCAGTTACACATATGTATCTAAATGGTTGAGTGCTCCAGTTTTTCAATTGTAGGATAACACATATAAGAGGATATCAATGACTCCTAAAGAGGAGTTATGGATTCTATATTTATGAATAACAAGTCTATGCTATCAAGAGCTATGTCTCCAACGTACAAGCATGTGTACCAACATAAATTGTGGATGTCACCTTTTGATATATCAAAAGACATAAGTTAAGACAACGGGTCTACTATTCATCTCAAGATTAAGATACAACATATATGATTGTCTAAAGTGAATTGATTTGCAGAGACAAAATTATTAATCCAAATCAATTACACTTTATGTCTCAATCTAATACATCGTCACCTATGATAATGTACCAATGTTTCTATTAACGAAGTCTACCTCTGATAGCCAAGATAAACTATCTCCCATTAGAGATATAGACAACATAACAATCTTTACATGAATAAAGCGCCCAACTTTATTCCCTCGATTGCAGATCTTATAATTTAGACCATCACCTTTAGAATCATGTCTTTCGCATAATCTGTCCATTATATGCCTGATTCTAAAGGCTTAGACTAACATTCTTAGACTTTTGTTTACGTATCATACATTCAACAAATTTAAACGTAAAGGGGATAACAATTTGGTATATGAATATTGAATACACTCTTTATTAATAGAAATATCTCCAAAAACATATTGCATTTTTACTCCTTAGGGCATACATGTCTAACAATCTCCCATTTGCACTAAGTGAGTAAATATGACAAATCTCGCATCCCCATAGCTTCCGCATGCCTTTCAAAGACTCTTTTAGTAAGTGTCTTCATGAATGGATCAACTAAATTGTCCTCTGACGTGATTTTACACACGGCAACATGCCCGCCTTCTACGAAGTTCTTTATCACATGATACTTTCGATCAATATACTTACTCTTTTTGTGAAAACTTGGTTCCTTAGCATTAACTACCGCTACACTATTATCACAGTACAGTGATATCGCCTTATCCATACTAGAAACTACATCAAGATCCCCAAGGAACTTACAAAGTCACACTACTTCTTTCTAAGCATCACTAGCTGTCACATACTCGGCTTCCATCATTGAATCTAAAGTACAATCTTGCTTGACACTTCTCTAAACAATGGCACCATCGCCCAGAGTAAACACAAAACCCAAAGTTAATCTTCTTGAATCCAGGCAGTATTAGAAATCCAAGTAAGTGTATCCTAGAGGAGTCAAATCCTCACCTGAATACATAAGCATGTACCCTCGAGTCCTTTTAAGGTACTTGAAAATATGCTTTACCGCAACCCTATGGTTCGGTCCTAGATCCAACTAAAATCGACTTACAATCCCGACCGTATAATAAATATCCTGTTGTGTGAAAAGCATGGTGAACATTAGACTACCTACTGCCAAAGTATAAGGCACATTCTTCATGTGTAACAACCGCTATCTTCTTCAACTAATGTTATGTAACGTTTGATGATTTTATGTGTCACATAAACAAAATTATGACCTAGAAGCATATTTTGGTGTGAAAATTTAAGTGTGATATTTATGATTATGAAATTTATTATGAGCTAACTACTTTATTTATGGTGGATGGACTAAAGAAATTCCAACGACATTAAGTGCCTAATGAATGATTCTTGAGATTTCTTGTTTTAGGAGTATTCTATTTTGATGATTTACTTGGATCTTGATCTATTTAAATATGATGTTTTTCAATTTTTGAATGTTTGGGGAGATTTATTTATTTATTTTTAGGAATTATTTTAATTTTGGAAGTCTTTTGTTGAATTTAAATAAAAAATTCAAGGAGCTCCCAAAATGACATGTCGTTTTTGGGAGCTGGCCACCCAAAACGACATGTCGTTTTGGGAGGCTGAAATGTAAAAAAAAAAAAAAAAGGTCTAAAATGACACGTCATTTGGATTGTCTTCTTCCCACGATCTAACTTGTAGAAATCACTCAAACTCTCCAAATTTGATTCTTAATTGATTTTATTCAATTTTTCACGTCCAAATGTATTAAAAATCTCATCAAAACTTATCTAAATCATTATTTTGGAGATTAGGTAATATTCTGAAGACAACCATTTTTATCCTCCACTGCCCCGACAAAATCTTTTCCTCCATGCTCCTCCATCACCTCTATTTGTCTTCATTCTTTTTTTTTTCCTCTCCTTTCCAGCTAAGGATGAGGCTAGACCATAACTCATTATCACATATGAACAACTTTTCTTTTCCTCCCACGTTCTTCACCAGACACCCCCATCATTCCTTCCTCTGACAATGAACACTCCTCACCATCACCTTATGTTTTCTTTCTCTTGGTTAAGCATGTTATTGCCTTAGAGTCACACTATAGAGCAAAACACATTGCCACTAACCTTTTTCCTCTATTCCCTTCTTTCTCACAACTTTCATGGCCAACCCGAGACAACACACACGGGCACACCTTTAGCCAATCTACACCACCCTTCGCATGCCCCTAAATGTTCACTCTTAACACTCTCAGGCACCTTCTAGTTAAGCACAAAAGCATTCTTTGAAAGTTGGAAGCCAAACGGACGAGTTAAGGTGTGTTTCGCTGAAACCACCGTCAGGCCAAAACGAAGTTTTTGACTACATTTTGAGGTCAGTTTTCTATATATTTTTATACCAAATTTTTACTATAATATTATGGCTTTTGTGGGAATGATTTGATATGAATTAATGTTTGATTTTGTTTAAGAAACAAAAATTTTATGAATAATTATTTTTAATCACGTTTTTAGGTGAAAACCTGTACTTCAAAATTTTTCCAAGAAGAATTGACATAATATTTTAAAAAAATTTCTCTTCGGCATTATATATCTATATGTTAGGCATCTCCCATAAAAATTTCGGGTTCAAATGAGCTACTTCCAATTTGTTTGAAAATTTATACTAAATGTTATCCTTATAATCTCTTAAATGGCTTTTAAATGTGATTAATGCTAGAAAAATTTGTGAATACTCATCAATATGCTTAGTTTATGAGCGCAAATTTTCAGCCACATGCGAATGTTATTGGAGAAATAAATCATAAAATAAATACAACTCATTGTTTCGGTAATTTTACTGCAATGTTTTTGTAAAAGTTGGCATAGTTGAAAAATACTTAGAATGATTCAAACGTAATGAAATTTTTTTTGTCACTATGTTGGATGTTAAGAATGCTATGCTAAAATTTGAAATCAATTGGAATTTTGTGTGATTTTATAAAATTCGTTGATTGTTGATTGCCCGTATTTTGTTCATAGTGGCAGATTGTTGTTGTGATATCTAAAATGTAAGAAAAACACTTATACTTACTCAAACTCGATGAAATTAATTCTGATGGTATGTCTATATGTCTAGTATGTCCTGTAAAAATTCAAAGCCATTGGAATTTTGGTGATTTTTCTAAAATTCATTGATTGTCACTGCCTAAATTAAAATTCCAGCAACAGTGGTATGAATTGTAGTACGTAAAAGAACGACTTAAATTGGTCCAATTGTGATGAAATTAAACCTGATAATTCTTATGGATGTTGAGAATATGTGGTAAAAATTTCAAGTCATTTTAAATTTTATGTGATTTTTAAAAATTCATGGATTACTGGCTATTTGGGATACTCATCTAGAAACCAAGTTGTGTATTTAAAAATATGAAAGTGGCACTTAGTCAAATCCGAATGTCATGAGAATTTTTCTAGTGATATATATGTATGTTAGGAACATCGTGAAAAAATTTGAAAGCCATTGGAATTTTCTATGATTTTATAAAAATCATAGAGTGTTGGCTACCGAGTTGAGATTATGCACCAACCTTAATTGTGATAAATTAGTTTAATTGATCAAGTATGGAATTGCTTGTTATATTGATGTTGAATATGATACTTTGAGTATGTTCTTATACCAAGAATATTTCTTTTATTACCATGTCATAAAATTAAAGAAGTTTGAGGCACTTGAGTCATTGGAAATAGAAAGGAAACCATTCACTTGCAAGAGATTAAGTAAAATTGCTACAAGTCATGTAAGTACATTCTCACCTGTAACATGATTAGGAATTGTGAAAAGTTTTAAGCAATGGTATGTTTTATTATGTTATTAATGTTTATGCATAACTCATTCAAAAGACTCCTTTTACCATGGTTATGAAGAATGCCTTTTTATGGATGTTTACATCATTGTTTCATGATGCATGTGACTTTTTTTAAAATATATATATATATACATACATATATGTATCACCTAATTAAGGCGTTGCACACCCAACGATGATGATGATGATGTTTGTCCCACAAGGTGAACTTGCACGTTTCGTTTTGGATTAGCTACCTCTCTCTTCTCGTGATGGCGCGCCCTAATGATGTTAACGGTGACTACAGGGCCCTAAAGAATAAAATGAATGTTTTAATATGGAAAAAGGAAAAAAGTAAAGATATATTCTTACAAAGCGTGCTATATGCACTACGATGACTATTTCAAGGATGTAATGATTCATGCTATGGTTAAAGTTATCGTAATGTCTTGTGAGATTACATAATATACTTACTAAGCTTAACGCTTACATAAGTTAATCATGTTGCAGATAAGGGGTAAAGCTATAGCTATGAATAGAGGATGGACAGACAGATATGTGTGTAAAGATGGTGTTGTTGGATCACATAATTACAATATGAAATAGAACGTTAATAATGCTAATTTTAATTCCACACATTATGAGATATTTTTATGGACTTTGGGTTGTAATAATTTATAGGTAGTAATTTGTTTTCATTTTTCATATTTATTATGTTAAATTAACTATTTTTGCAGGTAGTTGGTTAGCCGAATACCTTGGGTATTCCATCGGGCTAACCGAGGGGGGAAAAAAGTTTAAGGTAAGTAAGTATTACTTTTATTTGAAAAATGCGATCCTTAATAGTACTAGTAATTCATGTTTAGAAATAATTCAATTGCTTAATAAAATAATTCAAAATTTCAAATCCACATGTTCACATGGTAATGTTAAATAAAATAAATTTACACCAAAAATCCTAGGTTAATAATTAAATAATACTTACAACTTTAGGTTTTCCCGTCAAATAATTATGAGACAATGGCGAAAGTTAATAGTTCTTGTGATGTCTGTAAGGGGACGTTACATCATGTATTCTTTTTCTTCCTCAGACTTTGGAGAGTCTTTATTAGAAAAAGTAATTCCAGACCTAGATGGTTGCCCACCTTTCTTGAAATCCTGCATTGCAAACCTTTTAAGAATTTTATTTACGCAGCTTGTTTAGGACAAAGATATCATTTTGTTCTTCCTATCCTAAAATATTTGGATACCGAGAACAAAATTAGCTTTACCCAAGTCTTTCATGTCAAACTTCTTAGTCAACTATAATTTGATCGATGACAACAATCCAATGTCATTGCCAATTTGCAAAATATCATCTACATAGAGCAGTAGAAAAACCACCTTTCAATTATTAATGTGTTTGTAAATACGTGATTTGTCCACATTTTGTGCAAACCCATAAGTGTTGATCACCTGATCAAATCTTATATTCCAAGTACGGGAAGCCTGTTTAAGTTCATAAATTAACTTTAGCAGCTTATAAACCTTACCCTCTCGACCCTTAGCCTTGAACCTGTCTAGTTTTTCCATATAAATGGGCTCATCATGATAGCTATTTCGAAAGGCCGTCTTGACATCCATCTTCAAATCTCGTAGTCAAGCGCAGCAGCTATGGACAAGAGAATGCGAATGGACTTAAGCATGGCTATAGGTGAAAAAGGTTTCCTCATAATCGATTCCTTCCTTTTACATGTATCCCTTAGCTACCAGTGTAGCCTTATAGGTTTTGACTTTTCCATCTACTCCTCTTTTTCTCTTATAGATCCACTTACACCTTATGAGTTTTACCCATTCGAGAAGATCTTCAAGCTCCTAGATCCAATTAGTCTCCATAGACTTCATCTCTGTGTTCATAGCCTCTGTCCAGAGTTTTGAATCAACATCCTCCATAGCCTCTTTGTAAGTGTAAGGATCCTTATCATGTTTATTCAGTTCAGCCAAAAAGGCCTCACCATTGAACATATACCTCTTGGGTTGACGTCCGATCCTTCCACTATGCTAAAGTCCCTTAGGTTGTTGTTCAAGTTCAGTTGGTTTTTCTACACCAATTGGAATGATTTCATTCGGAACCCTAGGAGTGATCAAATCACTTACCGACTCCTCTAGCACCACTTTGCTTTGAGGCTTTAAAGTCATCCATGTAACTACCCTTAAGGAAAGTTGCATTAGTTGAAACCATGACTTTATTTTCCTTTGGTTATAAAAATCAGCCCCTTTAATCTCTTTTGGATATCCTACAAACACACAAACTTTTGAACGTGCTTCTAACTTATTCGCTTCCTTAAACAGGACATGAGCTGGACATCTTCATATGCGAATATGGTTTAAGGATGTCCTTTTCCCCGTCCACAACTCGTGAGGAGTTTTAGGAGCCGATTTTGAAGGCATATTGTTCAAAAGATAACATATGGTTTGTAGTGCATATCCCTAAAACGACAAAGGCAATGATGAATAATTCATCATGGACCTTACCATGTCCAATAAAATCTTATTCATTCTCTCAGTTATGCCATTCTGCTGTAGAGTGCTCGATGCAGTCATATAGGATAGAATCACATTCTCTAATAAGTGTCCCAAGAACTCATCATAAAGATATTCACCACCTCGATCATATTGAAGTGCCTTTATGGGTCTACCCAATTGTTTTTTA
This sequence comes from Artocarpus heterophyllus, assembly GCA_025403435.1. Taxonomy (NCBI): domain Eukaryota; kingdom Viridiplantae; phylum Streptophyta; class Magnoliopsida; order Rosales; family Moraceae; genus Artocarpus; species Artocarpus heterophyllus. Next base: position 148,628 of record JAJQZP010000250.1, on the reverse strand, counting down.
ACTTCAGCCTGAAACTCCCTGAACTAGTCAAAAGTTTCTCTTTTGTGATGCATCAGGTACACATATCCATACCTTGAGTAATCATCAATAAAGGTGAAGAAATACTCATACCTGGATGTTCATCGGTCCACAAATATCACTATACACAAGTTCTAGAACCCTTTTGGCCTTATTGCCCTTGGACCTAAATGGTCTTTTAGTCATCTTGCCCTCCAAACAAGATTTACATTGCGGTATATATTCCACCTTTAAGTTACTTAAGGGTCCATCCCTTACCAATCTTTGAATCCTATTCAAGTTAATATGACTTATTTGCAAATGCTAAAGATAAACCTTATTAGAGTGAGCAGTTTTAAGTCTTTTAGAGTTATTATCATTAATCTTAGTGTTTAGTAGTAAATCCATTTTATGTTTGATAAAATATAGATTATTTTGCATCCATCCATCATAGATAAAAGATTTATTTTTACAAATCACTCCTTTATTATTAAAAGAACATAAGAGTCTTTAAATAAACAAGCTATAGAAATTAAATTCCTTCTAAGTTTAAGAACATAAAAACAATCTCACAAAAATAAATTCCTATAATTATCAAAATAAAGATGAATGTCTCCTACTACTTCAGCCAACACTAAGGATCCATCATCCATCTGAAGTGTGAAGTCTTCATGTAGTAGATTTCTCGATTCTTTGAACCCCAGCAAAGAAACACAAACATGATTAGTTGCTTCTGAATGTCCAAGTGTCATTGGATTCCTCAACCAAATAAGTTTCAATAACCAGAATATCACACATACCTCCTTGGGAAAGGAAGTCCTTGCAATTCTTTTTAATGTGCCCGACCTTCTTCTCGTAGAAGAAACACTTAAGCTTATTTGGGTTCTTCTTTTTCTTCTTCTTGTTTTTGCCATTTGCAGGAATAGATGATTTTCCGTTCTTAGCTCGTTGCTTCTTTCCATTCTCTAGGTTGGAATTGGAACTAAAGGCATCCGCCAAGTGGGTCTCTCCACCAACAAGAGTTTCCCTGATCAGAGGTTTAAACTCCTGTAATTGCTTTATTAACTCTATTAAGGTCATATCGCATCTATTGTTTAAATTAAATATAGCTCTAAATGGAATAAATTCCTTAGACAGAGTCTCAAAGACCATAGTCATATGAATTTTAGCATCAATGTTAGCTTTATTGGTTTGAGCCTGAGCGAGGTGACTCATGACTAACATCATATGCTCCTTTACAGACGTCCCCAGCCTTTGTTTGTAGTTTAGAAGTTTCTGAAGCGCCCCTTGTCATTTTGTTAGGGCCTGGCCTCCAAACATGTCTTCAAGATTATCCAATATCTGGTTAATAGTCTCATAATCTTCATGTTGAGCCTGCAGCACCTTATTCATGCTGGCCATAACATAACAACGGGCTTGATCGTTAACATCTTTCTAGCGATTATATGCATGGATTTGCTGATTAGTGGAATCTCTCGTAGGCTCGGGAGGACATCGTGTCATCAGCATAAACTTTAGTTTTTCAAAGGACAGGACAATATTTAGGCTCCGTTTCCAATCATTATAGTTGTCACCAGTTAATTAGTTTTTGTCAAGTATAGATGATAAAGCATTTTTAGATATTTTAATCTACAATAAAGAATCATATACCAAACATAAGCAAACAAACAATAATAATTTAGTAAGATGCACAATCATGTAAAGCATACAAATGTGTTTATGTGTCAAACTTTGAAAATATCACAATCTTACAACGATAATTCCTAACTTAGAATTCAACAAGCCGCCTAGGGGAGACTTGTCAGATTCAATTAGGAACACGAATCCTCTCCTGATTAATATATGCTATCCAGGACCTATATGATCTAACATATATTAATAATCGTTTCTTTGGCCATCAATTCTATTAACAGAGCTCCTAAAGGAGGTTAATAATAAAATTAACATGAATGTATAACTATCGTTTCAATATTTTATCCATGATTTATAATCACCACCTAGGGGTATGCAACCATAAATCATGCTAAAATACCTTATCTTCTCGAAGATCTAACTTGGTACATGATGAAGTCCTTTCCTAGCGATCGGAACACCATGTGCTACCTATGGACCAATGATGGAGGCCGTAGGTCCTCTCTTCGAAAACCTTCTCCTACTCAATCTTTTTAAATCAAGGTTTTATTTTAAAAACATGCATGAACAATTTTTAAATGAGTGGCACTCCCTATTTTATATGATATGTTATCAATATACATGACAAATCATATTATAACACAAACAAGCAAAGCAATCATGCAAAGCCACAAGCAAAATAATAACAAATAATCGTAATATTATGGTTCCACCCTAGATAACAGAAAATAAATATTACAAGAGTATGATCGAAACATATTATCGATTCTTCATTCTTGAATCTTCAAATTGTATCCTTTTTTATGTATCTTCCATCTTCAAGTCTTCAATCCTGTATAGATCGAATACTCCATATTTTCGGTCATTTGTAAATTTAATGTTTCTCAGAATTATCCCAAAAATAAAATTAAAACTACATAAAAAATGCACCTTTTTTGAAAAAATTTATAGCTCTCTACCGGCATATCGATCTGTGTGATCGGCCTGCCGGTCATGACCCTCTAGCCTACTGAACCTCACAATCTAGCTTGCCAGTCATGACAAATCGGCTTGCCGAACTTGAAAGTTTAGCCTGCCGCTAGAACAGTCAGAATTCTACCCCACGGATGGCTTGCTGATCCCAGAGGTTCGGCCTACTGGTTTGCAACCATTGGCCTATCGAACCTGAAAGTTTGGTATGTCGACCGAGCAGAAATCATGTTTTTCAGAAAATACATTTTTTAATGCAATCTATCAATTTCATTTTCAATAATTCAAAAACATAAAATTAGAGACTTAAGAAATCCTTGTGGAATGCTATCATCCATCTTCTAGATACGTCTTCTCCAAATGATTATTTAATTACAAAATTCTAACAAATTTAAAATTAAATAATAATTTCTAGATGGAGATGATAGTCTGCCATCTAATTACATGAAAAACCTAAATATGAGAATTCAATCTTAAGAAGTTAATGTATGGATTAAGTCTTTTGAGATTATGATTATGTTAAAAAGTGATCATTGCTATCATGTTATAATAATGTTTAAGAAATTAATATTACTATGTTAGATTTATGGAATAAAGTTTTTGAGAAATGATTATTATTTCTTTTAAGGTTCTATGTTAAGAATTCTTTAATAGAAAAAAATATTTTGCATTTTAAGTACTTTACGTCAAGGTATGTTAAGTTTTACGATTATGTAGTTAAGTAACGGCCATGTAGTTAGGGTCATTACACGGAAAGACAATGAGAGAAAGGGAGGGATAAGAGAATACAACGATTGTAAGATATAGAGAGGACCAGAGAGAATAGGGAAGAGAGAGGAGAGACAAAATTCGGTTAGGGTTTGTTTTCTAATTTGGTTTGTGAACTAGGGACAAATTTGTCAATTAAGTAAACAAATTAAAGAAAAAATAAATACAAAAGGGACAGTTTTGAAGAGAAAAAAAAGGCAATATTAATAAAGAGTGTTCTTAAAAGGGGAAATTTATGTAAATTTCTCTTTCATTAATTATTAACACAAGTCATTCATCAATTACAACTTCAGAAGCACATTCACGCATTTTTTTTAAACCACTCAACAATTTAAGGGAGAGCATAACAAGCATAACCTCTCAACATTGAAAAAGTTCAACAAATTTAATCTGGTTTGTAGCTTTGAAATATGTTGATTTGAGCTTTTATTGTTTGAAATTAAAAGTTTAAAAAGTGTGACATGAAAAATTTAAAATCTTAAAAATAAAAAAAGTGTATTTTCAAGTTTAAAAGGAACTTTAGGTTTAAACTATTAAATAATGGTGTTTTGAAATGCATTTGAGCTTTTTGTTACCAAAAGCTAATTTGAAAGATAACTTTGATTCAAATTCAAATTATGGAAACCTTTTAACGCAATGTGAGACTTTAATGTACGGATATTTCATTCTTTTAAAACATACATTAATTTGGGTTTTTTTTAAATGATTAAATGGAATGTGTAAAAAACGTGAAGGAAATTTTCGTTCTTATTGGTGTTTATAAAAGCAACGTGTGCGTTTTTCCGCCGAAAGCTAAGCCAATAGATTCATTATTTTTTTTGTGCGTTTTTCTGCCGACAGTTAAGCCAATCGATTCATTTTTTTATTTAAAAAAAGCCTAATAGATGACGACGGCACGCCGTAAATGGCGTGGATGGGCCCACTTTTTGAATCGCGGTGCGCTGCGTTTCTAAATCAAAGGCCCACTTTGAATTTGTCAACATGATGGAGTAATATTTCTCCATTTCAATATACGCACAGAAATATCTTTAAGCTTCAAAAATGGAGGTTTTTGCAAGAAATATTTTTTTCCCTTTGGCCACTAGCCAAATTTATTTATTTTTCTTTCCCCTTTGAAAAACTAGTCTCTTACATTTTGTCCTTTGGAATCTTTTCTCCTTAATATAAGAAAGAAAATGTTCATGACTAATTTTGGCAACGGTAAAACAATACTTATAAATATTTAGAAAGTGTAATTGTAATCAATGGTTTGAACCAATTTTAGTTAAAAACATTGTAATATGTAAGAGGTTTATGTTATGACTCATTTTTTTTTGACACTGTAATAAATAAGAGTTTCACACTATAACAATTAAAAATTTTAGTTGAAACTAAAATTATCAAACACATTATTAATTTGGCATATGAAATTTTTATATGCTTAGCAATTGTAATATATGCAACAATATTGACTTAGCAATGTTGTTACGGAGATGTCACTAAAGCAAATCCAAAGCCCTCTCAAAAACAAAACAAAGAAGAAAAGAGAAGAAGAAAAAGCAAGTCCAAAGCTGATGATCAACCTTCGCCTCCCCCAGTTTCAGGGAATTAAAGTGATACTTTTTTAATACTAGATAATTGAATGAAAATTTCATTTTCTTTTAAATTTAAGATTTAGGCTTCGAACTTCTTAATTTTTTTGAAAACGTATAACCGGTTTGATAAAGTTTGTTTTAACCAATTTTTTAATTAAAAATAATATAAAACTTTAACATGCTACAATAAAAAAAAATTTATAATATCATATGTTATAGTATTTATGGTTCTAATCACTACATTAAACACCCTAATACTGTTGATGTACTGATAGAGCATACTACAACCACATGAAAATTCGGATTTGATAGAAAAAGTTAACGTTAGAGAGCGTATAAAAAAAAGAAACCACAGGTTTTTTTTTTATTTTTTTATGATTCAAACTATTAGTTTTTATATGTTTCTTAATATTTTATATAGCAAAAAAAAAAAAAAAGAATTCAACTGTAATACGTACGTGCATTCCAAACGTGGGAGTTATATGTGGGGGTGTATTTGGGTGTTGGGACGGTGCAAAACAGGTCTCTATTTTATATTATATATGTATGCAAAAAGAAAAGTATATTAAGCGCCAGCTTAATTTTAGACAGAAGAATTTTTAGGGAATCCCAATTTGACATACCAGAAACAAATCCGATAGTGTACAAGGAATCGGGTTTTTTTTTTTTTTTTTAAATATCATTTCGATTGCGAGGACCCACAAATCTCAACTATCAAAAAAAGGGCACACAAATATCAGTTACAGGCGTGATCTGATGTCGGAGAATTTTTTAGATCAAGGTTTGGTTTCACAGCAATTCACGTAATGTAATCAGCAAAACGACAAACCTGTAAAGGGTCCCACGTGAACTCTCTGCAGCAATTTAATATATTTTTTTCTGGTTCTCGGTAGAAACCAGCACCTTAATAGCTTGAAATGTTTTCTTGTCAACAAAAGGCTCTTGAGGTGTCTTAAATAAATGTATATTAAAACAAAAGAACTGTTTTCAGTAGAAAAATAAATATTAATAAAAAAATTAGATGGTGCAGAGAGAAATATCTATAATTGGCAACCCAGTTCCATAATGTTGTCAGCGTGCTTCAAGGCTCTTCTCAAAACTAGAGAGAGAGACAGAAAGAGAGAGAGTTGAGGAACACAAATATTCCATTCTCAACTCTTCAATCTTCAGCTTAGTATGTTATATCCATTATCTTCTCGTTAATGTGTTCTTTATTATTTTTTTATCTGAGTTTGGTCGCCTCTTTTCAATCCCTGCTTGTTTGTAGGCCTTATAACTCAATGTGAGTGTTTAATCCATTTTACGTGCAGATTTTAGTGCAGCAGCTTCATTTTGGGTCTGATATGGCGAGATTAGCGATACCCATTTTGGGTTTTCTGCTGTTGAGCTGCATAGCAGCTGAGACAGAAGCAGAGTATCTGAAATACAAAGACCCAAAACAGCCATTGAGTGTGAGAATCCGAGACCTTTTTAGTAGAATGACACTCGAAGAGAAGATCGGCCAAATGGTCCAGATTGAGCGCACCGCAGCAACCCCAGATGTCATGAAGCAGTACTTTATTGGTAACCAAAGTTTCCTGGCTTATTATTATTATTATTATTTTCAAATAACCTCTCTTTTTCATGCCCTTCAATTACCCATTATCTGTCCATTGGCGATATTTGGAATCATGGTTCTTGTATTGAAAATGGGTGTACCAATTTTTTTGTTTTGTTTTGTTTTGGGGCAGGGAGTGTGCTGAGTGGTGGAGGGAGTGTGCCAGCTCCAAAAGCTTCGGCTGAGACATGGTTGGATATGGTGAATGGACTCCAAAAGGGATCTTTGTCCACTCGTCTTGGGATTCCGATGCTTTATGGTATTGATGCCGTTCATGGCCACAACAATGTTTACAATGCCACTATTTTCCCCCACAATGTTGCACTAGGAGTTACCAGGCAAGTAACATTATAAGCTTTTTGCTAGAGTTCCAAAACTTTGAAATTCAGTTACTAGCTAAATATATGACATACTTGTTTCTTTCTGTGCTTATGTTTTGTTCCTTCTATCTCGGGTGTGTGTCCATTAGAGATCCTAAGCTTGTCAAGAAGATTGGAGAAGCAACTGCACTTGAAGTTAGAGCTACAGGAATTCCTTATGTCTTTGCTCCATGTATTGCGGTAATTGAAGAAGTGCTATCTTGAATGATTTACTGATTTCACAAAAGGCCGCCTTGGATCAATTAATATCTGTCTCCGAGTTGTTTTTGCAGGTCTGCAGAGATCCGAGATGGGGTCGGTGCTACGAAAGCTATAGCGAGGACTATAAGATTGTTCAGTTGATGACTGAGATTATTCCTGGTTTGCAAGGAGATGTCCCTGCCAACTCTCGAAAAGGCGTTCCTTTTGTTGGTGGAAAGTAAGAGCCTTTCTGATTATAACCCATCTTGGCTTCTAGTGACCTTTTTCGGTTCACATCAGTTACAGCTTAAGATAATGATGACATCTTAAGCTGTACTTTTCTGTGATGAAAAAGGTAACTAGCATATTCTGGAAAAAGTTTGTACTTTTCTGTGATGATGACATCAATTAGCATATTCTGGAAACCACTTCAACGTTAGCGTACCATATAACCATCAAGTGATAGTTCTACATAGTTGCTTCACTTTCATAAGATACAAGCATAAGATACTTTTGGACATTGCAGCTCTCACGTATTTTTGCAAAAATTAGGGGTGGCCAGTCTGTTAATAAAATTGGTTTCTATTGCATAAGAACTACGTCTCTTCACATGATTCAATGAATTCTTTTTATCAATTTTGGTGGTTCAAGGTATCTGTCATACAGTAGGCTTCACTTGGGCCCAGTTGGTCATCTAAAACAAGGAACATAAGTGTCACTCATTGTTTGATGAGTTGATTCACTAAATGTCGGTCTAACATATCATAAAACATAAAATCTAATTTAAGGGATCTGCTTGGTTGCAATTTTTTTTATTTATTTCATTTTCATTTTCATTTTCTATTTTTTGCTTTTAATTTTCAAAAGTGGAATGAAGGCCCTGAATCTCCTTAAGCAGGCGCTTGAGTGTGTGTAAAAATAAAAATGTGTGTGTGATTTCTAGTGGCCTAGATTGAATGTGGAACATATGAACTTGATATGGAAAAGAGGAGGACCCTATGAATAATCATCATTTAGATTTAATAATAGGTTGAAATCTTATTATAAGGGACGCTAGTTTTGAAACGTATTTGACAAAAAGTAGCAAATGGGAAGGCTGGAAATGACCGTTTCTGTGTTATAAATATTTGGCTAGAACAAAGGTTGCAGCCTGTGCTAAGCATTATGTGGGAGATGGTGGAACGAACAAGGGAATCAATGAGAATAACACTATAATAAACTGGAAAGGATTGCTTGACATTCACATGCCTGCATACTTGGACTCCATCAGAAAGGGTGTTGCAACAGTTATGGTGTCATACTCGAGCTGGAACGGGAAAAAGATGCATGCAAACCGTGATCTTATCACTGGGTTTCTCAAGAACAAACTCAAATTCAGGGTAAAATAAAAAAATAAAAAATAAAGAATGAAGAAAAAAAAAAAACACTCACAGATGATTTGAATAAGTTGTTTAAAAATCTGATAAATTATTTCCTTGTACTCAATGAATAATTTTTTTTTGGGTTGTATTAGGGTTTTGTCATATCGGATTGGGAGGGTATCGACAGAATTACTTCCCCTCCTGGTGCTAACTATTCATATTCAGTTGAAGCTGGAGTAGGCGCTGGAATTGACATGGTTAGTCAGAACTTGGTTAATTTCTGTCATACTTACCTTGCCTAATAATAGTATGTTAAATCTTAATACAAAGATGGAAACTTATTTGATCCTCTAATTGACACAAGTTTTATCTGGGATTATTGCAGATCATGGTCCCCTACAACTTTACAACTTTTATTGATGAACTAACCCACCAAGTCAAAAACAATATCATCCCCATAAGCAGGATTGATGATGCAGTTAAGAGGATCTTGAGGGTTAAATTCGTCATGGGCCTCTTTGAGAACCCTCTTGCTGATCTCAGCCTGGTCAACCAGCTTGGCCGTGAGGTCCGTTGCTTTGAATTTATCATTTAGAATCAGAAGAATTATCTGTCTTCATATTTGAACATGCTTAAATTTTTCCTTTGTTAATCAAACTAAACGTTTTACAGGAACATAGAGAGTTGGCAAGAGAAGCTGTTAGAAAGTCAGTAGTACTGCTAAAGAATGGGAAATCTGCTGATAAGCCATTACTTCCGCTTCCCAAGAAAGTGACCAAAATACTAGTCGCGGGAAGTCATGCGGACAACTTAGGCTTTCAATGTGGAGGCTGGACAATTACATGGCAGGGCGTTGGTGGAAATGATATCACAGTTGGTATGTTCTGGTTTTACTCATCGACCATTACTTTTTAAATCCATGACATAGAGAAATGTTTTCGTTGAATATGTAATGCTACAAATGCATATCCCATGCAAAAAATATCTCTGCATAAAACCAAATCAGAAGCATAACGCGTTGAATCTTACATCGGAACTGTCTAGAAAAATGCACATTAAAGTAGGTGTAGGACCTTGGCTCATACTTTCGGGATGCTAAAAGGCAGAATCTTTTTATACCGTGCTCTAATGATTTCTTGCTTCTCTGAATGATATGGTTCTTCTTAATCGTGGGGTATCAGGAAAATGAAGCGTTGATATGAAGGATTAAACATTCGTCCTAAACGCATATTAGTTTTGTGTCTTGTTTCAGGTGATACCAAGATAAAATTTAGTTTATTCCAATATATTTGTTAATAAACTATCTTCATAAACAGGTACCACAATCCTGAAGGCAGTGAAAAACACTGTTGATCCTACCACCCAAGTTGTCTACAACGAGAATCCTGATGCTGAATTTGTCAGATCGAGCAATTTCTCCTATGCTATCGTTGCCATCGGCGAGCCTCCATATGCAGAAACATTTGGTGATAGCTTGAATCTTACAATAGCAGAACCTGGTCCAACCACTGTTAAGAACGTTTGTGGCGCTGTAAAATGTGTCCTCCTTGTCGTCACTGGCCGCCCAGTCGTGATCCAGCCCTATGTTTCCACTGTTGATGCTCTTGTTGCAGCTTGGCTCCCAGGAACTGCAGGCCAAGGTATTGCTGACGTTCTGTTTGGTGACTATGGATTCACAGGCAAGCTTGCAAGGACATGGTTCAAAACTGTCAATCAGCTTCCGATGAATGTTGGCGATCCACACTATGATCCTTTGTTTCCATTCGGGTTTGGTTTAACTACTGAGCCCAACCACTAGAAAATCAAAATATCCCGACTGAGAGAAGGCATTGAATCCAATTTTTCCCTCGGTCCCTTTACCGTGAAGAGCTTGTATCTATGTTCATTGTTGTACTGGATTATCGAAACTTTATCTAGTAATATTTATTTCAAATTGAATGTACTTTAACTTCATGAAATGTGTATCAACTGCTCTTGAGGAAAACGAATGAGGCCTCCTTGCAAGAGAGATATTAGGAGCGGGAAATTTCAGCTTGAAAGTAAATTATGAGATGTCCAATACGACTTCACGCTCCAAATATGAAGACAAAACCGAAGGCCTTAAAACAAAATCCTACACTTATGGCTAGATCTATTTAGCTTATATGACTCATCTAGGGTGCACATATACTTGTTTTTCTTGGGTGTAATTTGCACGAGGGTACTCTGAATTTTTCATTTGCAAGTTGGACGCGAGAGTTTCAATTTTAATATTTACCTAAATTTGGCAATCCTTGATATGGAATTTCAGTCAATTGGGGATGTCAAGTGATAAACAGTAATTAGGGCCTCAAATGTCAAACCTAAAGAGTTAAAGATCCCACCTGTCAATCAACAAAAAGTTTTGGTTTCATTTTGTGCATAATTCTTCGGGTTTTTCTCCATTAATTAATATCCATTAGCTATGGGATCATAATTGCAACATATTTTCAATTTGAGGTTCCATTTGTCAAAAAAGAAAAAGTGAGGGTCTAACAAATTTTGAAAAGTTTAGGGTGCGCCATTGAAAAGAAGGAAAAACCATTTTCTCAGCCTTTCAAATAAGCTATTTAGGACGTTTGACACATTTGAGAACATATCGGGATTTCGGGATTATACTAGAGCGTGTTTAGCACAATCCTGAAAATTTTTATAACGCTTCAATGTAGTCTGTAGACCAAATTCCCTGCCCAAGAAAGATCCATGCTTCATAAAGAGACTAGTGTAAGAATTTTGTATTTTTAATATGGAGTTCAAACATTGATTTTAAGCCAGGGAAATAGGTTAGTTGAACTTGAGAAATGACTCGGTGCAAGTTAGCTTGAGAAATAATTCAGTGAACACTGTGTAATTTGTCATCATATTTATACAGTGTAGGGTATATATATTAATTGTTATTTACCATTTTATACTTTACAATTAGGTTTATTCAAAAACTAAAATTTTTAGTTTTTGATATCATCGAATGAAAACCTCCTATTAGATTTAATATTTAAGTTTATACAATTTTCGGGTCATCTTCAACTTTGACTTATTAAATGCTCAAAATACATTCAAATAGAAAACAAAAAAAATTGAAAAACTTAGAAAATGACTTTAAATTATTTTCACCTAAAAATGTTTTACGTACTTTCAAAAATGGATTTTTTGTGTGTCTTTATTTTTGAAATTTCTATTTTTTTTCTCTATTTTACTTAAGGATAATTTAGTTATTTTTAAGGTCAAAATTAAACATTAAAGAAGGTAAGATATAAATTTGCGCATTAAATTTAATCTAAAGGTATATATTTGATAAGAACAACTGAAGGTATAATTTTTAAATAAACCTAAAATAGAATGTATAAAACAATAAAAATCCTTTTATCTAATAGCGAACATTTGGAAAATTTGTGCTTATTAACTCTATTTAATAAGGATCCATAATGTAACACCCTTTAATGCCATTCATGTTACAATATCCTATGCAAAGTGTTTTGAGAGGGCTCTACCATAGATGGAAGGTAAAACGACTCTTTAAAACCACCATCTAAAAATAAGATGACGGGTAACCAAATCGTCAATCCACCGTTGTAATATATGGTACATATTAGACAATGGTTCCGTCGTCTCATGTCTTGTATTGGCTAAAATATAACCAGATTTATTTCCTCTATCCACATGTGGCCTTCCTGTATTTAGTTTGTTATTATTAGCCTCACAATTTACTGATATTTTATAAAAATTTAAAATAACAAAATTTAATAAAATGTGAGTATAACAAATTTACGAATAAAAAAAAAAATTCAACTAAATGTAGGTTTATATGTTTATATATTGTTGAACATGTTGTTCCCATTCATCAATCACCCCACTCATATGTTTATATATTGTTACAGCATGTGTTGCTCCATTCATAACATCTCTCATGTACCTTAGTGCAAAATAGCTACATTTTTTGTTTCCTTCTTGTTGGGGTATAGTCTAAAAAGGATATAAAAGTATATATTAGTTTAAATATTTTTCATGTATATTTAATTCCAATTCAATTTGTATAGATATATACAGTGGAATGCTTCGATTTGAGATCTTATAGCTAGGCAGTAGAACAACCTGATTAGGTGGGGTTTTGTGTAGAGTAATTCTAGGGACTGGCTTAGTAATCTTGATCTCTACCACCATTGCATCAAGTCCGAATTGCTCTCTGTTCGGTCTTAAAAAGTGCAATATGATATAATCCTAAGTATAAGGTTGTCCAAGTAATAAAATTTGATAAATCTGAGATCGAACCTATAGGGAAAGAGCATTGCTAAGGTATAGTATATTTGTTATATTAATTAAATATTTATTTTTAAGTTGAAAAATATGAGGATTTATATTAATTATTTACAAAATATTTACAATACATACACTTTTTTATAGCATTTTTTCATTTTTAAATTTTTGTTATTTTGGAATTTAATTAATAAAAAATGCAGCTTAAATTAAAATGGAACTTCAACAATGAGTGCACTTAATTTAAAATAAGTTTAATAATAACAACACTAGTAACAACTAATTTAAGAGAACTAAAGCAATAATTATAACAATGCTAAGATTAAAGGTTCCATTCTAACAATTAACTTAAATTTATCTTAAGTTTTTTAATTATTTATTAATTGATTTAAAAATACATTATGTCGTCTTATGTCGACAATAAATCTAACATTATCAAGCATTTATTGTACCATTTCATGTTTATAATATAGCAAAAACTCAACTTAATAAATAAGCAGAATTTCAGCATTACTTAACTAAAAAAACAAACAAAATAAGGAGTTAAGCATTTATCGAGTCATTCTATTATCTATGTCAGTCTGTGTTGTTGAAAAATTAAAACTAGAATTTTGACAAAGTTCTAGCTAAGAAAATACTAAAAACCTAATATTTCTAGAAAATAATTTTACATTATAATTGCTTGTAAAACTAAGAAAAACTAAAAATAATTAAGGTAATTTTGCCATAATTTCTACTCTCTCACCTTAGCTAAAAAGAGAAAAATATAAAGACTTAAAATAAAAATACTAGAGATATTATTGAGTATAATTTTTACAATATAAACAGGAAAATATTTTATAAAAACTTAAACTAAAAACTTAAATGGTGATTTTTATCCTGCAGGGATGATACAACATGGGGGACAACCCCTTTTATACCGAATTAAATTCACTATTTAGGATTTATTAAATAATTTTTTTACTATTAATTTTTTTTGACTTAACGCTTCCAAATTGGCCACTTGTAGAGTTTTTTATTATTATTTTCTTCTTTTTTCTTCTCCGTTGGCCTCTTCGTTATCTAGTATTTTGAACATTATCCGACGCGACGCGGTCAGCGACGGATGTTTTCAAACTGTAGATGGTGCTGACTGACGATTGATCCAAAGACTGGCGTTTGTGGAATTTCTGCTCATCCTTGGAATACTTTTTTAATTCTGATCAGACGGACAACAAGGCAAGAACTCAGGGTTTAGCCGATCTTGACTGCACTAGATCTGGCATCTCTCTGTATTACGGCTGTGAGTAGGGCCCGTTGACACTTGTCAGCGTTAAGGCAAGGCTGGTGAGGAAACACCTGGCAAAGATTGACGGTTTAGATAATTTTGATGGCACAATCAATGGCCAGAATGTTCCACGTGGCTTTCTAAATTTAATTTCGAATTCTTATTAATTCCTTTGTCATTTGTTGTTCGATTTTGTGAATTTTGATATCTTTTTGCCCTATTTTTTCGTACATTTCAAATATAAAGACAGAAAATTAAAATAACATTAATTATTTTTCAATCATAATATTTAAAATAATATTAAAAATATATATTTTACATTAAATTTACAAAAGCACACTAAAAATAAAAACAAACTTATAAAATTTTTACCCTTTTTGATTTGACACAGATATAATTTTAAGACTCAAAATTTTTTTTAGAAATTATGACAAATATTATAAAACATATTTATAAACTTAAAACGTACTTCAAAATACATTAAGACTCAAAATAAAATTACCACTTATTATTTTTATGGTTTTAATTAATTTCAAACTAACTTATATGTTACATACTAAAATAATTCTAAAAATTACCGAAAATATTATTAAACATAAAAACATATTAAAAACTTATATTTAAACATATTTTTACACTAAATTTGTCTTACTCTTATATTCCTCATTAGAAGTTTTGTCACTACATGATCAAAATAATTTGGTCATTATAAAAAAAGAAAAGAAAACACAATGTTTGGTTATTAATACCTTTTGAAATTCAAATGAAAAAGTCTATTACTTAACCTAAATTATGGTCATTTAAAAGCTGCTTAATATCAATAATTTACCATTAAAATTTTTAGTTATTAAATTAAATTAAAGGTGATTCAAAACCCTTTTAGTGGATAGTATGACCTTTTGAATATAAAGTTGTTATAGCCCTTACAACTAAATAGATTTTTGAATTTGGCTATTATTGAATTTAGTTTAAAAGGAGGCCAGGATGTCATTAGACAAAAAAGCTTTAAAATAGGAAGACGTTTTAGCGGTTTTTAATGAGTAGAATTAATGGAGACACTTGTGAAAATATGATTGGATACTAGTTAAAATCTATTATAACTATAAAGGATCTCCGTCTCTTACTGGGGTCACGTGCCCTCACTGGGCACTATGTGCGTCCATGCCTGCTCTTAACTTCGCATACTCGTACGTCCTTTTCCCACTCCCCTTGCTCTACTAATTGAAAGAAATTATTCGGTAAATCAGAGGTAAATCAGATATATCATGTCATTTTATTTATATAATACACTTTTTTAACAAAAATTACATATTTAAGAGCTTTATTTATATTAGCTCTTTGTAATTAATTTTTTCTTTCCTAATATGCATAACATTAATTGTTGAGACAAATTCACTATAATTACTTTTAACTAAATCTTTTATATTAATTATTTAACTTTCAATAATTTTATTTTTTACTTTAAAATATTATTTTATGCATGACATTTAGTCGACGCTTGCTATTCCCTCCATCATATGCTTCTCCATTGCAGATAAATATGTTTTACATTGCAAATGTACATGCCGTTCACAAGGAAGTGGATGAGCCCTTGAAGCATGTTACAAACCTGAAGTAGAATTACCGAGAAAAAGAAATATACCTTCACTCCTTACATAAAAGATATATATATGTATATGTATATGTATATCAAATGTCTTTGTCAAATTTACTTTTTGTGATACATGGGAATTTGATTTTTTATCTTGCACTCCTTTTTCTGTTTGACGGTTTTGGTTAGGGAAAAAAAATGTCCCAGCATTTTTTTTTTTTGGTGGCACTTGGTAGCAAAAGGAAAGCAAGCTTAAGACTTAGTCCTGACCATGCAAGGCAAATCTGAATACGGATGAAGAAGCAAGGCATCACATGAAGTTCCCCAAAAAAACAAAAAAGGAACCATCATATAAAGTAAACATTATTTTATGTATACCAAAACAAGTAAAATAACATAAAGAGTAAATGTGATGTACAAAATAGTATTTTTAAATAAAAAATATTTAAAGTTACATAATTAGTATAAAGGATTTAAGTAGAAGTAATTATGGTTAGTTTGTCTCAACTATTAATATTATACGCATTAAGAGAAAGAAAGTTAATTACAAAATGTCAACATAAATAAATCAATCAAATATTTAATTTTTATTAGACGTGTGTACCTAATGACATGATACAATAATTTCTCACTAATTAATATGATGACCAGCAAGCGGAAGCAACATGGTCATATTAGCAAAAGCCCCCTAAACCCGCAACAGCAAAACCACCCAAAGCAATAGGAATAGAGAACGGCACTAGATTGAACGTATCACTATACATAGGTCATTGAAATTTAAATTTTGGCAAAAACCGTAGCAGCACCCAATAAGCCACTCTTAATTAACTTGGCAAGACTAGAGGGAATATTCTCTCCAAAGGCAGCTGAAGTCCTCCTAGTGATGGCGCAATTGGCCAACCAATCGGCAGCAAAATTGCCCTCACGATAAATGTGGCTGACGGAGACCATCCAATCATGCAAGGAAGTCCAGCTCAACATCAATCTTCCTAAAACCAGAATTCCAAGCCAATTCCAGACCAATATTTAGCCTCCAAACTTCAGCTTCAATGGCAGTGCCTAAAAAGTTGAAGAAACCACCCAAGCATACTCTTGTACTATCACGAAGAAGACCACTCGCACCCATGACACCCGGACAGCCCTTGCAAGCTCCATCAACATTCAGCTTTATTGAGTCTTCAAAAGGAGGGCTCCATCTAATGTAGTTCACCACTTTCTCTTGTGTGACTATGCACTTGTCTTTTAATATCTACACGACTTAACTTGAAGGGCATATCTTTTACAGTGGTCGGCTCCGTTTGGAGGACGAGAGAAGTTAATTTCATGGTCTTCTACATTCTTCTAATTCCACAGGAGACAAGTGGTGCATGCAAATAAAGTACTGCAATCCGTTAATGTACTCGTGTTTTTTAATGCTCTAAACTTCTAGCAATCCAATCTTCTCTTGTTGCAACAAAGAACCAATCCCAAGAAGTGAGAACAAAATTATCCCAAATGGCTCTAGCATGACAGCAATCACGGAGGACGTGGAGATCAGTCTCCTCCAAAGAAATACAAGAGGGACACATACTGTTAGTGCTGAGATGGCAATGAGCTTTTCTTGCTCTGGTTAGGAGTCTACCACGAGCAAAAAGCCACAAAAGTGGTTAATTATCTTAAATTTTCTTCCAATAATCTCTAGTTTCTGCCTCATCTATATTCACAAGAGCCATATAGGCAGACTTGGCTTTAAAGAGACCATCGGAAGAAAGTCTCCAATAAGGCGCGTCATTACCTGTCAAAGCCGAAGGAGAAGGCGGTGGGACTGAAGAAATTTTATAGAAGTCTCTAACCTTGAGATCATGCAAGCTACCAGGAATAGCAACAACAGCTTTATCAGCAAGGGGCCCAGTACCATGTATCCGAGTATCATTCCAAAAGTTAGCCGTGCCACCATCACCAATTGCTCAAGCAATATAATTAAACTGATTCGGGCTTGAATTTTGACGGCCACCATATTTGCTACTCCACACACTTGACCAGAATGGATCTCTGCGGCAATAATTCCAAGCGATCATCATCAAGAAGGAGAAATTCATGACACCAATATTTTTAATTCCTATACCGCCCATGGATTTTGGCTTACAAATGTCCTTCCCGGCCACTAGATGGATTTTTTCTTCTCACTAGAACCACCCCAAAGAAATAGCCTGCTGAGAGAGTTGATTTCTTCAACAGTTCCTTTAGGTAAGGGAGCAGATTGCATAGCATAAAGAAGAAAGGAATTAACTATTGAATTTATCATTGTCACTCTGCCCGCAAGAGAAAGGTTCTTGCTTCTACACCTAGCGAGCCTATTTTTCACTTTTTCAACAATATAATTGTAATTACATTTAGAAATCTGACCTTTCCAAAAAGGCACTCCAAGGTATTTACCAGGATCATCCGTGATGGTGAAACCAGAAATGGCCTTAATCTCCTCAACGATAGCAGGCGATGTACCCTTAGTGAAAAAGATAGAATTTTTTCGATACTGACCTTTTCTCCTAAAGCAAGACAGAAATGATTTAGAAAATCAAGAATGCATTGCATTTGGGACAAAGAACCTTCCGTAAAAAGAAGCAAATCGTCTGCAAACATAAGGTGTGAAATGCAAGGGCCCGGGTTACCAAATTTAAAATGTTTCCTAGACCATTGTTGATCATATCAGAAATTCCATGGGCAAGTCTTTCAACACAGAGCGCGAAAATATAAGGCGATAATGGATCTCCTTGTCTAATAACTCTAGATGGCCGAAATGATCAAGACTTCTCTCTATTCCAAAGCTGTAGTAACGGACTCCATGATAATTCTGATGAAATTGCTAGGCATCCCAGTCATATCAATAGACTCCTTAATGAAATGCCAATCCAACCTATCTTAGGCTTTTTCTATACTAACTTTGATCATCATATACTTCCTTCGACATCTCTTTTGTCTCATCGTGTGAATTATCTCCTGAGCAGTAATAATACTGTCTTGAATCAAATAATCAGGAACAAAACTAGCTTGGTTTGAGGAGATCCAATCAGGGAGAAACTCTTATTCTCTCTGTCAAGATTTTTGTAAGAATCTAGAAAGAGACATTACACAACGAGATGGGCCAGACTTGGGAAACTTTTTCCGAGAGCGAGACTTTAGGAATTAAAGCAATAAGAGTATCACTCAAACCGTCCTCTATAATGCCACTGTCAAAACACCCTTTGATGGAGCTGCAAATCCCCTTGCTAACAATACCCCAAAACCTCTAACAAAAAAAGCTTGGAACCTGTCCGGACTTGGAGCCTTGAGAGGACCCATCTTTCAAATAACCTGTCAAATCTCTTTATTAGTGATCTTTCTACCCAAAGAAGAAACTCTATTACTCTGGATAGAAGCGAAAGACGTAGAAGTATAGAAGGAAGGCAATAAGCCATCCTCAGCCAAGAATAACTTCTCAAAAAAGGAGACAACGTGCTCCTTTAAAAGCTCAACACCGGTAATCCACTCAGTATTAGTGTTAAGAAGAAATTCAATACGGTTCTTCCTCCTGCGAATAAGAACTCTCCACTCCATAAGAATCGACCCCACTTTAGTCCACATCATCATTGAGGAGGATGTAAAAATCGTTGAATAGGACTCTTAAAACTTTAAAATTGGATTTTTTTTTTTTTTTGTGAAGAACAGAGTGCTCTTATTTTATTGTTTTATATGATTTTTGTTTTAGAAGCCCTTGCTCCTTTCAAGTTTCAAGCAAAAACGAGTTTGTTCCTCCTCGCTTGGAAACCTTAGGGAATGTCTCTTTACAATTCCACAGCTTGACGAGGTACTTAAAGGCAAGAGTTTTATTCATGGATTACATATTTAGACTCGTTGTGGAGAAAGAACACGAGTAAGTTTATTGGAAGCCTCATTGGTTTGGTGTAGCGCAGCCAACATCGTGTATGTTTAGAAATGTCGATGGTAGATCTGTAAAGCGTTATTACTTGTAATTTTATTAAATGTCTCCTTTACTGTCCCTGCAATCTATTCGATATATTATATAAACTTGACAATCTAAACACATAAATAGGATATACATATTAAAAGTAATTAAACTATTTATTTAGGTGTCAAAATTTAATTGGAAATAACCACTTGGAGAACAAATCTGGATTCAATTTTACTGGTTTCGCAATGTAGAGAATGTAGTTTCCAACATTCATATTCTTCAAGAAAAAAAGCATAAATAGAAAGAGTTTGCGCTAATTTCAAATTTAACCACTGATGAATATGGTTTGCCTCTTGGCCCTTATGTCACGTCCCAAAGTACATGAGATGACGTGACGGATTATTTAAATTAATTAAATAAGAATTTAGTTAAAAATATAAGTTTAAGGATTTAGATTAAATATGAAATTATGGAAAATTTAAAACCTTTTTAAGAAAAGCATTCACAATCATTAAGCAAATAATAAACCATAAAAAAAACGCGAGTATGGGTCCCACTAACCCACAACTTGTGCACACACATAGTATTGACAATATAACAATACAATCACAGTCCAAGTAAAGAGAAAATTTAATTTATTACATGCCTTGATTGAATATTACAAATAACCTACTAAGTCCTTCTACTGCTCCTGAGTTCTGTCTGAAGAACCCTCTCTGAATCTAAGCGAAAA
Organism: Artocarpus heterophyllus; assembly: GCA_025403435.1. Taxonomy (NCBI): domain Eukaryota; kingdom Viridiplantae; phylum Streptophyta; class Magnoliopsida; order Rosales; family Moraceae; genus Artocarpus; species Artocarpus heterophyllus. The sequence continues at coordinate 128,382 of JAJQZP010000250.1, read as the reverse complement.
TCCACCTAGAGGGGAAAGTTTGAAAACAAATAAAATGTGAGCGAAAGGCTCAGTAGGACTATATCTTAAGAAAATATTTAATTCAAAGGAAATATTATTATTCAAGAAATTATTTAAGGGAAAACTTGAATAAATAAGTTTAAACAAAACCATTCTTACCCAAACAGTTTATTGGTCGACTAGAAATATCATCAATTTCTTTTCCTGGGCAAACCATATGAATAACACCACCGTAGTGGCCCAGCTGGGTTTCAGGACCTGCCCCCAAGGTCAATCGCTACATGACCCGATCTCTGATATGGCATCATGCCCTTGCATTCATTTCTATTATTATTCAAAGTCCTTTTACTAGATGTTCTCATTAACATTCATTATGAAGTTCATTATGAAGTTCACTTCAATTCACGGTTTATAAAAAGAACCGATAAAATCTCGTTTTTCAAACAATCATTTAAAACATTTTGATAAAACTCTTTTTGAGACCAAAATTATTTGAACTGGGTTACCAAAGAAAGGGTAGAAGTCCTACCTCGATACTCGTGCCGGTGGCCCATACTGTAATCCTGGTCCGTTATACGTTAGCTCTATGGTACCACGAACGACCCTAAATAAAACTAGTTCTATCAGTATCTAATTTAAGATATCCTACGTTGCTAAACTATTTCATGATGTCTTAGTGTGCCATTTGTATCTTTAAAATCATTTTATTAGGTTAAGATCTCAATCTGGGTTCAAAATAGTGAAAACGGATGAAAATCACAAAATTTGCAATAGTTCGGTTGGCTTGTCGGTCTCCCTAGTTCGGCCGACCAAACTGCACAGTTTGGCTTGCCAGAGGACCAAGTCCGGTCGGCCAAACATTCCTAGTTTCAGCTTGCTGGATGGATGAATCCGACCTGCCGATCCTTTGAATCTGGCCAGCCGAACTCGAAAATTTCCAGAAATTTTAGGCATGGGGTTTGGGTCTCCCAAAACCCAAATCTTCATTTTAACCTGTTTTTCTCAAATCTCAGGCATGGAAAACATTCATAGATGATAGAAAAACATAATAGGACACCTTTAAATTTATTTAAACAAGATTTTCACACAGAATCTAAGAAAATCCAAAAATAGAGAAAAAGGGAGAAAAATGAAAAATCTTAATTTGAATCCATTTTTCTTCAAACAAAGCTTAGATCCTAGTTGTTCTAAGTCCCATTAACTCAAATCAAAGGTTTCCTAAGCTCAAACAAACTTAGATTTCAAAAATTCATGAAAAATTAAAAATTTGAAAAAGTTTAGAAATTTCAAAACTAACCTCAAATCGAAGCTTTAAATCACGTTCTCGGTTGCCAAATCACGTCCCCGAGCTCCCTACTCGCCAACCCGAAGCTTGGATTTGAATTTCGTTTCAAAATCTTGGGGAAAAATTGAGAGAGGAAGAGAGTGACCGAGAGAGAGAGAGAGAGAGTCACACGGGAGAGAGAGAGAATGAGAGGAAGACAAGGAGAGCGAGATATAAATAGAGGGAAATAGTGGGCGGTTTTTACCGTACAAAAATTGCGTGCCACCTACAGTTTTATAAAACGAAATATATTTGACATTTTACAAATTATTGTGTCCTAAAGATTCAAAATGACACTTAAAATAATTAAAAATAATTTGAAATCGTTAAAATAATCAAAACAACTTTAAACCCAAAATTTCATTAAATGATCAAATTAAGTTTAAAATATTCATTATGGCACACTAATCCACCATTTTACATTCTAATATCATTTAATTAATTTTGGGGCGTTACACCTTATAGCTAAGGAAAAAAAGAGAGCACGAAAATAGTCTCTAAACTAATCACAAGTTACAATTTTAATACCTGCATTAATAAAACATCCCCTTTTTTTTTTACTGGTTTTAAACACATGTAAGTTGCGTGTCTGCTTGACCAAGAGAAATAATAAATTTAAACAAAATAGATTTTAATTTTTTTCTAAATCGCAAAACACGATTCCTTCCTTTAATCACAACTATGTCTCTTTCTTTTTGCTCACAACCCTTACATCATCATCACAATCTTATATTGTCAATGAGTCATGTGACCTACACATGTTTGAAGCAGTTAAAAATTTGACCTTTCATTGGTAAAAGTATAAAAAAAGTAACTTTTTATGGGATTAAGATTGTGCCATTTTAATTTTATGGGGCAAAGAAAGACAATCCTTATTCTTCGAGGGTTAAATTAAAAATTAACTTGAAGAGTTTTGACATTGAAAACAAGAATAACTCAAAAAACAAATATGAAAATTATCTTCCACTTTCGGTTCAAAGAAACAAATTATCCACGTGGCAAGTAGGTTCATGGCTAATGGTTTGAGCATCCACACAGTGCGTCTTCAGTCCAAAGACTAATTCTATACATATATATTGTTATTATATCTTCACAAATTCGTTGTTAAACAAAATAAATGTAATGTAACATCCTTTTCTTATATATTATTTTTTTTTTGGAAGGGATAAGACTAATTATTCACGATGTTCTTAATCCTCTTCCTATATATGTGTGTAAGCAAACAATTATCTCATGACAAATAATAAAACGGATGATAATTGAGGACTAATTCTTATTTGCATCTTTTTATTTATTGAGCTCATAAGCAAAATTCTTAGAATCAAATAAATCTTATTGACTATGATGTATTTGTTGGAAACGCGGTGCGCAGTGAAATTTTTAAAAATTTTTCATTAGAGTAATTTCCAAAACACAAGTTTGACATGTTATATGTATAAATTAGACAGATCTTACTAACCTCTATGTGCCGAAGAACCTCCGCAACCTGTGTAGAGGAGTAACGTTCCAGAAGAGCCTCAACCAACTGGTTTTCTTTGCTATTCTCTATCCACAACCGGAGTGAGTGTGGGCTCACACGTACAGCTCTTCCACCGGTGACACTCCTTCCAACCAATAGAGAGAACCCAAAGCTAGTGTTCGTGATTTGTGAACAAAAGCTCTTAGGGAGTTTTCAGATACTCACCAGAAGAGTATTACTCTTAATCTCTCAAATTGATATGAGTAAATCATGAGACTCACTCTCTTTATATAGCTATTGGTCTTGAGGTCAGTCCTTATCAGATTGGGTCTCAAAAACTCGAAAGAGAATCAAGTTCGAATCAATATCTGATAAGATCTGCGTGAAAATGTGTAATCTTATCTCTCGCTGATCGGCAGGCCAAACAGGCCCCATCAACAGGCCGAACACATCATTTTGCAGGGCGAACTCCAGAGAAAAAATCTCTGCGAATCTTTTATTTTCCACCCGAGATTCTATAGAATAAAGTCTCAGTTTTGATTCAAATAATCCAATAGAAAAGTAATCTGATCAAAACAAACTTTATCAAGATAATCTCTAAGAAATAAATCAATTCACAATAATTCTACAAGTTTATCCTGGTCTAATTTGTCCAAAATTAAAACAACCGATAAACAGACAAGAATTATCTGATCGCAATAATTCAACAAGTTTATCTTGAACCAATTTCTTACAAAATTAATTCAACCGATAAACAAACATGAATTATTTAATTCTTCCAAATTTTAAACCAATCTGATAAATCTGACATAAGTCACCAATTATTAAAAAAGCACGCCGTGTCGTTACAGGATTTTGTGAGCAAGCAAATGGGACCAAAATGGACCTATAAAGTTCAAGCTCATGATAATTATGAAACCCAATATCCTAGATATACATTTCACAATTATCAACTCCAACGCTACTCCACTAAAGCTTGGAGCTACACTCTTGAACTTTATAGAATTACGAAGCTCGTGTAGCTAAGTCTCCATGACATATCATAGTGTATCGCATCCCCATATGATCATCCATAATCGGCTTAAGGACAAGTTCTGTCTTACCTTCTCGATTATTTTTATCTTACGTTCCATTGTCTCGCCATTAGAAAACTTACCATTCGGTTACACCTATGTATCCAAATGGTTGAGCACTCCAGTTTTCCAATTACAGGACAACGCATATAAGAGGATATCATTACTCCTAAAGAGGAGCTATGGATTCCATATTTATGAATAACAAGTCTACGCTATCAAGAGTCATGCCTCCAATGTACCGGCATGTATACCACTATTGAGATGTGGATGTCACCCTTTGGTACATCAAAAGACACAAGTCGAGATAACAGGCCCACTATTCATCTCAGGATTAAGATACAATACAAATGACTATCTAAAGTAAATCGATTTGCCGAGACAGAATTATTAATCCAAATCAATTCACTTTATGTCCCGATCCAACACATCGTCACCTATGACAACGTGCCAATGTTTCTATTCACAGAGTCCAACTCCGATGGTCAAGACAAACCATCTCCCATAAGAGATATAAACAACATAACAATCTTTACATGAATAAAGCGCCCAACTTTATTCCCTCGATTTCGGATCATATGTTTTAGACCGTCACCTTAAGAATCGTGTCTTCCGCATAATCAGTCCATCATATGCCCAATTCTTAAGCTTTAGACTGACAGTCTCAGACTACTGTTTGCTTATCATACATTCAACAAATATGAACGTAAAGAGGACAAGATTTGGTATATATAAATGAATAAATTCTTTATTGATAAAAATATCTCCAAAAACGTATTACGTTTTTACTCCTTAGGGCATACATGTCTAACAATCTCCCACTTGCACTAAGTGAGTAAATACAGCAAATTTCGCATCCCCATAGCTTTCACATGCCTCTCGAAGACTCTCCTAGTAAGTATCTTCGTAAATGGATAAGCTAAATTGTCCTCTGATGCGATCTTGTACACCATAACATGCCCTCCCTCAACGAAATCCTTTATCACATGATACTTCCAATCAATATGCTTACTCTTCTTGTGAAATCTTGGTTCCTTAGTATTAGCTACCGCCGCACTGTTATCACAGTACAGTGATACCGCTTTATCCATACCAGGAACTACCTCAAGATCCCCAGGGAACTTGCGGAGCCACACTGCTTCTTTCGAAGCATCACTAGCCGCCACATACTCGGCCTCCATCGTTGAATCCGAAGTGCAATCTTGCTTCATACTTCTCTAACTGATGGTACCGCCACCTAGAGTAAACACAAACCCCGAAGTCGATTTCCTAGAATCCAGACAGGATTAAAAATCTGAATCAGTGTATCCTAGAGGAGTTAAATCCTCACCCAAATACACAAGCATATACCCTCGAGTCCTTCTCAGGTACTTGAAAATATGCTTTACCGTAACCCAATGGTTCGGTCCTGGATCCGCTTGAAATCGACTTACAATCCCGACCGCATAGCTAATATCCGGTCGTGTGCAAAGCATGGCATACATGAGACTACCCACTGCCGAAGCATAAGGCACCTTCTTCATGTATTCTCTTTCTTCATAAGACTTTGGAGATTCTTTCTTAGAAAGAATAATTCCAGACCTAGATGGTTGCCCACCTTTCTTGGAATCCTGCATTGCAAACCTCATGAGAATTTTATCTATGTAGCCGGCCTGAGACAAAGCTATCATTTTGTTCTTCCTATCTCGAAAGATCTAGATACCGAGAACAAAATTAGCCTCACCTAAGTCCTTCATGTCAAACTGCTTGGTCAACCATAATTTGATCGATGACAATGCCCCAACGTCATTGCCAATTAGCAGAACGTCATCCATATAGAGTAGTAGAAAAACCACCTTCCAATCCTTAATGTGTTTGTAAACACATGGTTCATCCACGTTTTGTGAGAACCCATAAGTCTTGATCACTTAATCAAATCTTATGTTCCAAGAACGAGAAGCCTGCTTAAGTCCATAAATAGACTTTAGCAGCTTACAAACCTTACCCTCTTAACCCACGACCTTGAACCCGTCTAGTTGTTCCATATAAATGGACTCATCAAGATAGCCATTCAAAAAAGTTGTCTTGACATCCATCTGCCAAATCTCGTACTCGAGAGCGGCAGCTATGGACAAGAGAATCTGGATGGACTTAAGCATGGCTACAGGCGAAAAGGTTTCCTCATAGTCAATTCCTTCCTTTTGCGAATAACCCTTAGCTACCAGTCTAGCCTTAAAGGTTTCGACCTTTCCATCTACTCCTCTTTTCCTCTTGTAGATCCACTTACACCCTATAGGTTTTACCCCTTTGGGAAGATCCACAAGCTCCTAGACCCGATTAGTCTCCACAGACTTCATCTCTATATTCATGGTCTCTGTCCAGAGATTTGAATCAACATCCTCCATAGCTTCTGCGTAAGTATAAGGATCCCTGTCATGTTTATCTGGTTCAGCCAAGAAGACCTCCCCATTGAACATATACCTCTCAGGTTGACGCCCGATCCTCCCACTACGCCGAAGCCCTTGAGACTGTTGTTCAGGTTTGTTTGATTTTTCTACACCAATCGGAATTGTTTCATTCGGAACCTCCGGAGTGAACGGATCGCCCCTTAACTCCTCAAGCACCACTTTGCTTCGAGGTTTAAAGTCGTCCATGTAACTCTCCTTAAGGAAAGTTGCATTAGTTGAAACCACGACTTTATTTTCCTTTGGGTTATAAAAATAACCCCCTTTAGTCCCTTTTGGATATCCTATAAACACGCAAACTTTCGAACGTGCTTCCAACTTATTCGGATCCTTAAACAGGACATGAGCCAGACATCCCCATATGCGAATATGGTTTAAGGATATATTCCGTCTTGTCCACAACTCGTGAGGAGTTTTAGGGACCGATTTTGAAGGCATATTGTTCAAAAGATAACATGCGGTTTGTAGAGCATATCCCCAAAAGGATAAAGGTAATGATGAATAACTCATCATGGACCTAATCATGTCCAACAAAGTCCTATTCCTTCTCTCCGCTATGCCATTCTGCTGCAGAGTGCCCGGCGCAGTCAAATGGGATAAAATCCCATTCTCTAACAAGTGTCCCAAGAACCCATCAGAAAGGTATTCCCCACCTCGATCAGATCGAAGTGCCTTTATGGGTCTATCCAATTGCTTTTCCAGTTCAACCCAAAACTCCCTGAACTTATCATAAGTTTTGCTTTTGTGGTGCATTAGGTACACATACCCATATCTTGAGTAATCGTCAATAAAAGTGACGAAGTACCCATACCCTCCTCGTGCCCGGATGTTCATCGGTCTGCAAACATCACTATGCACAAGTTCTAGAACCCCTTCGGCCCTATTGCCCTTAGACTCGTATGGTCTTTTGGTCATTTTACCCTCCAAACAAGACTCGCATTGAGATATAGATTCCACCTTTAAGTGACTTAAAGGTCCATCCTTTACCAACCTTTGAATCCTATTCAGGTTAATATGGCCAAGGTGCAAATGCCAAAGATAAGTCTTATTATAGTGAGAAGTTTTAAGTCTTTTTGAGTCATTATCATTTATCTCAACATTAAGCAATAAGTCCATCTTAGGTTTGATAAAATATAGATTATTTTGCATCCATCCAGAACAGATAAAAGATTTGTTTTTACGAATCATCACTTTTTCATTAAAAGATACCATGTAGGAGTCTTTAAATAAAGAAGATACAGAAATTAAATTTCTTTTAAATTTAGGAACATAAAAACAATCTCGCAAATTAAATTCGTATAATTATCAAAATAAAGATAGACATCTCTCACTGCTTTCGCTGAGACCAATGATCCATCACCCATCCGAAGCGTTAAGTCTTCACGTAGAAGACTTCTCGTTTCTTTGAATCCCTGCAAAGAAACACAAACATGATTAGTTGTACCAGAATCTATGACCCAGATATCACTGGATTCCTCAACCAAACAAGTTTCTAAATATAGAAGATCACACCTACCTCCCTTGGAAAGGAAGTCCTTGCAATGCTTCTTTATATGCCCGACCTTACCACAGAAGAAGCACTTAAGCTTCTTTGGGTTCTTCTTCTTCTTCTTGCTCTTAGTAGTAGCAGGAATAGAAGACTTCCTGTTCTTGGCCCGTTGCTTCTTTCCATTCCTTGAGCTAGGATTGGAACCAGAAACAGCTACCATGTTAGCCTCACCACCAGCAGGAGACTCCTTGATCAGCAGTTCGAACTCCTATAACTGTTTCATCAGTTTTGTCAAGGTCATATCCTGTCTATTACTTAAATTAAAAGTAGCTCTAAACAGAATAAATTCCTTAGACAGAGTCTCAAAGACCATAGTCATCTGAGTTTCAGCATCGATGTCAGCTCCATTGGTTTGAGCCTCAGCGAGGTAACCCATGACCAACATCATGTGCTCTTTTACAGATGTCCCCGGTCTTTGTCTATAGTTTAAGAGTTTCCGAAACACCCCTTGCCGCTTTGTTATGGCCTGGCCTCCAAACATGTCCTTAAGATTATCCAAGATCTGCTTCGCAGTCTCATAATCCTGATGTTGAGCCTGAAGCACGTTGTTCATGCTTGCCATAACATAGCAACGGGCTTGATCATTAGCATCTTTCGAGCGGTCGTACGCTTGGAATTGCTCATTACTTGAGTCTCCCGTAGGCTCGGGAGGACAAGGGGTTGTCAGTACACATTTTAGTTTCTCAAAGAATAGGACGATGTCCAGGTTCCGTTTCCAATCGTTATAATTCTCACCGGTTAATTGGTTTTTGTCAAGTATCGATGATAAAGCATTTTTAGACATTTTCAATCTACAATAAAGAATCATATACCAAATATATAAGCAAACATTTAATAATAGTTTAGTAAGATAACACAATCATGTAAAATCATACAAATGTGTTTATGTATCAAAACCTTGAAAATATCACAACCTTACAACGATAATTCCCAACTCAAAATTCAACAAGCTCCTAGGGGAGTCATGCCAAATTTAATCAGGAGCACGGATCCCTCCTGATTAATATATGCCATCCAGGACCCGTATGATCTAGCATATACTAATAATCATTTCTTTGGCCATTAATTTTATTAACTGAGCTCCTAGGGGAGGTTAATAATAAAATTAACATGATTGTATAACCATCGTTTCAATATTTTATCCATGATTTATAACTACCACCTAGGGGTGTGCAACCATAAATCATACTAAAATACCTTATCCTTTCAGAGATCCAATTTGGTACATGATAGAAATCCCTTCCTAGGGGTCGAGACCACCATGTTCTTCCTATGGACCAACGATGGAGGCCTTAGGTTCTCTCTTTGAAAACCTTCTCCCACTCAATGTTTTGAAATCAAGGTTTTATTTTAAAATTATGCATGAACAATTTTAATATGAGCGGCACTCCCTATTCCATATAACATGTTATCAATATACATGGTAAATCATATTATAATGCAGACAAACAAAGCAATCAAGCAAAGCTACAAGCAAAATAATAATAACCGTAATATTATGGTTCCACTCTAGAGAATAGAAAACTAAGATTATAAGAGAATAATCGAAACATTTATTGATTCTTCATCCTTGAATCCTCAAGCTATATCCTTCTTCATGTAATACCCATCTTCAAGTCTTCAATCCCGTATGAATCAAATACTTCATATTTCCGGTCATATCCAAATTTAATGTTTCTCAGAATCTTCTCAAAATAAAATTAAAACTGCACCGAAAAAATTACACCTTTTCTGGACGCTTGACAGCTCTCGGTCGACAGGCCGATCTGGGTGATCGGCCTGCCGGTCATGCTTCATCGGCCTGCCGATCTGATACATCGGCCTACCGATCTATGAAGGTTCGGTCTGCCAGCAGAGCACCCTAATTTTTGCCCCACTGTTGGCCCGCGGGACCACACGTCCGGCTTGTCGATCTGTGACCATCGGCCTGCCGAACTGTGACATCTGGCATGCCGACCGAGCAAAAAAAACTTGTTCCAGAAAATACAACTTTAATGCAATTTATCTATTTTATTTTCAACAATTCAAAAACATAAAATTAGAGACTCAGGAAATACTTGGAGGCGCCATCATCTATCTTTAAGATCCGACTTCTCGTTCCGTCTTCTCCAAATAATCATTTAATTACAAAATTCTTACAAATTTAAAATTAAATAACAATTCCTAGAGGGAGATGATAGTCCGCCATCTAATTACATGAAAAACCTAGATACACATTCTAACCTCTAAGGAACCATAACCGGTATGAATTAATTAATTAATTAATAATTAAACAACGATTTAATCAACCATAATTAATTAATAAACATTCACCACATAATCCATGACAACATATATATTATATAGAAACCTAGAGTGCCATTTGTCTATAAAATTCAATTCAAGCATAGGAGAGATTAAGATCACAAAATTTATGCATATAACATGATCACAAACTTGTAAATTTATGTAAAAACCATGGCTCTGATACCAATTGTTGGAAACGCGGTGCGCAGTGAAATTTTTTAAAAAAATTTCATCAGAGTAATTTATAAAACACAAGTTTGACATGTTATATGTATAAATTAGACAGATCTTACTAACCTCTGTGTGCCGAAGAACCTCCGCAACCTGTGTACAGAAGTAACGTTCCAGAAGAGCCTCAACCAACTGGTCTTCTTTGCTATTCTCTATCCATAACCAGAGTGAGTGTGGGCTCACACGTACAGCTCTTCCACCGGTGACTCTCCTTCCAACCAATAGAGAGAACCCAAAGCAAGTGTTCGTGATTTGTGAACAAAAGCTCTTAGGGAGTTTTCAGATACTCACCAGAAGAGTATTACTCTTAATCTCTCAAATTGATATGAGTAAATCATGAGACTCACTCTCTTTATATAGCTATTGGTCTTGAGGTCAGTCCTTATCAGATTGGGTCTCAAAAACTCGAAATAGAATCAAGTTCGAATCAATATCTGATAAGATCTGCGTGAAAATGTGTAATCTTATCTCTCGCTGATCGGCAGGCCAAACAGGCCCCATCGGCAGGCCGAACACACCATTCGGCAGGCCAAACTTCAGAGAAAAAATCTTCGCGAATCTTTTATTTCCACCTGAGATTCTATAGGATAAAGTCTCAGTTTTGATTCAAATAACCCAATAGAAAGTTATCTGATCAAAACAAACTTTATCAAGATAATCTCTAAGAAAATAAATCAATTCACGATAATTCTACAAGTTTATCTTGGTCTAATTTGTTTAAAATTAAAACAACCGATAAACAGACAAGAATTATCTAGTCGCAATAATTCAACAAGTTTATCTTGAACCAATTTCTTACAAAATTAATTTAACCGATAAACAAACATGAATTATTTAATTCTTCCAAATTTTAAACCAATATGATAAATCTGACATAAGTCACCAATTATTGAAAAAGTACGCCGTGTCGTTACATGATTTTGTGAGCTAGCAAAGTGGACCAAAATGGACCTATAAAGTTCAAGCTCATGATAATTATGAAACCCAATATCCCAGATATACATTTCACAATTATCAACTCCAACGCTACTCCACTAAAGCTAGGAGCTGCACTCTTGAACTTTATAGAATTACGAAGCTTGTGTAGCTAAGTCGCCATGACATATCATAGTGTATCGCATCCCCATATGATCATTCATAATTGGCTTAAGGACAAAACTTGTCTTACCTTCTCGATTATTTTTATCTTACGTTCCATTGTCTCACCATTAGAAAACTTACCATCTAAAGATAGTATACCATTCGGTTACACCTATGTATCCAAATGGTTGAGCGCTCAAGTTTTCCAATTACAGGACAACGCATATAAGAGGATATCATTACTCCTAAAGAGGAGCTATGGATTCCATATCTATGAATAACAAGTCTATGCTATCAGGAGTCATGCTTCCAACGTACCGGCATGCATACCACTATTGAGATGTGGGTGTCACCCTTTGGTACATCAAAAGACACAAGTCGAGATAACGGCCCATTATTCATCTCAAGATTAAGATACAATACAAATGACTGTCTAAAGTAAATCAATTTGCCGAGACAGAATTATTAATCCAAATCAATTCACTTTATGTCCTGATCCAACGCATCGTCACCTATGACAACGTGCCAATGTTTCTATTCACGGAGTCCAACTCCGATGGTCAAGACAAACCATCTCCCGTAAGGGATATAGACAACTTAACAATCTTTACATGAATAAAGCGCCCAACTTTATTCCCTCGATTTCGGATCATATGTTTTAGACTGTCACCTTAAGAATCGTGTCTTCTGCATAATCAGTCCATCATATGCCCAATTCTTGAGCTTTAGACTGACAGTCTCAGACTACTGTTTGCTTATCATACATTCAACAAATATGAACGTAAAGAGGACAAGATTTAGTATGTATAAATGAATAAATTCTTTATTGATAAAAATGTCTCCAAAAACGTATTACATTTTTACTCCTTAGGGCATACATGTCTAACAGGATTGATAACTTCGAACATATGAAGGTCTCGTTTATATCCACCACTGCAAAATGTGACAAAACACATTAAATAAATACGTGTACATTTTAAAGAGTTAAGTAAAATATTCAAAATATTGTGTATTTAATTCCAAGTGAAATTTATATAATAGCTTGAAATTGTTGACAAAAAAACGTATATCATAAATTCAAATAATTTTATTTTTTAACGAGAACATTGCTTTTTGTCAATAAACAATTATACAAGTGATCTTAGAGTACAGAAATTGTTTATCTGAAAATTTTTGGATTTAGAACAAAAATTATAATAACACAAGCTATCCCAGGAACTTCAAACATGCCACAAATTTCTTGTTCAACATTATTAATGTGAATACAATCATTTTAACTGCTAGATTTTTAGTCAACAACTTTAAAGAATTGGATGTACAAATTGTTTATCTGATCAGTATATTATTATTTGCTTATCTGTTTCAATTTGAATGTGTGGTAATTGTACCTCTGCTGAAATTTTTTTTTTTTATTTCAATTTTATGCGCAGAGGGTGCAGAAGCAGCTACAAAAAGTGGAAAGCCAGAGCTATTGAAGGGAAGAAATTTGAGACAGTTGAGTGATAATGGTGGTGGTCAGGACTTGTATAGTTTCTCCTTTTACTTTATCTTTATAAATGTTGTTTATTTGTGGTGAAGATAACTGTTTTTGGCTCTGATTTTTATTTAAGTGCTCTTATTTGGCATTTTAGATTGTAGGCCTTCTTTTTTTCTTTTCTTCTCGATAAAGTGGCATTCATTATGACTTTTTTTTTTTTTTTAAGAAAACAGTGTAGGTTGATTTTCTTTTGGGCGTTTGTATTTTATTATATATATATATATTTTTTTTGTTAAATAAAGGACTTTAGATATGTTGTCTGAAGAGGTGACGTCTAAAAGTAGAATAGGCATCGCCTACAAAAACAACATTTAAAAGACTAATTTTAGCTACATTCATATAAATGACACTTTTTTAGACGACATATAAAATCTTAAACATCACTTTTTGGGAATGTCTAAAGTCTTTTTTATAGTGGCGTTGTTGAAACAAATGGTTCCCGAGCTACATAGAAGACAACAAATCCATCCTAATTTAATTTTGACATCATACTCAAATCTTTTGATTAGGAAACAAAAAATTGATCAGATCTCTCTCTCTCTCTCTCTATATATATATATATATGTTTTCTCGTACTAAGCTAACCTTGTAGGGATAGGCAATGACCATAGTTGCTTTGATAAATATTCTTGTCAAAGCTGCTTCGGATGACTGTGTTCCAAATATATTTTGGACTGAAAAAGATGTCACTTTTGATTATCTGTGAGTTTTTTGCTATAAAACATTTTTTTTTTCGTATGCCTACATACAACAGGCCCGAACTTGATTATAATAAAAAAAAAAGTGGATGTATTGGGTTATGTTCATAAAGAGTTTAACAGATTATGAAATGTAGTGATCAAGTAGATTATCAATAGTAGAGATGTTATGTTTCTTGAAAACCAACCTATTAACGGTGAAAAAAATTTGAAAAGCCTAGTTCTTTTAACGAAATTCGTATCAGGTTGAAACCAATCTCTCCATTGGAGAAGCATACTAAACATGGGGGAGATGCAAGAGAAGATAGTGGTGACGTTGATGTGATACCCCTGCACAACTGATGATACAAGTTGAAAAGCTGACCAACGACTGCAACTGCTACGAATTGAGCCTCCATTGAGAATATCTACAAGAGAGCATCAACCTTCTACAAATTACACTTTTAATGAGTATATGATGCTTTCAAACGGGGAAGAGCTCGTACACACAAGAAGCTATTTACATGAGCGAAAGAAAGGGTATTTTAAAGCCGAGCAAGAAGATCATTTGATATTTTTATGTGAGAACCACATCTAGGACTTGAAGAAGTTACATAAAGTAAGAAAGCATTCCAGACCAAAAGGGTTTACAGATTAAGAAAGGATATAATAGTTCACAACTAACCTATAAAGCATGGTTAATTAGTCGTTGAATTTTCTCCCATATTGATAAAATATAATTCATCATAATTATTCTTGCTATTATATTTTTTGATAAATATAATAAGGATCAACTACTATGGACCTGTTTGAGAGAGCTTCCTACAATCTACTTTTGGCTTCTTAAGTCCAAAAATTACTTCTGAAAGTGTTTGGATGATTTGTCAAAAGTGCTTAGATTTTATTAACATTGCATTCATCATATCCTTTAGAGTATGATTCTTGTGTTCAGCTACACCATTTGTTGGCGTGACCTCATGAATAAATCTATGTTGTGAACAAAATTCACTAAATGGTTCTACATATTCACCACTGTGGTCACTTCTTACCATCTTAATCTTTTTATTAAGTGGATTATCAACTTCTTGCTTATAAATGGCAAACTTTTTTTATAACTTCATATTTGCTTTTTAACAAATCAACATAGCAATATTTTGTGCTATCATCAATAAAAGTGATAAAATACTTGTTACCACCACTAGTTTGAACAAGTTTTAAGTCATATACATCAGTATGAATTAGATCAAGAATTTTAGTGTTCCTTTCAATTGTCTGAAATGATGACCTTGTTAATTTTGCCTCTACATAAGTTTCACACTTATGTTTGGAATCAATGTGAAATGTAGGTATGTGATCCAAGTTAATTAATCTACACAATGTATCATAATTAACATGTCCTAGTCTACCATACCATAAATTAAAGGACTCGAGCATGTAAATAAAAGGTTTTTCCTTCTTATTAATACCTTTGCATTTTACAGCAATAGTATTCATTTTCCACATGCCATCCTTTGCATAACCCTTTCCTACATACATTCTATATTTAGACAAAACTATTTTCTCAGACTCGACTACCTTCTTGAAACCATGTCGGTTTAGCATCGTCCCAGAAATAAAGTTCTTCCAAATATCAGGAACATACAACACATTGTACAGCTTGATTTCCCTACCTGATGTCATCTTCAAGAACAATGTTCCTTGACCCTTAATTTTAGAAGTTACAAAGTTGCCCATGTATAGCTTCTCCCTAGTTTCTAAGGGTACCAAATCATTAAAAGCAGGTCTCTCAGAGCAGATGTGGTGCGTAGCGCCAGTATTTAGCCACCACTCTTTCGGGTTGGAGTCCACAAGATTGACTTCAGAATCCACTGCAAAAAGGCTAATATCAGAAACCTCTTTCATGGCATTATCAACCATATTGGCCTCTCTATTCTTCTTTTTCTTTGGCAGCGTACAATCCATAAACTTGTGACCCATCTTGTCAAAGTTGAAGCACTTCCCTTGAAATTTCGAGATACCTCTTTTAGGTCCCAGTTTGGACCCATTGCTTGGCTTGTTCTTCTTGGACTTAGAACTTAGACCATGCTTCACCACATTTGCTTTAGCATAAGTTTAAGATGGGCTTTTTTTCTCAAAGCCTCTATAGTTCGCCTCAATATGAAGTCTGGCAATCAAGTCTTCCATGCTTATCTCCTTTTGCTTATGCTTTAAGTAGTTCTTGAAGTTATCCCATGCGGGAGGTAACTTCTCTATAATGGCAGTCACTTGAAAAGGTTCATTTACAACCATTCCCTTAGCATGAATCTCATTCAACATAACCTAAATTTCTTGAGCTTGACTGACCACCATTTTAGAGTCTACCATTTCATAATTTAGAAACTGGCCCACAATAAATGTCTTGGCTCTAGCATCTTCAATTTTATATTTGTGGTCAAAAGACTCCCACAATTCCTTAGCCGTTTTCTTTGTAACATACACATTATACAATGAGCAGCTAAACTATTCATGATATAATTTTGGCAAAGAAAATTAGAATGCTCCCACGTATCAATTGCATATCTGAATTGAGCATCGCTTTCATCATTATTATCTTTTGAAGCATCCTCTGTCAAGAACCTCGTAAGGTTTAAAATGGTCAGATAGAATAGAATTTTTTACTGCCACCTTTTGAAATTCAATCCATTGAATTTCTTAGGTTTCTCCCTATGGTTCACTAGAACCAAAACTGAAACCGTTGGAGTAGGCATTCGTGCCACAGTTGTGTTTGGAGTAGTCATATTATCAAATGAATTTGAGTTAGAACCTGTAGCCATTTCTAAAACCAACGTCCAAATTTTAGAATCTAATTTTTTTGATTTTATTATAACAAATATAATAATTTTTATTATTTATTAATTGTTAAAAACAGGTGGTAGAGTATGAAAAGGTAGTTATAAAGTTTATTCCCTTGTTGCAGTAACCTATTCGTCTTCAAGAATCTATTTTAAGATCACTAGTAGGATAGCATATAAAAATAAACAAACAAATTACTGTAGTGAGAAACTTTACAAAGATAAAAATTGTTGGACCTTAAACTGAATGAAGATGAACTGAATTAGAGATTTGAGGCACGTGAAGTTTACGCTTTTTTTAAAATAGATTTGCTCTCTCCTCGGGTGCTTGAGAAAACGTTAAGCGTCTGTCTCCTAAAATACAACGATTAAAAGCAGGGCTTCGGCACCATAAGTACTGCACCGGTGAATTTGAACCATGTCTTCACTCTATCACTAGAAGAACCTAACAACTATGAGAGCCTAGATGTCTAAGAACATTAGCAGAATGAAGGAGGAATTTTGAATGAAAGAGTGTGTAGAATGATCTAAAATTGCCTCCTTATATAGGCTCCATGGAGGGATTTTTGGGATTAAAATACTTCTTATTGCTTTAACTATTAATCAAAAAAATATAATATCTGATTAATGCTATTATCATTATTTGAATGGAAGATGACCAAAGAGATGATGTCCAAATGTCTCTAGGCCCTCTGTAAAAAAAATTGTAAAATTTAGCCCGTGCAAGGACAAGGCCAACGAACCTACATTCGCGTCGCCCACGACATACAGGCATACACATTGGACCCCTAACCCGCCGAGCCCATGATTTGCACCCCTCTTGCACATGAGAGAGCCTTTAGGGTACATATTCTTACCCACGAGCTTAAGTGCAAATTCATTTAAGCCCTACTAAGTCATCATGCCTCGGTAATGTGGAACTTTTCTTTAGCAATTTTTCCAACAAAATTCCATTTCAATGGACATATTTTGATAATCAATTTCTTATTCATCTATTAACCGTTTTGAGTGTGTGAATATATGATTTTGATCTCCTTGCAACAGAGAATACAAATCTTCCATGACCCATCATTTTTATAAACTGGGCCCCACTTTATTTTAGTCCTCAAAATGGTTCTTGACAATGATTTTTCAAACCATTTTCTAATAGGTGGAGCCCTCCTTGACATCCATTGTGTGGAGGAGATCAACGACGCCTCTGTCTTTGCTCGGTGCCCGACCTGTCACGTACATCGAACCGGGTAGTGATGTGGCGGATTAATTAAGTTAATTAAATCAAATTTTAATTAAAATCACTATTTAAATATTTAAGTTATTTTGAATATGTGATAATTTAAAGCCTTTGAATTACTATTCCTAAATTAAAGTAGATAATATGAAATAATAATAAGAACAAATAAAAATGCGTTGGGCCCTACAGGATCCACATTTGTATACACACATGGTATCGACAACAATAAATTACAACCACAGTCCAAAATGAGAAGTAAGGATTAAAATCTTACATTCCTTGATTAAATAACCTAAACAGGGTCCCTATTGTTCATGCATCCGACCAGAAGCGTCCCAATCGATCCTAAGCTAAAGTTCACCTAGAGAGGGAAAAGTTTAAAACAAATAAAATAAAAAGTAAGTAGAAGGCTTAGTAGGACTAAGCTTTTAAAAACATTTAATTTAAACATAAAAATCTAGCTTTTGCATTTGAATTATAAAACACAGTAAATAAATAAAATTTATTAAATTCATTCTTACCATTTGATTCATTATTCGTCCGAAAATGATTTTATTATCTTCTTTTTTGGGCAAACCAATAGTGTCACCACCTTAATAGCCCGATTGGGTTTCAGGGACTTGCCCCCAAGGTCATACTCTACACGACCGGATCTCTAAGTATGGCATTATGCCCTAATATACATGTATTATTATCTAAGTCTCATATTACTGAGTTTCCTCATTACTTTCATTATGATCATTCATTATTCAACAAATAATGAAAATAACTAATTAAATTCATCTCAATCATTTCTTGAAAACCCTTTTGAAAGAAAACTCTTTGTGGCCAATACCCTTTTAAAAACATGGCTACCAAAGAAAGAGGTTTGGAGTCCTACCTTGATATTGTTGGAAAAAATAGTATGCAGTGGAATTTTAAAAATTTTATATCAGAGTATTTTCCAAAACACAAGTTTGACATGTTATATGCATAAATTAACTGGATCTTACTAACCTCTATGTGCCGAAAAGCTCCTACAATCAGTGAAGAGAAGTAACGTTCTAGAAGAGCCTCAACCAACTGGTCTTCTTTGCTATTCTCTATCTATGATCGGAGTGAGTGTGGGCTCATACATACAGCTTTTCCTCCAGGTGACTCTCCTTCTAACCAATTGAGAGAACCCAAAGCTAGTGTTCGTGATTTGTGAACAAGAGCTCTCAGGGAGTTTTCAGATTCTTACTAGCAAAGTATCACTCTTAATCTCTCAATTGATCTAAATAACTTATGAGACATGCTCTCTGTTTATAGAGGTTGGGTCTAGGGTCAGCCCATATCAGATAAGGTCTCAAAAATTTGAATCAGAATCAAATTCGGATCAATATCTGATGAAATCCGTGCAAAAACTTTATTCCCATCGATTGCTGATCTTATGATTTAAACTGTCACCTTAAGAATCGTGTCTTCCGCATAATCTATCCATCATATGCCCAATTCTTAAAGGTTTAGATCAACAGTCTTAGACTTTTGTTTGCTTAATATACAATCAACAAATATGAACGTAAAAAAGACAAGTTTTGGTATATAAACAATAAATAAATTCTTTGTTGATAAAAATGTCTCCAAAAACTTATTACATTTTTACTCCTTAGGGCATACATGTCTAACAACGACACCGTTGAGGATGAGATTGAGGAGATCAAGGGAGAGAAAGCATTGAGAAGAAGTGCTAGAGATCAAGGAAGCGAGAGCGATGAGGACGAGAGTTTAGGAGGGAGAAAGTCAGAATCTGGTAGAGGAACCAGAACAAAAAAGAAAAATCGAAAAAAATACTTTAAGGGAGAGAGAAAGCATTAAGAAGAAGTACGAGAGATCAAGGGAGAGAAAGCGATGAGGGTGGGAGTTTAGGAGAGGGAAAGTGAGAATCTGATAGAGGAACCATAAAGAAAAAGAAAAATCAAAAAAATACTTTAAGGATAATTTGGGGTTTTTAATTGTTTTAAAATGCTGAGTTTTTTGAATATGCTATTTTTTCACTTTTTTAAAAAATGTCTAACATTATTTATCACCTAATTAACAAAATCTATTATTTTGTATAATTTCTCTATTTTTTTTCCTTTGCATAATTAAGACAACCCTTCTTCTTCTTTTGGAAAAATTCTTTAAAAAGTATTCCAAAATTTTGTCAAAAATTCCACAAATATTTTTTAATTTAAACTAAGCAATAGTACTCCTTTCTAGTCTAAAAGAAGAGGGAAAGTAGCATCCATTTGACTAATCAAACTTTTTAAAATGTCAAGAATACCATTAGTCTTATTTAGTTAATGATAATTTGAAAAATTAAACAAAATATTGTTAAAGAAAAATAATAAAAATAAAAAATCTCTCTCTCACACCTTGAATTTGTCAAATTGTTTTCTAAACCAACTCCCATTCATGATCAATTTCCTCAAACATGCAATTTTGCTTTCTACATGCTATATTTATTTTTTTTAGTTTTTAAGTTTAAATTTATTTAATTTTTTAATGGTTATGAAAAATTTTTAAAACTATTTTCTAAAAAGGAAGAGAGCAGCTGGTTTTGGTAAAAACCCTAGGCTGCTCCTAGTTTTCATGGGCAAACGTTATGTTATATAAGTCTTTAGCAAAACGAGGACTTGTTAGGAATTTAGCAAATTGTTTTGTTTCAAAACTCAAAATAAAAAATAAAAATAACCAAAAGTAAGATACACTTAAAAATACCACAAAATAATTAAATTAAGTTCAAATTACATTAAGACATATTAATTCACCATTTACACTCTAATCTCACTTAATTAATTTCAGGGTGTTACAATTCTCCACCCCTAAAAAGAATTTCGTCCCCAAAATTAGAAATCAACTT
The DNA here is from genome assembly GCA_025403435.1 of Artocarpus heterophyllus. Classification (NCBI taxonomy): domain Eukaryota; kingdom Viridiplantae; phylum Streptophyta; class Magnoliopsida; order Rosales; family Moraceae; genus Artocarpus; species Artocarpus heterophyllus. Next base: position 107,797 of record JAJQZP010000250.1, on the reverse strand, counting down.
AGAAACAGAATAAATGCGGGCACAACTCTCGCATAGTTGACTCTAATTCCCAAGTCACTTCGTCAACTCCATGGTCCTGTCACACTAATTTCACTAATGGTATGTCATGGCATCGCAAACTTATTACTTTTTGATCAATGATATGGACCGGCACCTCTTCGTAGGTCGTGTCTACCTGATCTACACATCATGAAATGAGATAATCTTGCTTGGCTCAGGTGGACATTTCTAAAGCATCAATATATGGAATACATCATGCACATGAGAGAGTTCGAGTGGAAGATTGAGACGATATGCGACCACACCAACACCTTGAGAAATCTCAAATGGACCAACAAACGTTGGTGCAAGTTTTCCACTTACACCGAAACGCGAAATGCCCTTGCACGGTGAAACCTTCAACAGGACAAAGTCACCTACCTCAAACTCCAAGGGTCAGTATCCCTTATCAGTGTAACTTTTTTGCCTACTTTGAGCAGTTTTTAACTGATCACGAATCACAACGACCTTTTCATTACTTTCATGGATCTCATCAAGTCCAATAATGATCTTGTCTTTCGGTTCTACCCAACACACTGGTGATTGACACGATCAACTATAAAGTGCATCGAAGCATGACATATTGATACTCGTTTGGTAGTTGTTGTTGTACGCAAATTCCACTAGATAAAAGTGCTTCTTCTAGTTCCCGCCAAAATCCAATACACAAGCACATAACAAATCCTCAAGAATCTAAATGACTCACTTGGACTGCCAGCCAGTCTAGGGATGAAAAGTGGTGCTGAAATTCAAATTTATGCCTAAGGCTTCTTGGATACTCCTCCAATACTTGGTGTTAAATTGGGTGTCTCGATTTGAAGTGATGGACAATGGAACTCCATGCAATCTCACTATATTCTCAAGATATAGCTCCCTAAGAACTCTCCTCAAACACATCGATCTAAAAGGTATGAAATGCACCAATTTTGTCAACCTGTCAACAATAGCCCATATTGCATCTTGCCTCTGCTCCATCCTTGGCAACCCGGTGAGGAAATCCATCATAACATGCTTCCATTTCCACCTAGGAATGGGAAGTGGCTGAAGCTATCCCGCGGGCTTTAGATGCTTAGCTTTCACTCGAAGGCAAGTCACGCACTTGGAAACTTACTCGAAGAAATCCTCTCTCATACCTCTCCACCAATATTGCCTTTTCAAATCACAATTCATCTTAATGCTTCCCGGATGAATGGCAAATCGAGACTTATGAGCTTCGTCCATCATGGCCTTCATCACTTCCTCTATCGTAGGCACTACTAGGTGTTCCCTAAAATACAACGATCCATCTGTGTGTATCTTTCACTCTTCAAACTATTTTCCATTCTGAATCCGTGTCATATCCCTTGTAAATGTTCGCCGTTATTTTGCTTCACCATCTGAATGAGCGCTGGGGTAAACTCCATATGATACATCGAAACCTAATCAAAGTCTTTATGATACCGCAGCCCATATTCACTTACCGTAGCTTCTCTTCTCTAATCCTTTAGTGCTAAATAAGCGAAAATCCCTAAGACTTCCTACTGAGCGTGTCTACAACTACGTTGGCTTTCTCAAGATGATACTGCAGTGTGAAATTGTAGTCTTTCATATATTCCATCCATATTTGTTGCCTTAAATTCAAATCCGTCTAAGTAAACAAATACGTTAGGCTCTTGTGATCTAAGAAAATTTGAAATAATGCTCCGTACAAATAACTTCTCTAAATCTTTAGGGCGTGAATCACTGTAGCAAGCTCCAAGTCATGAGTAGGGTAGTTCTGCTCGTGAGGTCTTAGCTGTCGTGATCCATAAGCCACAACTTGTCCATGTTGCATCAACACACATCCGAGTCCTTGTCCCGATGCATCGGTATAGACCTCGTAAGGCTCGTCACTATTTAGTATGATGAGCACTAGGGCGGTGGTCAACCGGTTCTTCAATTCTTGGAAAGCAAACTCACATTCTTCATCCTATTCAAACCAAATGTTCTTCTTAATTAGTCGTGTCAATGGTTCCACTGTCTTTGAAAAGTCTTGTATGAACTTCCTGTAATATCTGACAAGTCTTAAGGAGCTACAGATCTTGACCATGTTCCTCTGTTGTTCCCATTGCACTATTGCCTAGATCTTGTAAGGATCCACTGAAATACCTTGCTTCGAGATGATGTGTCCTAAAAATTTGACCTCGGTCAGCCAAAATTCACACCTTTCCTTTTTGGCGTATAGTTGGTGCTCTCGTAGGGTCTGAAGCACGATCCTCAAACGTTTCTTATGCTCTTCCCAGGTCTTAGAGTAGATCAGTATGCCATCAATGAACAGGATCACAAACTGATCTAAATAAGGCCTAAAAATCCTATTCATCAAATCCATGAAAGCTGCAGGAACATTAGTCAACCCAAACAGCATTACCAAAAACTCGAAGTGTCCATACAGGGTCCTAAAAGCTGTCTTAGGGATATCTTTTTCCTTAATCCTGAGTTGATGATATCCAAACCACAACTCCATCTTTGAGAAATACCGTGAACCTCCTAACTGATCAAATAACTCATTTATTCTTAGCAACGGATACTTATTCTTCACGGTGCCCAATTCAGCTGCCAATAATCTATGCATAATCTAAGGTTACCATCATGTTTCTTGGCGAACAAAACTAGTGCACTCCACGGTAACTGAAATTGCTTTCTCAATTCCTTCATTTATGTTAGTGCCATTCGATACAGTGCTATGGAAATTGCAGCGGTCCTAGAGAGTAACTCAATACCGAACTCAATCTCCTGTTGTAGTGGTAATCTAGGTAACTCATCAGAGAAGACATCGTCGAACTCATCAACCACCGGTATCATTGTATTTCTTCCTGCTGCACTAGATTCTTCTTCTGGGCTCAAAAGGAGTGCAAAGCAAACCAGATTTCTTCGTCCTCGAAGACATGTCTTCATGAGTCGCCCACTCATCACTTGATCGTTACCACCCTGGTAAGTGATCTCCGTCTCCCTATTAGACACTAGGGTTACCTTCCTAAGGTGACAATCCACTAGGGCATTATACCTAGACAACCAATCCATTCCTAAGATCACATCATAGGAACTCATGGGGATTACAATCAAATCACTTTTAAAAATCTCAACCCTAATCATAATCTTGCAAGATTTACATATACAGTTTACATACACGTGCCCAAGGGTGAGGTGATTACTATAGGCTCATCAAATTTCTCTATTTCTAACCCCAAGACATGTACAAATGAACTCAAAATGAGAGAATGATTGGCACCATAATCAAAGAAAACATGGGCTAAAGACTGGGAAACCAAAATCGTACCATCAACAACTGCATTGCTGGTCTAAGCATATGAACTTCTTGAAGTCATGGTATGAACTTGAGCTAGAGCCTTTCCTTTTCCTCTATTAACATCGCTAGGTCCCGGGTTTGTCGGCTGATACTGTTGTGATGGAGGAGACTACACATTAGCTGTACTGGGTGCTCGATACTGTGGGGTATTTTGTTGAAAATTTTGCGACTGATATCCTTGTGTTGGGTAGCGCATCTACTGAGGAGCAAACTGATGAAACTACAGTTGTGGGATATGCTGAGGCTGAGGCAGAGAGAAAGACTGAGGTTGGGACTGACGGCTTGCTCTCTCTTTAACCTAAGATACTTGTCGAGCATTGCTTATTGGGCAGTTCCCCTTGATGTGTCCCGGTTGCTGGCAATAGTGGCAATGGAAGTTGTATGAACTGCTACTCCTGCTGTTAACGTTACCTTGCTGGTTCTTCGCCTGAGCTTGATGGCTATTATTACCTCTCCAGTTGCTCCTTTGAGGTCCCCCTAATGTCCTTGCCTGGTTCTCGCAGTAGAGAGTGTAGTCACTTTCCATAGATAAAGCTGACGATACTAAATCACAACAGATGGAGCGAATTTGGCTAGCTCATTAAACTTTACTTCAGATTCCTGAACCATCATATCACTCTGCTCCAATCAATAGAATTTGACGACCTTTTAGTCCCTGTATTCTTGTGGAAAGTACCGCTCGTAATGCCAATGACATAAGATGTCTCTCTCATATTTTTCATATTAAAGTTCTTTGAAAGAAATTGCTTCCCTTCATATAGCAAATTCTTATCATTAGTTGCAAGTAATATGTCATCCACATATAGCATAAGGAAACAAATCCTACTCCCACTAACCTCTGGTATATATATTGATCCATGATATTTTCTTCAAAACCAAATGAAGAGATAATGTCATGGAACTTCAAATACCACTGACGAGAGGCTTGTTTCAATCTATATATGGATTTTTTCAGCTTGCAGACTAAATGCTCACCGTCACTAAAGGAAAATCCTTCTGGTTGTTTCATATAAACCTCTTCCTCTAGATCACTATTGAGAAAGGCTATTTTCACATCCATTTGATGCAAATCCAAATCAAAATGGGTGATCAATTGCATAATGACTCCAAGAGAATCCTTTTTAGATATAGGAGAAAAGGTCTCTGTATAGTTGATTCCTTCTCTTTAAGTGAATCCTAGAATTGGGGCCTCACAATCACTAGCCAATATGCTTTTCTCTCATGCCTTTCTTCATTCATGGGTATCAAATTTGGTTTATTTTATGTTGCTTCCTATCTAAACCTATTAGTTTCTTCATTGTTTGTAATAGTTCTTTACCTGGGTGGTTGGACTATCTCTATTCCGTACATATTTCTTTTTGATTTTTTTAAAATAAATAAAACATATGATGTTTTTTAACTGAAAATTGGTATGTTTATTACATTAGCTAGAACTTATTTGTTCTTGTTCATTCCTATCACAACAAGATGGACTTTACCTAGGCTAAGAATGGAGGCAACTCAACGAGATCCCAGACTCTGTTAGATGCCATAGAATCCATTTCGTCTTTCATGGCACTATACCATAAGTTAGATTCCTTAGAACTTATAGCCTGTGAAAACATTTGAGGATCATTTTTGGCTCCAACATTGTAGTCAAACTCTTGTAGATACACAATATAGTCATTAGGTATTGCCAATCGCTTTTCTCTAGTAGATCTCCTTAATGTTGGTTCAACATTCTCTTGAGGAGCATGTTGTTCAACAGGTTCTTGTATCTGCATTTAGCTAGATCCACTATTTCTTGATCAACAGTTTGTGGAACTTGAATGACTTATTGTTGTTCATCATGCATTTGAACTTTAGGTGTGTTGTGTACAACAATCAATCTATCACAAGAAGTGGAAGGTTAAGTATCTACATGATCTTTCTCAAGAATAGTGTTCCAGGAGCGATTGCTCCCACTAATCAAGTCATTCTCAAAAAATTTTACATTCTTTATTTCCACAAATCTAGTACTATGAGATGGACAATAAAATCTGTATCCCTTAGACTGTTTAGCATAACCAACAGTCCTTGGGTCAAGCTTCTTCCTTGTGGATTATAAACTCGTATCTCCGATGGGCATCCCCAAATGCAAATCTTTTGCCAACTTGGTTTCCAACCCTTGAATAACTTAGAAGGCGTCTTTGGGACGGCCTTGGTTGGACTCGATTCAATATATACACTGTTATCTAAAGAGCGTCAGTCCATAAGGACTCAGGAAGTTTGGAGCTAGCAAGCATACTCTACACCATGTCTAATAATGTTCAGTTTCTTCTTTTAGCTACACCATTCTGGTCTGGAGAACCAGGCATAGTCTATTAGGTAACAATCCCATGTTTTTAAAGAAACCTAGCAAACAGACCAGGTGCTTGTCCATGCTCAGTGTATTGACCATAGTACTCTCTACCTCTATCTGATCTCACGATCCTATTTTGCTTTCTACATTGTTTTTCTACTTCTGCCTTAAAGACTTTAAAAGCATCTAGTGCTTCATTTTTATTGTTAACCAAGTAAAGATACATGTATCATGAGTAGTCATCTATGAAAGAGATGAAGTACCTTTAAGAGTAAGTGTCCATGTTTGGACTACAAATATCTATATGTATGATTTCCAATAAATCAGAACTCCTCTTAGTATCCTTCTTTGACTTGTTGGTCTACTTACCCTTAATGCAGTCCACACAAGTATCAAAATCAATAAAATCTAAAGTACTAAGTACTCCATCATTCACTAATATCTTAATTCTTTTAATGGAGATATGTCCCAATCTTTGATGCTCCAACATAAAGGATTCATCATTTACAACACATCACTTTATACCAACATTTTCATGAACATGCATAGTAGTATAATTGGCATCATTTTATAAACTAAGATGAAAAGGATCATCAGACAAAGTACCACATCCAATAAAATCAGATTTATAAAACAAACTAAATGAAGATTCTAAAAATTTAAAGGAATATCCAATCGATACAAATCTGGAAACTGAAATTAAATTTCTAGAAAAACTAGGAATATAGAATGTCTTTTCCAAATATAAAACAAAGCCACTATTTAAGACTAGTTTGCACAATCCTATAGCCTTTACATATGAGCGCATCTTATTTCCAGAATAGATGCTTTGTTCACTTTCCATTGGCTTCTGCAGGTCTTGCAATCCCTGCAAGGAATTGGTAACATGGATTGTAGAACCAGAGTCAATCCACCATGTGTTATAATTAACATCAATCCTATTGGATTCATAACAGACAAGTGAGAGTTGAGTACCTTTCTTATGAAGCCATTCCCGGAATTTAGAATAGTCCTTCTTTACGTGCCCCTTCTTCTTACAAAAGAAGCACTTCAACTCCTTTTTAATATACGGCAAGGCAGGAACCTGCCTTTCTCCTTTGCTTGGTCTGAAACTTCTTCTTATTGCCCTGGGTTACCAGATTTACCTTATCTCCCTCTTCCATAATGAGTCTTTCCTCCTCCTAAACACACATACTCAACAGCTCATTAATTGACTATTTGTCCTTATGTGTGTTATGCGGGATCTTAAAGGGACCATACTCCGTGGGGAGAGTGTTCAGAATGTAATAAATTAGGAAAGAATCAAACATGTCAACCACAAGTGTCTTTAGTTGAGCTGCAATATCCCTTAGTTGAGCTGCAATATCCCTCATGCGCATGATATGCTCATGCATGCCTTTTATACCAGTAAGCTTCAAGGATGAAAACTACATGATCAAGGTGCTAGCCAATGCCTTATTAGAAGACTCAAATTGCTCATCAATAGCCTTCAATAGTACTCAAACATTATCATATTGATCAACCGAACCCCTAATCCCAGTAAAGATTTTGGTCTTTATGAACATAATTGAGAGACAATTGGATCGCTCTCATTTTTCATATTGAACAACATCATCTAGAGTGTTGGTCTCAATGATAGAGGGTGGTTCATCTTTCCTTATGGCATAGTCAATGTCCATCTACCCTAAATAAAAGAGAATCCTCTCCTTCCAAACTTTATAGTTATCATCCTTAAGCTCAGGAATATCATATTTTATATCAGATAAATTAACAGGTTGAATTACTATAATACATCAAATATACATGCTCATATCACAAAATGTGAAGCTTATAACTATATGACATGTTTTACCAATGTAAATCGTGCTATAAGAATTATGAATCATATGACATATAAAAGCTGTCTGCGGGCTAAGTTTCTAATTTTCATTAATTCACATACAATCTTATGACAAAACTATTAAACTATATTCTATTTCTTAATGCCTATAGGCAAATTAAGAAAATAGCTTAAAATTTCATCCTAACCAATCATATTTAATATAATAAAATTTCCTGTGAGATAAATTTTATTATACCAATCATAATTAGTTACAATTAATGTTTGTTTAATTACATGTAATTTAAAAAACTTAACGTATAATTTCAATATAATCTAAGATGTTGTAGTTACTCTCAAATCAATTAAAATTATACAAATCACTCAAGACATTTAATTTTTTATGCATAAAATATTCATGAATTCGTATGCATTAGAAATAGAAACTAAAGAATAAATGCAAAATAAAATATGCATAAATTCATAACATATTTAAAATAAATTTCCAAAATTTTGTTTAGACATTAATAATAAAGTCTTGGATTTTATTAAATTCATTTTAGATTCATCAAAAATTAATTTTCCAAAAATACCCAAATTAAAAATTCTGTAAAAAGTACCAAAATAGAATTAATAATTTTTTTTGGGATTTTTTTTTTATTTTCCTACCTAGAAAACGTCATGTCGTTTCAGCTTGGAGAAGACGCCAAAATTGCCCTAAAAACAACATGTCGTTTTCATTACTAATGAAAACAGCGTATCGTTTTGAGACAACAAAAGCCCCCTGCCCGAGTAAAACAACATGTCGTTTTTCTCAATGAAAAACGAAGAAAAACGACATGTCGTTTTCTACTGAGAAAACACGGCTTTCAAGGGCCAAAACGACATGTCACTTTTTAGCCCCTGATTTTGATTTTTCATGTTATTTTAGGTCTTCTTCGCCTGAATTTGACCCAAATGGGTCCAATTGCAAACCCAGTTGATTCTACACCTTATGGGCACCAAAATTGAGTTTTAAGAACCCAAAAAATGTTAGAAAATCAATTTCGTAATGATTTCTAACATTGGTTTTCATCAACAATCATCAAAAAATGATTTCATGTACAACAAAGTTTTTGGTATTTTGAAAAACTCCATTAAACTCCATTCAAACATATCACGACAGAGAAAAAACCATGTTCATGATATCAATTGTTGGAAATTTACATATACAAAATTATGATTTCTAATATTTATGCATGAGTCCAAATTGCATAAAAATCATCTAAATACAGAAATGTAAAAAAAAAAAAATCTAACCTCTAGCCATTGAAAAATACAGTAAGAATGGAGAATATCTCTGCAAGAATTCCTGAAGCAATTTTATATGAAAGAAAGAGAATCTTTTAAACCTTCTACAATTTAGAGAGATGATGTATTTCTAAATAAACTGTAAGGCTAAGGGAGCCTCTGGATTTTATGTAATATTTATAAACACTCACCATCAGGGTGTAAGTTACAATGAAAAGGCAACTTTGAAACAAGGCATTTTTTCTAAAACGTTATAATAGTCTAGAGATATCCTTTGGTTGACACCTTTTAGAAAATACGTGTATATTGGACCACTTAAACTTATTTTTATTTATTTATTATCATTTAAAAACTAAATAAATAATCAATAATAAATCAAAATAACACTTATATGACAGTATGGTTCTGTTGGTGGGACCATAAACAAGCTTTTGTAATATATATATCTGTATATATATATATATATATATATATATGTGGGTGTTGTTTTAATGATTACATTTTTAATGAGTACTATTATTATTAGCCATTTGATATAAATTTAACGATTGTCACAAAGTAAATAGATGAATAGAAAAATTTTAAAAGTATTTAATTTAGGAACCTTCTTAAATATGATTTGAATGGACAATTTATTTGTGACCTACTGATATAACTTTTTGTTTTTTTAAAGTAATAAAATTAAATTGAAGATTTAATACATGATTATATATGTATGATTTGAAGAAATATATAGAACTAATTGAAGGTTGTGATATTTTTGAATGGTAGTCACTTTATTAGATATGGATGCTAGTCATATTCACGCTAGCCATTTCTAGGCTCAGTATGGCAAAAGAATGGTGATTGAAACTTACATCTCGTTATGATTTTATAAAAAGAAGGGGCAGAATAACGTTTAGTAGTCTTCATTAACTATATCAAAGGACGGACAAGCAAAGAGGTGTAGCTTGATCCTTTTTCCTTGACGTTATTTTATTTGATGGCAGTTTTTCATATTGCATTGTTTTATTTTAGTACTTATCAACTTTTCTAAAAAGTTTACATAGAATCTTTTCACATACATAAGACCATTTACATAGAATCTTGTTACATACATGAGACCATCTACAATAAAAATACCAAATATAATGTTATTGTTATGAATAAATTAGTTTAATAGTGTGGATGTTCATATTCCTAACACCCTCATGAATTGCATTATTTCCACCTTAATAACCATTAGTGTTGGTATTTTATAACTTTCATAACCTCCTAATTACCACTCTATTTATATTATTTTGTTGTTGTAACTCTTGCCCTTTGGTCTCTCCTACTTTATGATCTTTGGCCTATATATATGGCCTTTGAGAGCTTATATTTGGACATGAGATGAGATGAGATGAGATGAGATGATGAATAACAAAAATTGTTTCTCTTTATTTTTCTTGTGTCTCTCTATTTTATGCTTTGCAATTTAGTTCTTTGCATTTGTTTTATAACACGTTATCAGCACGAGTCTCTAGCTATTTTTGTTGTAGGGGCATTTGAAATTATATAAAATTTGAAGATCATCTTAGATGTTAGTGCCTTGTCTTCGACGTGTGTTAAGTATTCTTCATGATATCCTAACTATATCTTGAGGATGAACAGGTAATCCATACTTCATATGATTATTGTGTCTATTATCTAATACAACTCTATATACTATTATTTGAAGATAAAAATGCTTAATCGGATCCTATGATTTCAAGCTGGAATACGCGTTACAAATAAAAGGTCTTGAATGTTGGTTATTATCACTCTCTAGATGGTATATTGTAATTATATATATTTTTATTTGCATATATTGTTATGGAAGAAATTTGTAGAGATTTTAAAACATACTTTCATATTATATCTACACAACTCTTGTTTGGCTATGCTCTTTATGCATTCACTTTGACTAGTGAACAATATATATATTTTTTATTACGTTTGAGAGCACATCTTGTATTGCTTATGAAAATCTTTTCCTATTTTATTATTATTTTTGCATTTTTGCAAACCATATTAGTTTATAAAATTTCTTTATCATTATTTATTTTGATTCAATGATCATGAAAATATAATCATCATTGTTTTTGTTTGGTTATTTTAAAGTCAAGAAATTGATGGTACTTTATAATCATAAATGACAATTCATCTATTATATTGCACAAGTGTGTTTTGAATGTTATAATTGTATAAATAAACATGCCATGCTGTTACTATTAAATCTTTTTTAGTACCAAAACCTTTATGCCATCATCTTAATATCAAATGATATTGTTTGGTTCAAGATTTCTTTTGTTATATTAGCATAATATTTGTCCAATTTGTACTCATTTATAATATGTTTTTATGTTTGTATTTGTTTATATTACTTGCAAGAAGCTAAAAATACTCTCTAGCTAATATTTGAAACTTACATTAACATAAATATAAATTGTATTAGCACTTAATTTTTGAGCCCATAATTAAAGAGCCATTAATTTTGGCTAATTGGCTTCTCATGTTCCATGAAATGAATATATATTATTGCAATTATTGGTGCAATTATGATGAGATACTAAAAAGGTCATTTATATTAGAGATGGTCTTTTAGTATCAACAACATAATATAAAATGACCATATTGTTTGTCTAATTATTATTGCATATTCCAAGTGAATGCAAATCCAATGGCTATTAGATTTTTGAAATTTCTCAACATCCCGGTGGTCAAAGAAAGCCATAAGCTACGGTTGAAAAGTGAAAAAAAATGTATTGATAAGAGAAATTCAAAAGTTTTTAATATTACTCCCATGAATAATCAAATTTGGTCACTTAGCATGTGATATAGAAAGGCTTTGGTACGTACTTGTTGTACGTCTAAATGTCAATACCAAGCCTAAATCAAGGGAGAAATTTTCATCCATTTGTTATAAGAATATTATTATGACATATGAAAAGGCTATAGTGGTGCCTCCATGAAGGATATACCTATAGAGCATTCAAAATATAGAAATGTGATCTTATAAAGCCTAAATGAAAAAAAAGCTAGAGAAAGAGTTGAGCTATTGATTGTCTCCTCTTTATTTGATCGAAGTTTATTTGATCGAGTGCAATATGATATTATAATACAAAGCATCCTCTATGTTTGAAAAAGTAACATATAATCATCGAAAGTGGAAATGTGACAAGAAAGGAAAATTAAAGGGCTTGTGAGACAAAATTTATGGAAAGATCACATACATGCAATACATTAAAGTAATAATGGTGTTTTATTATTACATAGTCTAGTGATTAATATGAAATTGATTATGATATTTAATTTGTTGGGTACACAAATTAAATGTTTGTTATTGATGATGTAAATTCCCATGGTATTATCATTATATTGATAAAAGGGAAAAAATGTTCATAGTAGCTATAAAGGATATAAGTTGTCTCTACATTATGTTTGATTTTATGCACAGAGAGACATACATGGGCGTATTGTTATTACTTATATGGATATATTGGAAACTTATTTCTACTTTCTCTTCCAAGTTGTAATAAGACAACTATGAAAAATTGTTATGACGAACTAGAAGTTCGCTAACCCAAAAGGCATGTTGGGTATGAACATATGTAGTTCAAAATCCCTACAGGTAATATCATTTGAAAAATATTCCCACCATCAGGGGAGAGAATTTGCAGTTGGATATTATTGATCCTTGCATAGATTGATTGATTGAGTATTGCAATACAGTATAAAATTGTTAATTAATATAATAAAGAAAGTGACTGAATCACTTCTCCAGCTACTAATTTAATAGCTTGGATTGAGGTCTCTAAATGATAATTTGTTATCTTATGAGTTTAAGAAATACTTAAAGCACTGCAGACTTGTCTAGTCTAAAGTACCACACTTGTTGGAAGAGAAAGAAACTTATAAATAAGTTGGTATTATGAAGAGACCATATTCTTAAAGAATATATATTCAGAAAAGGTTATTGATATGGCAATTTGATATATTTGTTAAATATCAAACTTCTTGAAATCATTGAGCTCCCGAAGTAGTTCAAAGGGTATACCTGAAATTTAGAAATAGTAAAGAAAAGAGGAAGATCTCGACAAGTCATGTTAATATAAAAATAAATTTAAATTGCAATAAAAGTTATTGTCGACAATTACAAAAAGCATGAATTATTATTATATTAAAAAAGTGAGGATCTTGAAAAATATTTGAAATCCGTCGAAAGTGATTGACATGAAAAAATGGCCTATAAGTAAAAGACGCAAAGTCCAGGCAAGTATATATGCTGGTGCAAAGTATGAAGGACCAATATTTCAAAATATTTCAAATATTAAAGCCAGTAGGATGGAAGTGAATATTCATATGAAATAGTGCATATGAAAAAGTATGAGGTTATAAAATAAGTTATGAGTTATAATAATAAGTTTTTGTAGAAAATTTATAAAAAATATATATATGAGTAATGGTGCTCATATATGATGGATAAGCAATTATATTTTGATAGCCTAGAAAAATATATATAATAAGTTCATGTGCATCTGAAAAGCATGTTGCAACAATCTATTGATATTTATAAAAAGTCCAAAAGGGGCTTCAAAGGTCTGAACAATAAAAGTTGAAATTGCACGCTTAATTATGAATGTCACAAAGATGTTTGTGTAAATAAATGCAATCCAGATATGACTGGTACCACTATATTTTTATGATATAAAGAATAGAAGTGCTAGCAAATTTATATCTCCATTGCTTTATAATGAGCTCAAACATATTGGACTTGCTGTTATTTGTAAAAATTCTTGAGGAGATCATAAGATAAATTTAAGAAGACAAATCTCACAGAAGAAAGTTTATTTAGACCTGAAGATTGAGATTTGCTTAAAAGAATGCTTATCCATAATTTCTCTTACATATAAGAAAATTGTTCTAATGAACTTTCAGGGATATAGTGTATTTTTGTCATTTATTTGATGATTATATATTTTGAGGATATACAAAAATAATTCCAAATCTTGAATTTTTATATAGTGTTTTGTATAGCATCTTAGTATTTAAATTTAGTATATTACAGTATGAAATATTATCTAAATGATTAAGTAGAATGATAAGTATTTGGCTATAAGGTGCACAATCTTTTATACTCACTTGGAGATGATTTTATGTGAAAATAATTGTTGCATCATTGTTCAACCAATTAGAAAATAAATATGGGTAAAGGTTCATTCATGTATTCCCATAAAGATAGCTAATACTTTTATGAAATTCTTTATTATAAATGGGCTCTTAAAGAGCGATAGTTGAAATATTAGCAAAAGTACTAAGGGTAACAAGTTCAGGTAGTCGATTGCAAATATCTTGAATTTGTTTACAATAGTATGCATCAACTCAATTATTTTCTATCAAATCAATTGTTATTGATAGAACTATGATAGCAGTATAGGGAGACACAAATACGTATTGTACTCTTTTTCCCTTGGTCATGGTTTTTTCCCATTGGGTTTTCCTGATGAGGTTTTTAATGAGGCAGTTTAAACGTATAAAAAGAATGATGTACTCTTTTTCCTTCACTAGAATTTTTGTCCCATGGGGTTTTATCTAGTAAGGTTTTAATGAGGCACATTCTAAAGTGTTGAACATCTAACAAAGAGTCTTATAAATTAAATTGACTAATTATTATCATTGATGTTCACCTTCTAACACCATAATGTGTTCTCCAATGGTTGTTTGATCCCTTGAACAAGGATGTTCTTGATCTCTTGAAGTGAAAAATTATCATCATGTGATATTGAAAAAAAAAAATTATTGGTCCAAATAATACTATTAGTACAGTAATGTATTTGCTAATGGCATATGACCTCACACATCAATCTTTGCTATTATACTAGCAAGATATAGTTCTCAAAGACATTGAAAAGATGTTAAGCAAGTATTTCATTTTCATTGTGAAACATTTGATATGGATATTGATTGGATGTTGAATATTTTTCAATCCATATAAAAGCATGATTACACTGCATACTACTTGTTTACATATGATGGTATTACTATATCTTGGCAATCTATAAGGCAAATTATTGTCGTTGTATTTTTGAATCATGTTAAAATGTTGGCAATTTATGAGATAGTCATCTTATGTGCATTGTTTTGTTGAGATTTACACTCTAATATATCCAAGCAACATGTGACCTTTTATTTAGCAAAGAAAGCCCGACGGCTTTATACAGGGAGAATGTAAAGTTTATCGCCCAAGTTAAGAAGACATAATAAAACAAGTTTCCTAACAGTTCTTTTTCATGCACAAGCTCCTATAGGATGGCATTCATCGAATTTGTTCAAGTGACAACTTGAAAATTTTATATAAAGATACTTCCTACAACTACATTTGAGAAATTACTATGCAAGATTAGAATGTGTCGACTCAAAGATCTTTGCATTTGATTTTGTTGAAGAAGACATGTTGACATGAGGGGGAGGTTATTGGCTACTGTACTCTTTTTTCCATTGCATAGGTTTTGTCCCATCGGGTTTTCCTAGCAAAGTTTTTAATGAGGCAGTTTTAAGCTAAATCTTAAGATTATAATGCACTCTTTTTTCCTTCACTAGGATTTTTCCCCATAGGGTTTTTCCTGGTAAGGTTTTTAACGAGGCATATATTCTTAAATGGTGAACATCCAAGGGGGAGTGTTATGAATAAATTAGTTTAATAGTGTGGATGTTCAAATTCCTAACACCCTCATGAATTGCATTATTTCCACCTTAATGACCATTAGTGTTGGTATTTTATAACTTTCATAACCTCCTTATTACCACTCTATTTATATTATTTTGTTGTTGTAACTCTTGCCCTTTGGTCTCTCCTACTTTATGATCTTTGGCCTATATATATGGCCTTTGAGAGCTTATATTTGGACATGAGATGAGATGAGATAATGAATAACAAAAATTATTTCTCTTTATTTTTCTTGTGTCTCTCTATTTTATGCTTTGCAATTTAGTTCTTTGCATTTGTTTTATAACAGTTATATTTACCACTAAAAAATCTGAAAATAACATTATATGATGTATTATTATATTTTGTACTTCAATGCGTAGTGATATTTGAAATGTTATATTTGTTTTTTATCATAATTATTAAACTTTAAAACTTGTGAAAGTAAACTTTTAATATTCATAACCTCCTGATTACCACTCTATTTATATTATTTTGTTGTTGTAACTCTTGCCCTTTGGTCTCTCCTACTTTATGATCTTTGGCCTATATATATGGCCTTTGAGAGCTTATATTTGGACATGAGATGAGATGAGATGATGAATAACAAAAATTATTTCTCTTTATTTTTCTTGTGTCTCTCTATTTTATGCTTTGCAATTTAGTTCTTTGCATTTTTTTTATAACAGTTATATTTACCACTAAAAAATCTGAAAATAACATTATATGATGTATTATTATATTTTGTACTTCAATGCGTAGTGATATTTGAAATGTTATATTTGTTTTTTATCATAATTATTAAACTTTAAAACTTGTGAAAGTAAACTTTTAATATTAAAATAATTAAAAAGTAAGAATGTTATAATTATTAAAGCAAAAAAATTAATCTATGAACCAATAAGAATCAAATGTCAATTTTGCTACATGACAAAATTTATGACAAATATGCTACACAGTTTAATATACAACAAATTTAGCATTTAAAACAACATTGCATTTGAGAGAATTCTTTTACACTCAAATACAACATTTATCACTAATACATCATTTTAGTATTACAATGAAGATTCTCTAAGTGAACCATTTGTCATCGTTAAAGTTCAAAGTGTCTTACATTTTTCTTTTACCTATAATTTTTCTATTCTATGTTTCTTTTTTCTTTTTTTATTTGCATATATACTATGTGATTCAAAAAATAGATCGAGAGATGAATTTTAGCTAATTATAAAAATAACAAAAACTAATCCTGACATTTTAAAATATAAGATAGATTTTTGCTTATTTATTATATATACAAAAGAGGTTTTTGCCGTTAGCTTTTTTTTTTTTCTTTTTTTCCCATACCATAAAAATCTCAGTTGATTAAAAATTTTCACTTCCTTTTTTTTTCCTCATGTTTTTACTCTAGAGTTGGAGAATTTGAACTCTATACTTCAGAGATAGGTGTAAAATTAAAAAAGACTTGTAACCACTTTCTCTATTTTTTTTCCTCTACCAAAACAACAATATTCTCTCTTTCTGCTTCCAAAACTCTCCTACAATTTATTTTCTCTTACTTCTGTACGTTATCATACTTTCCTTTTGTGGAATTCTATACTCATTTGTAAGAAAGTAATAATGTCAAAGTTCATAAAAGATAAAAATCACAATTTTAATGATTAAATAGAATATAGAAAGAAGTGTTAATAAAAAATTGGGTTTGGAATACGATTTACATGCATGTGCGTACAAAAAGAGAAAACTAACCACCAGGAATTCCTCATGTACGGAGAGAGTCTTTTTCTTTAATGCATTTTTCATATTTTGCATGCTCACAAATCTCCAAGTGTAGGACATCACTTTGCAGAGTACGGCCTCCACGTTTCTTGGCTTCTTCTATTAGTTCCCTCAAACAAACTAGCTTAGCCCAAGCTTTGCAATATGCTGGTTTAGGTACTTGTGGTATTATCAACTCATCAATGTCAGGGGCAAGTAGAGATGAAGCAGAATAATGAGGAGAAAAAGTTGAAGATGAAGGCACAATGATGTGCATTAGAAATAACATAATTGATATGATCATCCACATAAGCTTATTGACACAAAGTCCAACTTGAATTATCAATCCTAAAATTCTTAACTTATAATGTGTGAGTTATTTAGAATTTTTGATGAGAAGAAAAATCATAACGATCTATTTTTTTTTGTGGATAAAAAAAATCCGATGGTGGCGCCATCATTTTCAATATTTTTAGCCCCTAGGGTCTACTTCTTTGGGAATGGTAAGAGACTCACTAGGCCTTCATCGTCTAACAAACCAGAGACTTTAAGAGTCAGTATTTAAAGGCGCATAGTCAATACTCATTATGGTAGATGTTGTACGATATATCCGATTTGAACCTCTGATGTGGTAGAAGTGCAGGCTCAAGGGACTTCTTTTTGCCAATCCATCCCCCATGTGAGTGTCATAATGATTTAATTGTGCGGTAAAACCATTTGCCCCATAGAATCACTAGTAATTTTTCCCTATGAATTATTATTGACTTAACTATCATGGTTATCTGAATCCAAAAACATTACCAATGAGTTCTACCAAGTGAATCATTAGGCCAACCTTCTCTCTCAGCCTTTGTTATCCCCGAAAGGTTATCTTTTCAATATATTAGTGGTTGAGAGATTTTTGTTCTGACTAAACAAATCAAGATCTAGGATTCTCAAGGAATTTCTTAGTCTAGAGAAAGAATAGGATTTCTCTGTTTAGATTCTCTCACTACAATTTCTCAAACGGGTAAAAGTTCATTTTCGTTATGACATTTCTTCTATTTATAAACGTTGGTACAGCTCGATCTCTAATTGTCTGCCGTTAGATCTCTCTACTAATTCCCAGCTATCTGATTTAAAGTCTGATATGACAGTTCTCTAATCCAGTCTGAAGCTTCCTTTATTTCATTCTGCGAACGGAACGATAACTATCTTTAATCTGGAAACGGTGTCGCTTGGTTTAAATGAATGATGTCGTTTCATCCTTTTTTGTCTCTTCGTCTTCGACTTATTCAAACGCCGTCGTTTCTATTTGATAATTTACTTACTCCCTACAATTAGGCTCTTTTTTTTTTCCCAAATAAATGTACGTGTTAAGCTACGTGCATGCTTAATTAGTAAGAAAATTATTTGATCTCCCTAGCTAGGAGAGATCAGTACTTTGTGGAAACGTATTTTTCAATTATATGAGTACACAAATAACTTTCTTTTTTATCATATTTTTAAATGAATGATTAAACTTTTCAAAAATAAGGGAGATGATTAAAATTTTTTAAAAATTAAAAAAATTGACCTTTTTATTATAGAAATACATCATTGATAAACACCATAACATTATTAATGGACATCATTGGTTCACATTGGTAAACACTTATTGACTATAGCTTATCACTAATAAATTAGCTTATCATTGATATATTAATGATTTATTATTGACAAACTGATAAATTATAAAGAGAACAAATTATCAAGTTAATTAATGATAAACTACAAATCAAAACATCATTGATGTACATCAGTATCATTATATGAGTACATCTTTAATTTATTAAAACAGTCATTTCTATAATTTTTAGTAACTTCGGCCATATATTGTTGGAAAACGAGTATGCAGTGGATTTTTAAAATTTTAAATTCAAGCTTTTTCTAAAAACAAGTTAGGCATGCTATGTTTATAAATTAATCTAAGATATTTGTACCTCTTTATAGACCAGAACCACACTTCTAAGAGAATGATAATCAACAAAACTGCTACATCAAGTTTCTATCAGAAGAGCCTCAAACAACTAGACTTCATTGCTATTTTTTTTTCACGATCGAAATGTAAGTGGTCGCACATCGTTCAGTCTTTGCTCAGGCAATGTCTCCTTCCAACCACTTGAGAAAACCAAGAGATAAGGTTTGGGATTTGAACAATAACCTAATGGGAGTTTCAAAGTCTTCCTAGCAAAATACTCTTCTCTTAATCTCCTAAGTGATCTAGGGAACAATAGAAAATTTTTCTTTATATAGAAATTGGATTCGGACTAGTCTTTATCAGATTAGGCTTCAAAAATTCAAGTGTGGGTAAACTTTTTGTCACAAAAACGTGTGAGTCGTGGATCATTAACCTAGCAGGGGCGGTCAACTGCCACACACTAGGGGAGATCGACTGCCTAGTCGTAGTAAATCCTTACAAACATTTTTTCAGCCCCAAAGAATTATACGATCAACCCAATTTAAACTGATTAGGTAATTACCATTTTATTTGACCTGGATATTCTTCATAGAACTTCATTTTTAATTCAAATAACCTAATAGAAAAGTTATCCAATTAAAATAGTTATATACAAATAATTCTACACAAATAAAATCTATTCAAATAATTTAACATGTTTATTTTGAATTAATTCAATCAATAAACTAACATGAATTATTAATCCAATCAATTGAATTTTAGCCAATCTAATAAATAATAAGTTACTAATCTGTAGGAAAAACACGCTATATCGTTACAAGAAATATTATAAGCTAGCAAAGGGGACCCAACAGATATATATAGATTAAGCTCCTATAATTATAAAATAACATCCCAGAAACGAATATTTTATAATTATCAACTCTGAAACTATTTCACTAAAAGCTTAGAGCTACACTCGTGAACTATATATAAATTACAAACTGTATTTCCTTAATCCAAGAGAAAACCCTAAGAAACCTTGAAAAAAGTTTAGGTTTTCACCTTAAAACTTGATGAAATTCCTTGAACTTTGCCTCTTGAACTTGATTGGGACTAATTTTGCAAAGATGTGAAGTTGAAAAATTCTTGGAGAGGTTCATCAATGGTGGCCGTGGATGAGAGGAAGAAGAAATGGTTTTTTTGGCTAATTTTGCATTAAATGCATGCTTATCCTTTATGGTGACTCACTAAATCACCCATTGGGTTACCTATGTGGCATAATGTGATTGGGCCACCTTTCTTGGCATGGTGGCCCAATGAAATCCAATTGGGTGTCCACTTGGTGGGCCCCAAAATTTACATTGTGTAATTTTTTACCAAACAGTATTTTTCCTATACTGCTTTAACTTAAGTAGTCTAATTTCTATATTGTGTGATCTTAAACAGTCCAATTCTTACGTTGCGTTACTTTTGTATTGTAATTTTCATACTGCATAACTTTATCGGTGTACTTCCTTACACTATATTATTCTAATATTATATAATTTTTTATGTTATTATACAGTATTTTTCTCGTTAAACTACATATTCATCTTATATAATTCTTAACTTATTGCATTTTTAATGTAATAAAATACTCAGGTGTTACAGTTTTAACTCTATACCCTAGAATTAGGTGTAAAATTACAAAAAGACTTATAACCGCTTCCTCTTTTTTTTCTCTACCAAAACAAAAACATTATTTTTTTTCACTTCAAAATCTCTCCTACAATTTCTTTTCTCTTACTTTGTAGGTTACCATACTTTCCTTTTGTGGAATTCTATACTCATTTGTAAGAAACTAATCATGTCAAAGTTCATAAAAGATAAAATCACAATTTTA
The DNA here is from genome assembly GCA_025403435.1 of Artocarpus heterophyllus. Classification (NCBI taxonomy): domain Eukaryota; kingdom Viridiplantae; phylum Streptophyta; class Magnoliopsida; order Rosales; family Moraceae; genus Artocarpus; species Artocarpus heterophyllus. The sequence goes on along the minus strand of JAJQZP010000250.1, from coordinate 86,737 downwards.
ATGATTGAATAAAATATAGAAAGAAGTGTTAATAAAAAAATGAGTTTTGAATACGATTTTATCCTGAAAATTTTTTCTATTTGACATGTAATATATTATTGAAATTTTTTGATTGGATAAATGAATTTTATAAAAGCACTAGCTTGTTGCATGTACAAAAGGACGCATGCCTACACTAATTTATGAAGACAGAGAGAGATGGATATGAAGCAAACCATAAATATTACAGTAATCATTATTATTATTAGTAATGTTAATTGTTGACATTTCTATACAATTTAATGAAAAATTAATTTTTCAACTATTATTTGTGGTTAACAAGTTGCTAAACCTGCTATAATAAGCTATATAAAAACCATGTTATCAAATATAATTAAGATATACACTTTTTATTATAATTAGTTCGGCAACCAAACACAACCATTGAAAATTTATTTATACAAATATATACACACACTTCTATGTGCCAACTGTGCATATAAGATGTATTAACAAATATACATCTAATTCATATACACATGCGAGAATTCCAATTATATGTCTAAATTGAAATAAGGAAAAATGGGGAAGGATGATTTGGGCTCATTTGGGATAGCTCGTGCTTCTATTTTTTAATAGTAAAAAAAAGGAAGTATAAGTTAAATATTTTTAATTAGTATTTAGATGGTGCATGGAAAAGTGCTTTTGATTTTAGATGAGCTTTTAAACCTAATAAATCTAAAGCTCTTGTTGTTTTAAAAAGCAATGTTGTATAAACATATTGAAGGAATGTAATTTTTTAATCACAAATAAAATGTTAAAAAGATTTTTTTGTGAGCACTTTTTTCGTAAGTATCAAAGAGATGTTTTGTTCTAAAAGTGCTTATGAAACCCAAAAGCCTATTCTGATTGTCAACCCAGATACGTTCAAAAGCAACTTTTAAGCTGGATGAGCACAAAGCAACTTATTTTAGAGTAAATTAGGTGATATACTACAGTTTTACTACTGTGATTGTATTCTACTACTTTTTTTTTCCTTTGCTTAATACTATTTCTTCTAGACAAAAAGGTAAAACTCCCTTTAGATAATACATATTTGCCTAACTCTAACCTAAACATAGAAACAATAGTGTCTTTATATTTTATAAAAGTAGTATATTTCAGGTTTTCACATAAAGTGATAAAATTCAAAAACAATACTACATAAGTGGTATTTCTCAAATTGACTTTTATTTTAAGCTTTTCCAAACAGGCTTGAAGAAAATTAGAAATACAAATATCTCTATGACTAATATCTCCCTCATTTCTCTATTTGTCTCTATTTTTTTTATATTCAAGAATGAGTTGGATAGTATATTTTCAAGAGATAAAAAAAATGACGCGAAGAAATTTTTAGTAGGTTTACATAGCAAGTCCTAGATTTATGTTGTTACAAAATTTGATAAACACAAGATTTATTTTGATTTACCCACGATCAACTTTGATAAATTCATAACTCATTTTATGATTAAATTTGATAAATTTAAAATATATTTGGAGTTACCCTATAATCGTTGGTACTCCAATAAAACCATCATCATTTACATTATTTTACTAAGAACTATTAACACAAATGACCCCTTAACTTTAGGGTCTTTCTGACTTTGCCCTCTAAACTTTAAAAATCACTACTTTATATTCTAAACTTTTAAAATTCCTCACTTTACCTTCTAGATTAAAAAAATTACTATTTTACCCTTGAACTTTTAAAGCTCCTCATTTTATCTCATATTTTTCATTTTTTTTGTTCAAATAGACGGAATTAAGTCCACATAATTCGTACATGGCCACCTATAAAAGCAAAAATGAGATTTTATCACTTTTAGTTTTTTGTTTTACATTTATCCTTTCATTTAACCTTTTTTTATCTGCTCTCGTTTAAGAATGGTCTGTATGCATATTTTCTTCTCTATATTGTTAGCTGATATTTTCTCATCTTTAATGTGCAACTCATCTTCTTTTGTATTTAAATTGAAATATCGACGAACAATATCGACTTATTAAGTGAAACACATTAAAAATGAGAATAAATTTACAAACAAACCCTTCCAAAATGGGAGTTCAGATAAAAAAAAAAAAAAAACAAAGGTGTCAAGTGAGAGTGTAAAAATGAAATAAAACTGAAGATTAGAGTCTCATTCTTTCCTTACAAGTGACCCATGTGCGAATCACTTAGGCTTAATTCTGTTTATTTGAATGGAAAATCAGAAATTTAGGAGACAAAATAAGGAATTTTGAAAGTTGAGGGGCAAATAGTGATTTTTAAAATTCAGGAGGTAGAGTGAAGAGTTCTAAAAGTTCAGAGAGTAAAGTGATGATTTTTAAAGTTTAGATGGTAAAGTCAACAAGACCTTAAAGTTTAAATGCCATTAGTGTTAATAATCATTTTATCAATAATTTATTAAAACAATATTGACTAATCTTTTAGCTAATAAATCCATCTTTTATCTTTACAAATCCTCTTTTAAAATTCTATTTATTATTTAATATAGTAAATATATTATTTACTATTACAAAGATTCAAAACTAGACTATTACTTATAATAATTTGTTTTTCAACTAAAATAAATTAGGACGCTACAGACGCACATTCCCACTGATATTCGGGAAAATATGATACTGATTTACTAATGTTTGGTTCATTAGTTTGGAACAAACGATGAGTTTGGACCCAAACCGGTGGTTGATAAGTAGAAAAAATTAAAAATAAAAAAATAAAAGAAGGAGAACGGGAGGAAAATTTAAAATTTTTTGAAGTAAATAATGAGTTTTAAAAATATTTATAGTAAATAGCAAAAAAAAAATTACCAGTAAAAAAGTTTTCTCGTAATAAATTTTCAATTTATCTATGTATTACAAGCACCTTCAAAACTTGCTATTTACTTCAATAAGTTTTGAAAAAGTACAATTTCCCAAAAAATGAAGGGCCAGTCCAAACCATCCGTTTGGCTCGATTATATATATGTTTCGAAACATTAATCAATTAGTTGTTTTTTTGCTTATTGTTTGTGGAGTTTTGTCTAACATGCCAAAGAGGGAGATTGTTAGGTTTTTTGTTGGCATAATTATTTGTAATTATCAAGAAAGAACAAACTACAATATGTCAAAAATATAGAAGATTCTGCAAGCAAGAGAAGATTTTTTCTGAAGATATTTTTGAATTCAAATTTGAATTTAAAAATATCTTATCTTAAGATTCAAATTTGAGTTGGATAAAGATTCAAATTTGGTAAAAGAAATGGATTTATTTCCTACCTGATGAGCTGGAAGGTTACACCTATTTAGAGAAGTTTAAATGGAGATATTCTGATTCGTAGAAGGTGTTCACCAAGTCCAGATCATTCACCCGTTTTTTTTTTTTTTTTTTGGACAAAACACTATTATTTCATATTTGAATTCAAATACGTAACAACATAGTGTGCAACAGCTTGAATTTGTGAGTTCGAGTCTGCAACCAATGTGCAGAATTTCCAGAGAGCAAACACGCACAAGACAGTGAGTTTTCATGATCAAACTTCGGGAGAAGGAGCTTCATTCCTCGGGAGAATAATTAGTTGTTTTCAAGAGAAAACATTCTGCAATGTTGAAGGGATTTTGACTATAACAGATTTGAGAATAAGTGGTGCTCGTTGAACAAGACTGTCAAGAAATATGTCAACATAGGAATCAATCTCAAAGAGGGAGTCTTGAATTGATAGTACAATTGGTGCTTATAATTTACATTTTTAGTGGATTGTTCAACATCTCAACATGACCTTCATAGACATAGGTTTATACTGCACCATATTATATTGCTTGTGTTCTTTGTTTATTTTTTGCTTACGGTAATTTAATTAAATTTGGTAAATTGCCAAAAACAGATCTTTCATGTTCAAGTTATTCCTTTTTTTTTTTTTTCCAATTTCTCCATTTGGTTTGCAAACGATCCACACACACATTCAAGTCATTCCATTTCAAACCCTTTTTTTTTTCTTGTAAATAAATCCAAATACCAGTATGAATTGAGAATCTCAATTCAAACTATCAATCTAGTCTAAATCAACTTCAATCCAAACTGAATCAGCAAGCCAAACATCACTTAAATGGGAGGGACTCGTATTGCTCCAGTAACTAAGAAGGCAATGACGCACTTGCTCTAAGAGTTTCAGGGAGGAAAAAATAAGCTAGGTGATTGCTACATGCTTAGTTATCGGCACAAAAATAAAAAGAAAAAAAAATAAAAAGCTATATATATGCCAAATAGGAAAATTTATCTACTAATGTACCCTTATACCACACCTTTTCACACTAGGAAAATCATCGTCATCATCTTCATTTCTTTTCTTGTTGTTGTGGTTATATAAAACATGCAATGCTATAGTCCCACAAAAAAATGCAATGCTTAACTTTTAAGGGCAAGTTTAACACGCCATATTAGCACTCCGTATTGTACTATTTAAAAAAGAATATAATGCAATATTTAATGATATTCATGTATTATATGATTTAATATGAAATCAAAAATTAATACAATACAAGTCGTGATATCAAATACGACCAAAAACCTCCCTATTAGACCGTATTGTATAATTTAAACCAAAAGTACTTATTAATAACCAATCAAATATTTAAAATATATTAAAAATTGATATAGAAGTTGAAGTTTTAGAATAAGACTTAAGACCAGGGTCTGGGGTAAGGCTTTGAGACTAAGGTCGGGGTCAAAATTTAGCATCGGGGTCAAGGTCGGGATTCTAGGGTAGATTTGAAACTAAGGTCGGGGTCAGGATTTAGGACTAAAGTCTAGGGTCAGGTCAAAGTTCAGGATCAGGATTCAGGGACGATGTCAGGATTCGGAATAAGGGTCAGGATTTGAGACTAGGGTTGAGATTGAGATTTAGGACTATGGTTGGAGTCGGGATTTGCAACCAGGGTCAGGGTCGGTATTCGGGGCTAGGATTAGGGTTTGGGGTAGGGATTCAAGAAGTGGGTCGAGATCGAGATTCAGGACAAGGTTTGGGGTCAGGGTCAAAATTTGGAACCGGTGTCAAGGTCGAGGCCGGGATTAGGATTGGGGTTGGGGGTAGTAGATTAGGGACCAAAGTCAGGGTCAAGATTTAGAACCGATGTCGTGGTTGGGGTTAGGATTCAAGGCCAGGGTCGAGGTCGAGATTTTGAGTCAGGATTTAAGACCAAAATCAAGGTCAAGGTCAAGATTTGGGGTCGGGATTGGAGACCAGGATCAGAGTCAGGGTTAGGATCTAGGTCGAGGTTGGGATTTGAGGTAGGGATTTGGGACCAAGTTTGGGGTCGAAAGTCAAAATTAAAGACCAGGGTGTTGGACATGTATGCCCTAAGGAGTAAAAATGTAATAAGTTTTTGGAGACATTTTTATTAATAAAGAATCTAATTATTGTTTATCTACTAAATCTTGTCCTCTTTACGTTCATATTTGTTGAATGTATGTTAAGCAAACAAAAGTCTAAGACTATTGGTCTAAACCTTAAGAATTGGGCATATGATGGACAGATTATGTGGAAGACACGATTCTTAAGGTGACAGTCTAAATCATAAGATCCGCAATCGAGGGAATAAAGTTGGACGCTTTATTCATGTAAAGATTGTTATGTTGTCTATATCCCTATTGGGAGATGGTTTGTCTTGATCATCGGAGGTGGACTCCGTGAATAGAAACATTGGCATATTGTCATAGGTGACGATGTGTTGGATCGGGACATAAAGTGAATAGATTTGGATTAATAATTCTGTTTCAGCAAATCGATTCACTTTAGATAATTATTTGTATTGTATCTTAATCCTAAGATGAATAGTGGGCCTATTGTCTTGACTTGTGTCTTTTGATGTATCAAAGGGTGAGACCCACATCTTAATAGTGGTATGCATGCCGTTGGAAGCATGACTCTAGATAGTGTAGACCTGTTATTCATAGATATGGAATCCATAGCTCCTCTTTAGGAGTAGTGATATCCTCTTATATGCGTTATCCTGTAATTGAAAAACTGGAGCGCTCAACCATTTAGATACATAGGTGTAACCGAATGGTATACTGTCTTTAGATAGTAAGTTTTTCGATGGTGAGATAATGGAACGTAAGATAAAAATAATGGAGAAGGTAAGATAGAAGTTGTCCTTAAGCCGATTATGAATTATCATATGGGGATACGATACACTATGATATGTCATGGAGACCTAGCTATATGGGCTTCATAATTCTATGTAGTTCGATAGTGCAGCTCCAAGCTTTTAGTGGAGTAGCGTTGGAGTTGATAATTATGAAATGTATATCTAGGATATTGGGTTTCATAATTATTGGGAGCTTAAACTATATAGGTCCATTTGGTGCCCTGTGCTAGCTCACAACATCTTGTAACGATACGGCGTGTTTTTCTACCAATTGGTGACTTATGTCAGATTTATTAGATTGGTTAAAATTTAGAAGAATCAGATAATTCATGTCTGTTTATCGGTTAAATTAATTTTGTGATAAAATTAATTCGAGATAAACTTGTTGAATTATTGAGATCAGATAATTTTTTTCTATTTATCGGTTGATTTAATTTTGAATAAATTAAATCAAGATAAACTTGTAGAATTATTAGGAATTCATTCATTTTTCTAGAGATTATCTAGATAAAGTTGTTTTAATCATATAACTTTTCTATTGGGTTATTTGAATTAAAACTGAGACTTTATCCTATACAATTTTGGGTGAAAAATAAAAGATTTGCTGAGATTTTAATCGACAGTTCGGCCTGTCGATAGGGCCTATTCGGCCTGTCGATCATCCTGATCGGCCTGCCAATGACCGAAGGATAAGATCATGCATTTTTATGTGGATCTTATCATATATTGATCCAAATTTGATTCTGATTCAAATTTTGAGACCTAATATGATAAGAACTGACCCTAGACCCTACCTCTATAAACATGGAGTAAGTCACATAACTTATTTAGATCAATTGAAAGATTAAGAGTGATACTCTACTAGTGAGAATCTAGAAACTCCCTGAGAGCTCTTGTTCACAAATCACGAACACTTACTTTGGGTTCTCTCAATTGGTTTGAAGGAGAGTCACCTAGTGGAAGAGCTATACGTGTGAGCCCTCACTCACTCCGATCGTGGATAGAGAATAGCAAAGAAGACCAGTTGGTTGAGGCTCTTCTAGAATGTTACTTCTCTTCACTGATTGCAAGAGCTTTTTGGCATACAAAGGTTAGTGAGATCTGGTTAATTTATGCATATAGCATGTCAACTCTGATATAAAATTTTTAAAATTCTTGCTGTGTACTATTTTTTTAATAATTGGTATCAGAGCCAAGGTTTTTACACAAATTTACGAGTTTGTGATTATACTATATGTATAAATTTTGTGATCTTAATCTCTCCTATACTTGAATTTAATTTTATAGAGAGTTGGCACTCTAGGTTTCTATATATTTTATTTGTTGTCATGGATTATGTGGTAAATGTTAATTAATTAATTATGACTGATTAAATAGTTATTTAATTATTTATTAAATAATTAATTTATACCAGTTATGGTTCCTTAGAGGTTAGAATGTATATCTAGGTTTTTCATGTGATTAGATGACAGACTATCATCTCCGTCTAGGAATTATTATTTATTTTTAAATTTGTAAGAATTTTATAATTAAATAATCATTCGGAGAAGATGGATCAAGAAGGCAAATCTAGAAGAATGATGATGGCACTCCTATGTATTTTCTGAGTCTCTAATTTTAGGTTTTTGAATTGTTGAAAATAAAATTGATGAATTGCATTAAAAATTGTATTTTCTAGAATGAGAGATTTCTGCTCGGTCGGCATGCCGAACCTCATAATTCGGTAGGTCAATGGTCGCAGATCGTTAAGCCGGACGTGAGGTTTGGCAGGCCGTCAGTGGGGCAGAAATCAGGAGGCTCTGGCGGCAGGCCTAACCTTTAGTTTGGTAGGCCAATCTTTCATGAGTCGATAGGTCGATCTTCCTGATCAGTAGGTCGATAGGTTGTGACCAGCAGGCCGATCACCCAGATCGGCTTGCCGACCGAGAGCTAAAAAATTTTCAAAAAATGTGTAGTTTTTCCAGTGCAGTTTTAATTTTATCTTTAGGACGATTCTGAGAGACATTAAATTTGGATATGACCAGAAATATAAAATATTCGATTTATACGGGATTGAAGACTTAAAGACGAACATTACATGATGAAAGATACAACTTGAGAATTCAAGGATGAAGAATCGATAATATGTTTCGATTATTCTCTTGTAATTTTTGATTTCTCTCTTTTAGGGTGGAACCATAATATTATGGTTATTTATTATTTTGCTTGTAGCTTATTGCTTTGCTTGTCTGTATTATAATATGATTTGCCATTTATATTGATAACATGTCATATAGAAAAGGGAGTGCCGCTCATATTAAAATTGTTCATGCATGATCTTAAAATAAAACCTTCATTTCAAAAGCTTGAGTGGGAGAAGGTTTTCAAAGAGAGGACCTAAGGCCTCCATCGTTGGTCCATAGGCAGAACATGGTGATCCCAACCCCTAAGAAGGGATTTCTATCATATACCAGATTAGATCTCTGAGAGGATAAGGAATTTTAGCATGATTTATGGTTGCATACCCCTAGGTGGTGATTATAAATCATGGATAAAATATTGAAATGATGGTTATACACTCACGTTAATTTTATTATTAACCTCCCCTAGGAGCTCTGTTAATAAAATTAATGGCCAAAGAAACGATTATTAGTATATATTGAATCATACGGGTCTTGAATGGCATATATTAATCAGGAGCGGATCCGTGTTCCTGATTGCATTTGGCATGACTTCCCTAGAAGCGTGTTGAATTTTGAGTTAGGAATTATCGTTGTAAGGTTATGATATTTTCAAGGTTTTTACACATAAACACATTTGTATTTTTACATGATTGTGTTATCTTACTAAATTATTATTATATGTTTGCTTATGTTTGGTATATGATTCTTTATTGTAGATTAAAAATGTCTAAAAATGCTTTATCTTTGATACTTGACAAAAACGTATTAACCAGAGAGAATTATAATGATTGGAAATGAAACCTAGATATCGTTCTCTCCTTTGAGAAACTGAAGTATGTGCTGACAACCCCTTGGCCTCCCGAGCCTATGGGAGACTCAACTAATGAGAAATTCCAAGCGTATGACCACTAGAAAGATGCTAATGATCAGGCCCACTGCTATGTTATGGTTAGCATGAATAACATGCTGCAGGCTCAACATCAGGATTATGAGACTGCAAAGCAAATCTTAGATAATCTTGAGGATATGTTTGGAGGCCAGGCCATAACAAAGTGGCAAGGGGTGCTTCAAAAACTTCTTAACTGTAAGTAGAGACCGAGGACATCTGTGAAGGAGCACATGATGTTGGTCATGGGTTACCTCGCTGAGGCTCAAACCAATGGAGTTGACATTAATGCTGAAACTCAGATGACTATAGTCTTTGAGACTCTCTTAAAGGAATTTATTCTGTTTATAGCTACTTTTAATTTAAGCAATAGAAGGGATATGACCTAGACAGAATTAATAAAACAGTTACAGGAGTTTGAATTGCTAATCAGGGAGTCTCCTGCGGGTGGAGAGGCCAACATGGTAGCTGCTTCTGGTTCCAATCTCAACTCTAGGAATGGAAAGAAGCAACGGGCCAAGAATGGGAACTCTTCTATTCCTGCTAGCACCAAGAGCAAGAAGAAGAAGAAGAAGAACCCGAAGAAGCTTAAGTGCTTCTTTTGTGAGAAGGTCGGGCACATAAAGAAGCATTGCAAGGACTTCCTTTCTAAAGGAGATAGGTGTGATCTTCTGTATTTAAAAACTTGTTTGGTTGAGGAATCCAGTGACATTTGGGTCATAGATTCTGGTACAACTAATCATGTTTGTGTTTCTCTGTAGGGGTTCAAAGAAACGAGAAGTCTGCTATATGAAGACTTCATGCTTCGGATGGACGATGGATCCTTGGTCTCAGCGGAAGCAGTGGGAGACATCCATCTTTATTTTGATAATTATAGGAATTTATTTTTGCAAGTTTGTTTTTATGTTCCTAAATTTAAAAGGAATTTAATTTCTGTAGCTTGTTTATTTAAAGACTCATATTTGGTTTCTTTTAATGATAAAGTGGTGATTCATAAAAACAAATCTTTTATCTATTTTGGATGGATGCAAAATAATCTATATTTTATCAAACCTAAGATGGACTTATTGCTTAATGCTGAGATGAATAATAATAACTCAAAAAGACTTAAAACTTTTCACTCTAACAAGACTTATCTTTGTCATTTGAGTCTTGGTCATATTAACCTGAATAAGATTCAAAGGTTGGTAAGGGATGGACCTTTAAGTCACTTAAAGGTAGAATCTATACCTCAATGTGAATCTTGTTTGGAGGGTAAAATGACCAAAAGACCATTCAGGTCTAAGGGATTCTAGAACTTGTGCATAGTGATGTTTGTAGACGGATGAACATCCGGGCATGATGAGGGTATGAGTACTTCGCCACTTTTATTGACGATTACTCAAAATATGGGTATGTGTACCTGATGCTCCACAAAAGCGAAACTTTTGACAAGTTCAAGGAGTTTCGGGCTGAAGTGGAAAAGCAATTGGGTAGACCCATAAAGGCACTTTGATCCGATCGAGGTAGAGAATACCTTTCTGATGAGTTCTTGGGACACTTATTAGAGAATGGGATTTTATCCCATTTGACTGCGTCAGGCACTCTGTAGCAGAATGACGTAGCAAAGAGAAGGAATAGGACTTTATTGGACATGGTCAGGTCCATGATGAGTTATTCATCATTGCCTTCATCCTTTTGGGGATATGCATTACAAACCGCATGTTATCTTTTAAACAATGTGCCTTCAAAATCGCTCCCTAAAACTCCTCACAAGTTGTGGACGGGTAGGAAGACATTCTTAAACCATATTCGCATATGGGGATGTCTGGCTCATGTCTTGTGTAAGGATCCGAATAAGTTGGAAGCACGGTCAGAAGTTTGCGTGTTTGTAGGATATCCAAAAGGTACTAAAGGGGGTTATATCTATAACCCAAAGGAAAATAAAGTCGTGGTTTCAACTAATACAACTTTCCTTGAGGAGAGTTGCATAGACGACTTTAAAGCTCGAAGCAAATTGGTGCTTGAGGAGTTAAGGAGTGATTCGAGCACTCTGGAGGTTCTGAATGAAACCGTTTCGATCAGTGTAGAAAAACCAAACAAACCTGAACAACAACCTGAGGGGCTTCAGCGTAGTGGGAGGATCGGGCATCAACCTGGGAGGTATATGTTCAATGGGGAGGTCTTTTTGACAAAACCAGATGAACATGACAGGGATCCTTATACTTACGTAGAAGCTATAGAGGATGTTGATTCAAAAGTCTAGACAAAGGCCATGAACACTGAGATAAAGTCTATGGAGACTAATCAATTCTGGGAGCTTGTGGATCTTCTCGAAGGGGTAAAACCCATAGGGTGTAAGTGGATCTACAAGAGGAAAAGAGGAGTGGATAGAAAGGTTGAAACCTTTAAGGCTAGACTGGTAGCTAAGGGTTATTTGTAAAAGGAAGGGATCGATTATGAGGAAACCTTTTCGCCTGTAGCCATGCTTAAGTCCATCAGGATTCTCTTGACCATAGCTGCCACTCTCAACTATGAGATTTGGCAGATGGATGTCAAGATGGCTTTTCTGAATGGCTATCTTGATGAGTCCATTTATATGGAACAACCAGATGGGTTCAAGGTCAAGGGTCAAGAGGGTAAGATTTGTAAGCTGCTAAAGTCAATTTATGGACTTAAGCAGGCTTCTTGTTCTTGGAACATAAGACTTGATCAATTGATCAAGACTTATGGGTTCTCACAAAATGTGGATGAGCCATGTGTTTCCAAACACATTAAGGATAGGAAGGTGGTTTTTCTACTGCTCTATGTAGATGACATTCTGCTAATTAGCAATGACATTGGAGCATTGTCATCGGTCAAATTATGGTTGACCAAGCAGATTGACATGAAGGACTTGGGTGAGGCTAATTTTGTTCTCGGTATCCAGATCTTTCAGGATAAGAAGAACAAAATGATAGCTTTGTCCCAAGCTGGCTACATAGATAAAATTCTCAGGAGGTTTGCAATATAGGATTCCAAGAAAGATGGGCAACCATCTAGGCCTGGAATTACTCTTTCTAAGAAAGACTCTCCAAAGTCTTTTGAAGAAAGAGAATACATGAAGAAGGTGCCTTATGCTTCGGCAGTGGGTAGCCTCATGTATGTCATGCTTTGCACACGACCGGATATTAGTTATGCGGTCGGGATTGTGAGTCGATTTCAGGTGGATCTAGGACCAAACCATTGGGTTGCGGTAAAGCATATTTTCAAGTACCTGAGAAAGAAGCGAGGGTATGTGCTTATATATTTGGGTGAGGACTTAGCTCCTCTAGGATATACTGGCTTGAATTTTCAATCCTGTCTGGATTCTAGGAAATCGACTTCGGGTCTTGTGTTTACTTTGGGCGATGGTGCCATCAATTGGAGAAGTGTGAAGCAAGATTGCACTTCAGATTCAACGATGGAGGCTAAGTATGTGGCAGCTAGTGATGCTTCGAAAGAAGCAGTGTGGCTCTGTAGGTTCCTTGGGGATCTTGAGGTAGTTCTTGGTATGGATAAGGCGGTATCACTGTACTGTGATAACAGTGCGGCGGTAGCTAATGCTAAGGAACTAAGATTTCACAAGAAGAGTAAGCATATTGATCGAAAGTATTAGGTGATAAAGGACTTTGTTGAGGACGGGCATGTCACAGTGTGCAAGATCGCATCAGAGGAAAATTTAGCTTATCCATTTATGAAGACACTTACTGGGAGAGTCTTCAAGAGGCATGTGGAAGCTATGAGGATGTGAGATTTGTCATATTTACTCACTTACTGGGAGAGTCTTCGAGAGGCATGTGGAATCAATTCCAAACAGGCTAGTACGTCCACAAAATTATAACCTTTTTGAGTGTTTCAAAGTATTAGACATGTATGCCCTAAGGAGTAAAAATGTAATAAGTTTTTGGAGACATTTTTTTCAATAAAGAATCTATTAATTGTTTATATACCAAATCTTGTCCTCTTTACATTCATATTTGTTGAATGTATGTTAAGCAAACAAAAGTCTGAGACTGTCAGTCTAAACCTTAAGAATTGGGCATATGATGGACAGATTATGTAGAAGACACGATTCTTAAGGTGACGGTCTAAATCATAAGATCCGCAATCGAGGGAATAAAGTTGGGCACTTTATTCATGTAAAGATTGTTATATTGTCTATATCCCAATTGCGAGATGGTTTGTCTTGACCATCGGAGATGGACTCTGTGAATAGAAACATTGGCATGTTGTCATAGGTGACGATGTGTTGGATTGAGACATAAAGTAAATTGATTTGGAATAATAGTTCTATCTCGGAAAATCGATTCACTTTAGACAATCATTTGTATTGTATCTTAATCCTGAGATGAATAGTGGGGCCGTTGTCTTGACTTGTGTCTTTTGATGTACCAAAGGGTGACACCCACATTTAATAGTGGTATGCATACTAGTACGTTAGAGGCATGACTCTAGATAGCGTAGACCTATTATTCATATATATGGAATCCATAACTCCTCTTTAGGAGTAGTGATATCTTCTTATATGCGTTATCCTGTAATTGGAAAACTGGAGCGCTTAACCATTTGGATACATAGGTGTAACCGAATGGTATACTGTCTTTGGATGGTAAGTTTTTCGATGGTAAATAGTGTAACGAAAGATAAAAATAATCGAGAAGGTAAGACAGAACTTGTCCTTAAGCCGATTATGGATTATCATATAGGGATACGATACACTATGATTTGTTATGGAGACTTAGCTATACGGGCTTCGTAATTCTATGTAGTTCGAGAGTACAGCTCCAAGCTGTTAGTGGAGTAGCGTTGGAGTTGATAATTATGAAATGTATATCTGGGATATTGGGTTTCATAATTATTGGGAGCTTGAACTATATAGGTCCATTTGGTCCCCTTTGCTAGCTCACAACATCCTGTAACGATTCGGCGTGTTTTTCCACCACTTGGTAACTTACGTCATATTTATTAAATTGGTTAAAATTTGGAAGAATAAGATAATTCATGTTTGTTTATCGGTTGAATTAATTTTGTGATAAAATTAATTCAAGATAAACTTGTTGAATTATTAGGATCGGATAATTCTTGTCTGTTTATCGATTGTTGTAATTTTGAATAAATTAAATCAAGATAAACTTGTATAATTATTAGGAATTCATTTATTTTCCTAGAGATTATCTAGATAAAGTTGTTTTAATCAGATAACTTTTCTATTGGGTTATTTGAATTAAAAATGAGACTTTATCCTATAGAATCTTGGGTGAAAAATAAAAGATTTGCTGAAAATTTAATCGGCAGTTTGGCATGCCGATCATCGTGTTCGGCCTGCCGATGAGCGAAGGATAAGATCACACGTTTTTACGTGGATGTTATCATATATTGATCCAAATTTGATTCTGATTCAAATTTTGAGACCTAATCTAATAAGGACTGACCCTAGACCCTACCTCGATAAAAAAGAGAGTAATTCACATAAGTTATTCAGATCAATTGAGAGATTAAGAGTGATACTCTACTAGTGAGAATCTAGAAACTCCCTGAGAGCTCTTGTTCACAAATCACGAACACTTACTTTGGGTTCTCTCAATTGGTTTGAAGGAGAGTCACCTAGTGGAAGAGCTATACGTGTGAGCCCTCACTCACTCCGATCGTGGATAGAGAATAGCAAAGAAGACCAGTTGGTTGAGGCTCTTCTAGAATGTTACTTCTCTTCACTGATTGCAAGAGCTTTTTGGCATACAAAGGTTAGTGAGATCTGGTTAATTTATGCATATAGCGTGTTAAACTTGTGTTTTAGAAAATACTTTGATTTAAATTTTTAAAATTCTCGCTGCATACTATTTTTCCAACACGGGGTCGCGGTCAAGATTCGAGATTGGTGTCATGTTACGAGACAAGATTTGGCATTAGGGTCGGAGTTGGGGTTGGGATTCGGGGCTTGGTTCGGGGTTAGGGTCAGAATTTTGGGTTAGGATTTAAAACTAGGGTCATGGTCAGGATTGGGGACTAGGTTCGGCTCGGGATTTGGGATCAGGGTCAAGATTTGAGGCCAAGATCCAAGACTAGGGGCAAGCTAAGGTCGAAGTAGGACTTTGAGATCGGGGACACGGTCGAGATTTCGGGTCTAGATTAGAAGTCGGCTTTGGAATTGGGTTTAGGATTCAAGACCAAGGTCGAGATTCGAGGTTGGAGTAAAGGTCAGTATTTTAGTCCAAAGTCAATGTCGGGGTACGGACTCTAGGCTGGGGTCGGGATAGAGGTCGGGTTCCCCGAATCCCGACCTCGACCCAAACCTCATCCTAAATCCTGACCTAACCCTGACCTTAGCCCTGATGTACAACCTCAAATCTCGCTCCTGATCTTGGTCTTGATCTTTCCCAACCCTGACCCAATACATCATGAATGTTTCCACAGCAGAAACAAGGTTGATTAGAACCCTGAATAAGAGATAAGCTTTACGAATTTTAAAATACAGTAAGACAGCATATACATGATTATGCCATTGAACAAGTTGGGACAGTTAAGGCTAGAATGACACGATTTTCTATGAAAATAGGTGTTCAAAAGAGTAGAATTTCAATCCCAAAGTGGGTAGAACGTATACTAGACTCTAATAAACCTTTTATAGGTTAAAGGAGACAATATAGTTTTGCTCTTCTAGAAAGGTATACCTCACTCAATAGCATGAGATTTAGACCTAGAAAGATTTCTTACCTGTAAATGGGTCGTGGAAATCCATAAAACTAACTAAGTTCTTATGATATGCCATAGTAGCATGTCCTATATTCTAGGGTAAGTATAAGTAAAGGGAATCGATAGTACAATTTCATACACTATGAGAATCTATTACCCTGATATGTCGCGATAGTATGTTGAAATGTCTAGAATAAGCCCGCTGAAGGAGAATCTATGGTACGATCTCCATATGTTTGGAGATATAATGCACCCCCTTTATATAGTATCACCATGAGATTTTCTATTGGCAGAAAGATAAAATCTCTAATTTGCCTTTAAGAGACTAAAAGAAATTGCTAAAAGACACTAGATTTGATTAGAAATCATCAGAACGATTTAAATAACCAAGTAGAATTTTGCAAATTTCTCATGACCAACATAAAGGTCACGTGAGCAAAACCAAGAGAGACCCTACGAATATGAAAAATGGGACTGAATTTCCTTTTTGTCACACCTCGAGGAGAGGCAGGACAAGTTCAAGAGAGATACTAAAGGATACGCTTTAACGTTATGAACCCTTAGAAGTTTTAAAACAAGTAGATGAACATGTTTTAGACAGTCATTAACACTAGTCATGGATGACTAGGTAATAAAGACTTATAGATTAAGCAATAAAAAGATAAATTTCCTGGCCAAACCCTATGTACCAGATCATCATCTGGAGGCAGATACGCAACCTAAGATGCAAAATAGAGTAAGTATAAGTCATGAAACAAGAGAAACAATAGCTTCAAGGAAGCAAGGACAAATTTCCATATCAAGATTTTGAGGCAAAGTTGCCAAAAGAAAGAAAAACCCCATGGGATTAGGATACAAAGCCATAGGATACCCCTAGTTTATCTCAATTTTCGAGGACGAAAATTTTATAAGGTGGGTAGATTGTAATGACCGAAAAAATCCAAAAATTAATAAGTATGATTAATAAAAGATTTTTCCATAATGACTCAGCTAAATACTTGGAAAGTTACAAGTTTAGCATTTATTAATGTGCAAATTTGAAGTCTTAATAGTCGTAAGACCTTAAAAATAAGTAATGTTGTGAATGCACAATTTTATATGCTTTATTTATGAAACATGTGACAATGTAATGTTATGATAGTACATTAAAATAATTAAAAATAATTATTTAATATGCTAAATCAAAATTTTATGATTTATTAACTTCATGTACGAGCCAAAGAAGTGATTGTTATAAGAATCTCAATTAGAATGTTTAAATTGGGATTACTTTACAAAAAGTGAAATTTTTAACTTACTAAGATTATGTGGAAATTTCCTATATGTTATCAGTTCAGTAAAAGAAACCCAGATCAATGGTGATCATGAGCTCCATACCATACTTTAGAAAATGGTGAGCACCAAGTTTAAATGTGCAAGATTTATGACATTTTTACTATAATCGATCTTGAAATTTAAGAAGATCATAAAGATAAGAATTTCAAGGAAGTTATAAAGATCATTGGAAGTTTGAGAATTCTAATATTTTGAATGTGTATAGTTAATTATTATACACATTAATAATTACGTAAAGTTTATTATTATTGTTGTAATGACAATAATAATAACAACAGTTGTCATAGTAGTAGTAAAGAAGAAGAAGGGAGTTGATGGGGTCCACAAATGTTGATCTATTGCTAAGATGTAGAACCATAAATAGCTCTTTACAAGAAAGAGTTCGGGTTATATCCGTAAAGCGTGAAATTGTGCTAAGTTTGGAATTTTAAATTAAATTGACTTTTAGATAGTCAATTTAATTTACAAAATGTTTATAAAATTACAACTATTGTTTTATAATGAAATTTGAAGTTTACAATATGAAAATTTTTAATGAAAAGTATATGTTTTAAATTTTAAAGTTTTGAAAGTTTAAATATATATATATAATAAATAATAATTATATTGAGCAAAGTTTTGAATACATAATATCTTTTTAAGGATACATGCAAACATATATATATGGATATAATTATGAAAATAGTTAATCATCAGTTTTGAAGACAAATGTATCAAAGTTTATTGTTTCAGAATTTAGTCACAAAATCCATATAGTATGGATAAATTTATGAAAATCATTTTTATGTCGATATGGATATTTTAGTAACACAATAATACAACAAGAAAATTAGAAATTTATGTGATAATCTTTAGAGTGCAAATAAGTTACAGTTTTTAAAAGTACAATTATATTTACAGAAATTTAAAGTTACGGATCAAATTTGATCTATCCGATACTGCACAATTTAGACTGTGTAGACCACAAAATGGTCTATAAATACATGACAAAAAAAAATGAGCCAATTGCAAATCAGCCTCTCTCTCTACTTTCTCTCTATACTCTCTCTCTCCTCAAACTCAGTCCAAGAATCCGGCCTCTATTTTTGACACCTCTCATACCATTGGAAAGCTCCCGTCGAGCTGGTTCCAACGACATGCTGAGCCGACCACAACTCTACTGGAGCAGCCCGTATGCGCCGGTTAAAGCTGCAAAAACACGTCATATTTTCGACGTGATTTCTCCTCCGTCCGACCACCGATCGGCACGATCTTGGTGTGAACGGACTCAGAACGAAGAGACGAAGAGAATGGCACCGATATTACGGTACGATTCTCACCGAAAAAGCCTCGACAGAATCCTCCAATTTTTAACTTCGAGCCACGGTCAGAGCCGCCTTGTCCGGCGACGGTGTGGTGCACCACACCGTAGCCATTCCGTTCAGAGAGCGACGGGGAGTAAAACCCCTCGCTTAATTTCACAACCCAGCCGCTGTTCATCGGAGTTCCACCTTAGCCATCGCCAAGCCGCCGTGAAGAACTCGAACTCGCTCATTCTGCCACCAAGGAGCCAAATTGATGGTCCCACAACCTTCAGAGAGGTGCGGGGAACATTTTGCCCATTTAAATTTTGAGAAATGAGCCTTGGAGGACAGAGAACGACATCTCCGTCGTACGCTGACGTCAAGGTAGGTGGGGCCGTCGATCTAAGCGACAGGGATGCACACCACCGGCGTCAAAAGACTCAGACAGCCACAGAGAAGGAAATGCCCAAGCCTATTTGGGCCCAACACCAGCGGAGATCCACTGCTCGAGCCACCGATTTTGGCCAAGAATCCCGTCTTTGATTTTGTGATGATGGAGGCAAAATTGAATGAAATTGACATCACCACTAAGCTCAAGAGGTCAAAAAATGGGGGAAGCCGAAGTTTCAACTGTCTTTGTCCACCGGAGCCGCCGCACGTGCCCCACGCGCCACCGCGGGTGGCCGGCCTCTAGCGGACCTTGGGTCTTAAGCTCCCGACCTCCGATCGATGATCCGAGACAGCCTCTCGACTCATTTCGATGCTCTGAACGTGATGGTGACCTCTGTTCAAGCTAATTCTACTCCGATAAAAATCATCTGGTTTCGACTGCATGTAGATCGAGGCAACTCAGACTGTAGTAACGGAGTTCAGAATGATGCTTTCAGCAGTAATAAATCTCCATGGAGCATTCCTAGCCATCCACAGTCGCCCAAGGAGCATTGCTGAGGATGCTACGCAAACTGTAGATACAACGAGATGCAACTGGACCCGCTCAGCTCGGAGTCCAGGTAAGTAGGAATCTCGCCTACGGTATGAATAGTTTTAAAAATAAATTAATATTAAATATTTTGAAAAAATTTATGAAAATGCATGATCAATGATTTATTACACAGTTATATGTTATGATGTGATATATTATGTTATGACATGATGTGAAATGCTATGATGATGATAATGTGATTAATGTGTGATGTATGCAATGTTTAATTTATATTGTTTAATCACCTTCAAGTCAAGTATGATTATGATTTACGATCCATGATTACGAGATTGTGATGTCATGTAGTGATAAGTCATACTGCATACACACAATAAGGTAAGTGAAACTTATAAGACAAGCTATGGGTGTCGTACCAACCTCCCGACCCACGGGGAGGCTCCATGTTAAAGTAATGAATGATCTTGGTGTCGTTGGGACCTCGCGAACCCTAACTTCCCAAGACTTGCGCGCATCGGTACGATCACTCAGGCCCAAAGTAAGAAGATAAGTTATAGCTAAAATAATTAAGCAGAAATCAAGTTGATAAGCAAGCATAAAATGCTCATGCATATTTTTATTAAAAATGATTTTTAATCATGTTTTGCGAGATTAATTTCCTACTTACTGAGTGAAAGCTCATTTAAGTATGTTCATGCTGTGGGTAAAAAAAAACCTGTCAGCGGCATTTGATGGGCAGTGGTGAACGGCGGACGAATGGTGAAGATAGGAATGGATACCACTCACGCAATGTAATATTTCTGCATTATTATTTTACAAATTTATGTATGTTTTATTTTACGAAATTTCATATGCTTACATTTTACGAAAATTATGTGCATATGAATAAGTAAATAATTTACGTAATTATGTTTTAAAAACCGAGCTTGTGATTATGCAACCTTGGTCCAGAGATTAATTTCCTACTTACTGAGTGAAAGCTCATTTAAGTATGTTCATGCTGTAGGTAAAAAAAAAAACCTGTCAGCGGCATTTGAAGGGCAGTGGTGAGCGGCGGACGAATGATGAAGATGGGAATGGATACCACTCATGCAATGTAATATTTCTACATTATTATTTTACGAATTTATGTATGTTTTATTTTACAAAATTTCATATGCTTACATTTTACGAAAATTATGTGCATATGAATAAGTAAATAATTTATGTAATTATGTTTTAAAAATCGAGCTTGTGATTACACAACCTTGGTCCAGAGATTAATTTCCTACTTACTAAGCGAAAGCTCATTTAAGTATGTTCATGCTGTAGGTAAAAAAAAAACCTATCAGCGGCATTTGATGTGCAGTGGTGAGCGGCGGACGAATGGTGAAGATGGGAATAGATACCACGCACGCAATGTAATATTTCTGCATTATTATTTTACGAATTTATGTATGTTTTATTTTACAAAATTTTATATGCTTACATTTTACAAAAATTATGTGCATATGAATAAGTAAATAATTTACGTAATTATATTTTAAAAACCGAGCTTGTGATTACGCAACCTTGGTCCAAAGGATTTTAAAGTTTAAAAATATTGCAATAGATAATGCAACAAATGCACAAAATTTGTAAGAAATAAAATTATAAGTTCATTTAGAATTGCAAAGGATTATTGAAGTTTTACACTAAGTTAATAAATGAATTTTGTGAATATGTTTGATGAAATCATTATGAAAGTTTAAAAGAAAAGCTTTAAGAAATTAGTATCTTAAACTTAAAAGTTAAGTTATAAGAAATTATGTTTTATTTAGTTAAGAAGGTTTACTTTAAGAAAATAATATGATATTTTTAAGACGTTAAAATTATAAGCAAAAATATATAATAATTGCTAAGAAAGTTTTAGAGAGCATTTAAATGGGATTTTATTCTAATATTTAATTTAAAATTGTCTTGAAAATAGTTTTATCTAAATTGAGAAATGTCTTTAAAGTAATAGTTGCTAAATAATTACTCTTATGTTTAAAAAGGAAAAGTTCAAGAAAATTACTATGGTTATATTTCAAGAAATTAATGTTATGAATTATGTAAAGGATCATGCTTTTAGAAATTATAACTATGTTAAAACGTAATGCTTATTATTACATCATTATCACGTTTGAGAAATTTATGTTATTATGTTAGGTTTATGAAATTAAGTATTGAGAAATGATTTTTATATCTTTTAAGGTTATATGTTAAGAATTCTTTATCAATAAGAATTCGTTTGTTATGAAGATTTGAAAAATAGTTATTACCTCCTTTATGATTTCATGTCAAGGATTCCACAGCAAGAATCCATTTAAAAAAAAAATTATTTCGCAAAATTTCTGTACTTTATTCATAAGTATGTTTAAGTTCATGATCATGTTAAGTTAAATAAGGACCACGTAAGGAGGGTCGTTACAGTTGGTATCAGAGCCGGTATCCTGCCATCCTACTTCACATCGTCACGCGCCTGCTTCACCATAGTCCAAGTAAGTTATGTTAATTAAATGTTAAGATAAGTTACGTTAAATGATAGGTGTCGATTTTTCATGTAACGACAATCAAGTTATCGTCATGCAAGCACATTTTTAAATGTCCTCTCATGGTCCAACGTCAAGCTTAGCCATCAAGATGCCTCAAATCACAGGAAGCGATATTGGGTGCCAACTCCCTAAGCAAGCAGGACAACTTCTAGAATCACTTGAACGCTAGAATCAACACTTCGAGATGCTCGCCACTCATAGTGCAAATTGAAGTAAGAATATTTGAAGTTACAACCACAGAATAGATAGATCGATGAGTCGACAGAGGATCTAAAGGTTCCACGGAATCTTCTTCGGATTTCAAAAATGATTAATAAATCTCACTAATTTTAATGTAATGTTTTCAATTATTATAAAAAAAATTAAAATAACAATATAACAACCATTTTCTAAACTTCTTTCCTCTCTTTCTCAAGATTTGCTTTTTATTTGTAATTTATCTCTCATTCCACTATATTAAATATGAAGCTACGATCAAGGTGGTTACGCCTCATAAAGGAAAAGAAGCCGCAAGTTCTTCACAGCTTAATTACCAACCCAAGACCAAAGCCGCCCCTCATGCAACATACAAGCAAATCTTCACAAAAGCCAATTCTACAAGCGGATGGACAATACTCTACACTTTGCCATGAGAATAAAGGAAGTCACAAATAAGACACGTAAGGGACGCAAGAACACAGCCTTCGCCAAAGAATTACCACCAAAGGTGAGGATATCAAGACATTTCTTTGAAGCATAAACGACTACTTAGTCAGAAAGAATTTTCCAGCTTGGACCATTAACAAGGACATCGATATCTGATTCAGAGATGACATAAAAGAATAATTAGACATAGTACCACTATGGGGCTAGTAGTGAGACACGCTATACGATTGATCAAGTATACGTATAGTATACAAAATAAGATTTATGTATGAACAATAGAAGTTTTTGACAAGAAGAACTTCATGTTATGTGACCCACTAGAGACAAGTCAAGTCTCAATCTCAACAACGGTCTATAATATGCAAAGATTGCTAACAAAGAAAGGGTTTAGCAATTTCATGATGTGAAATTATGATTAACACATGTATGAATGTTACGAACTATGATTGTTGTATGTGTTATAAATGCAATGTAACCCATGAATATGATATGCAATAGTTGCTAACAAAAGTGAAATGTATAGCAACTCCAAGATATGCAAGTACAAACGTTATGCATATGTATAATAAGAATATGCATGACATGAGTATGAATAAAATGTGAAAGTATGACATGTGAAAGTATGATATGAATGACATAAATATGTATGATATGTTTATGAATATGATATGTATGTATGATACGTGTATGAAGTTATGATTAATTTTTGTTATTTGTATTATAAACATGATATTGTTTATAAGTACCATAAAATGCATAATAAATATGCATGATTAAGCCCATAAGGAACCCATTAAGGACTTAATGTCTTAGATTACAATAAAATAATAGATTCCATAGAATCATCATTTCAGTAAGGATAGATACACAGAGCCTTATAAGAAATGGGATATAAGCAAAAGTTCAAGGTATAAGAGAAGAACTTCCCAGAGGTCACAAACTGTCTATGGGTGGTTACTTCTAAACTAGTATCCGACCAAACAGACCCCACAATAGTGATCTTAGGATGAGACGTTTTGCTCCCCAACCCATAGATAAAATATATATATATATATATATATGCATATATATTGGAAAAAGAACAAACAATAAATAATTTATGTGGATCGGTCGAACACCATCCTATAAGAAGTTAAGATCATGATAAGAAGAGATTAAAGAAGCAAAGTTGCTTCCACACACCCAAGAGATGTAAGTAACATCACAAGGATATTAGAAAAGAATAAGAATGATAATGTATAGTCATGATTATATCAGGTTAAGAAATAAGATAGGAGAAGGCTATAGAATGGTTCAAAATCTGAACCCTTATAATAGAGCTACAAAACTCCGATAGAGTAACCATAACAAAGAGAAACCAATAGGAAATTCTAAACAAGAGAATACAGTCCATCATATGACTCGATGACATCTAGTCATCAATAGTCAGAGAGCCAGTTTAAGATAAGCAGGTGGATATGTTCTTTCAAGAACACGGTCTACTATGTCATTAAATGACCCTTAGTCATCAACAGGTAGAGAACCAATTTAAGACAAGTAGACAGAGATGTCCACTTAAGATAGCAAATATAAGATTCTTAGCCGAAACAGTAAGCTTACAGAATCCAAGCTACTAAGCTATGAAGACCACCTCATGCAGAAGTGGTTTCCTTCTAGTTAACAAAGTCTTTAGATAAGACAAGATTCTTAGAATAAACAAGATCAAAGACCATAGAGTCAAACACCGAACCTTCACTAGAAACAGATGTTACGAAATATGGGTATAGGGATAATAAAAACCATTTGACTAGCTAAGACATGCCATATTGAGGAGAAATCCTCTAGAATTGGTGGTAGAGCATACTAATGAGAGTATCACTCAACCTTTTAAGAAGAACTTGGTTATGTTACCGATGGTCGGAGTAACCCTAAGTTATTTTCATAAATATATATATATAAGTGTGCCTAGCACGTAAAATAAGCCCAACCATCACGTCAGCCTAATAGTAAAATTTTTGGAACTCTTAGCAGAAGACTTCCAAAGCTGAGACTACGAAGTTGTAGCAAGTCCCTCAAGAAATGATAGACATAATGGAATGGTTCCTTCGAGAGCATCGATGCGACCTCCTCGATAAGAGTATAGATAGTAAGAATTAGAGAACTGATGATGTCTGGACAATATGATTAGTAAGTTTAAGAGTAAGATGTCGAGGCTTGGGACGTAGCAGCAGTTTAAGGGCCATTTATACGCCCCTCCCGACGCCAAATAAAAAGGTGCGCTAATATTAAGATTAGAGATAATATGCGGGGAGGATGACACATATAGTGTCTACCAAGTAAAGTTGTGCATCTTAGGATAGTAATATAGGCACATCTCAACGTTAGGAATTACACGATAGACAAGTAAGGCTTGTCGCCCTTCCAATCGCGATAGAACCGATAGGATTTGCCATTTGACGAGTTGGAATATATTGTTAATATATATATATAGAGCTATATTAACCAAACCCAAGATTAGAGTGATACGGATTAACACGTTAGAATTATTATGACACAGTAAGACACATACCTCGAGTAAGGTCATAAGAATAGGTGTCCAGCCTAAATTGTTCATCTAAAAGATAGATGAACATTAAAAAAAAAATCTATAGATTTCTTTCTGATAAAATATTATAGCCATCAAAACTAATGACCTATAAGTATACCGTTCATCACATCACATGAACGTAGTATATTTTTAAAAGATGTTTTTTGTTAATTTGATGTAAAATTACAACTTACGTTTTCCCAACGAATTCACTTACTATAAGCCATTTTTACAACTTTCATGAGTATAATATGAACTCTCTTGTTGTCATGAACCAATCAAGCTAAAGAATGTAATGGTCAAATCCTTGAGGAAGAAGTAAGTTCCAAGATAGGGACCATCCATGTTAAGTTAAGGGTTCTGACAGCTTGAGATCAATATTATACTAAAAGTACCTGTGGATTAAATAGGACCCATAAACAGCTTTTTTCTTTTATTATAAACATGTTTGGGTCCTTACTCATGAAGCACAAAATTTTGTCAAGTTTAAAATTTGATTTAAATTGTCAGAAAAAAATAAAAATAAAAATAAATGTGTTTAACAAATTATTACTACTATTTTCAATAAGTGAATAGAAGTTTATGAAATGTTTTGTTGGGACAAAAAAATGATTTTTATTAAAACACAAATGACTGTCGTATTCAAGAAAATTATAAATAATATATATATACACACACACAGAGACTTTCATAGAAATAGTAAGGAAGCATTAGAACGATATAGGACACTAAAATGGCCAAAAAAGAAGGAACACATAATCAACTATAGACACGAAATTCACATGTAGAGAAAGTTAAGATACATCATGAATGTTTCCACAGCAGAAACAATGTTGATTAGAGTCCCGAATAAGAGATAAGCTTTACGAATTTTAAAATATAGTAAGATGGCATATACATGATTATGCCATTGAACAAGTTGGGACAGCTAAGGCTAGAATGACACGATTTTTTATGAAAATAGGTGTTTAAAAGAGCAAAATTTCAATCCCAAGGTGCGTAGAACGTATACTAGACTCTGATGAACCTTTTATAGGTTAAAGGAGACAATATAGTTTTGCTCTTCTAGAAAGGTTACCTCATTCAATAGCATGAGATTTAGACCTAGAATGATTTCTTACCCGTAAATGGGTCATGGAAATCCATAAAACTACCTAAGTTCTTATGATATGCCATAGTAGCATGTCCTATATTCTAGGGTAAGTATAAGTAAAGGGAATCGATAGTACGATTTCATACACTATGAGAATCTATTACCCTGATATGTCGCGATAATAAGTTGAAATGTCTAGAATAAGCCCGCTGAAGGAGAATCTATGGTACGATCTCCATATGTTTGGGGATATAATGCACCCCCTTTATATAGTATCACCATGAGATTTTCTATTGGCAGAAAGATAAAATCTCCAATTTCCCTTTAAGAGACTAAAAGAAATTGCTAAAAGACACTAAATTTGATTAGAAATCATTAGAACGATTTAAATAACCAAGTAGAATTTTGCAAATTTCTCATGACCAACATAAAGGTCACGTGAGCAAAACCAAGTGAGACCCTACAAATATGAAAAATGGGAATGAATTTCCTTTTTCTCACACCTCGAGGAGAGGTAGGACAAGTTCAAGAGAGATGCTAAAGAATAAGCTTAAACGTTATGAACCCTTAGAAGTTTTAAAATAAGTAGATGAACATGTTTTAGACAGTCATTAACACTAGTCATGGATGACTAGGTAATAAAGACTTATAGATTAAGCAATAAAAAGATAAATTTCCTGGCCAGACCCTATGTACCAGATCATGATCTGGAGGTAGATACTCAACCTAAGATGCGAAATAGAGTAAGTATAAGTCGTGAAACAAGAGAAAAAATAGCTTCAAGGAAGCAAGGACAAATTTCCATATCAAGATTTTGAGGCAAAGTTGCCAAAAGAAAGAAAAACCCCATGGGATTAGGATACAAAGCCATAGGATACCCCTAGTTTATCTCAATTTTCGAGGATGAAAATTTTATAAGGTGGGTAGATTGTAATGACCGAAAAAATCCAAAAATTAATAAGTATGATTAATAAAGGATTTTTCCATAATGACTCAGCTAAATACTTGGAAAGTTACAAGTTTAGCATTTATTAATGTGCAAATTTGAAGTCTTAATAGTCGTAAGACCTTAAAAATAAGTAATGTTGTGAATGCACAATTTTATATGCTTTATTTATGAAACATGTGACAATGTAATGTTATGATAGTACATTAAAATAATTAAAAATAATTATTTAATGTGCTAAATTAAAAGTTTATGATTTATTGACTTCATGTACGAGCCAAAGAAGTGATTGTTATAAGAATCTCAATTAGAATGTTTAAATTGGGATTACTTGACAAAAAGTGAAATTTTCAACTTACTAAGATTATGTGAAAATTTCCTATATGTTATCAGTTTAGTAAAAGAAACCCAGATCAATGGTGATCATGAGCTCCATACCATACTTTAGGAAATGGTGAGCACCAAGTTTAAGTGTGCAAGATTTATGACATTTTTACTACAATCGATCTCGAAATTTAAGAAGATCATAAAGATAAGAATTTCAAGCAAGTTATAAAGATCATTAGAAGTTTGAGAATTCCAATATTTTGAAAGTGTATAGTTAATTATTATACACATTTATAATTACGTAAAGTTTATTATTATTGTTGTAATGACAATAATAATAATAGCAGTTGTCATAGTAATGGTAAAGAAGAAGAAGGGCGTTGATGGGGTCCACAAATATTGATCTATTGCTAAGATGTAGAACCATAAATAGCTCTTTACGAAAAATAGTTCGGGTTATATCCGTAAAGCATGAAATTGTGCTAAGTTTGGAATTTTAATTTAAATTGGCTTTTAGATAGTCAATTTAATTTACAAAATATTTATAAAATTACAACTATTGTTTTATAATGGAATTTGAAGTTTACAATATGAAAATTTTTAATGAAAAGTATATGTTTTAAATTTTAAAGTTTTAAAAGTTTAAATATATATATATATAATAAATAATAATTATATTGAGCAAAGTTTTGAATACATAATATCTTTTTAAGGATACATGCATACATATATATATATATATGGATATAATTATGAAAATAGTTAATCATCGGTTTTGAAGACAAATGTATCAAAGTTTATTGTTTTAGAATTTAGTCACAAAATCTATATAGTATGGATAAATTTATGAAAATCATTTTTATGTTGATATGGATATTTTAGTAACACAATAATACAACAAGAAAATTAAAAATTTATGTGATTATCTTTAGAGTGCAAATAAGTTACAGTTTTTAAAAGTATAATTATGTTTACAAAAATTTAAAGTTATGGATCAAATTTGATCTACCCAGTCCTGCACAATTTAGACTGTGTAGACCACAAAATGTTCTATAAATGCATGACAAAAAAAAATGAGCCAATTGCAAATCAGCCCCTCTCTCTCTACTTTCTCTCTCTACTCTCTCTCTCCTCAAACTCAGTCCAAGAATCTGGCCTCTATTTTTGACACCTCCCATACCATTGGAAAGCTCTCGTTGACTTGGTTCCAACGACATGCTGAGCCGACCACAACTCTGCTGGAGCAGCCCGTGCGCGCTGGTTGAAGCTGCGAAAACACGTCATATTTTTGACGTGATTTCTCTCCGTCCGACCACCGATCGGCAAGATCTTGGTGTCAACGGACTTAGAACGAAGAGACGAAGAGAATGGCACCGATATTACGGTATGATTTTCACCAAAAAATCCTCGATGGAATCCTCCAATTTTTGCCTTTGAGCCACCGTCGGAGCCACCTTGTCCAGCGACGGTATGGTGCATCGCCGCCGCCATTCCATTCAAAGAGCAATAGGGAGTAAAACCCCTTGCTTAATTTCACGACCCAGCCGCCGTTCATCAGAGTTCCACCTCGGCCGTTGTCAAGTCGTCGTGAAGAACTCGAACTCGCTCATTCTGCCGCCATGGAGCCAAATTCATGGTCCCACAACCTTCAGAGAGGTGCGGGGAACGTTTTGCCCATTTAAATTTTGAGAAATGAGCCTCCAAGGATGGAGAACGACATCTCCGTCGTGCGCTACCGTGAGGGTAGGTGGGGCCATCGATCTGAGCGGCGGTGACGCACACCACCGGCGTCAAAAGACTCAGATAGCCACGGAGAAGGAAATGCCCAAGCCAATTTGGGCCCAACACCGGCGGAGATCCGCCGCCCGAGCCACCAGTTTTGGCCGAGAGTCCTATCTTTGATTTGTACTAATGGAGGCAAAATTGAATGAAATTGACATCACCACTGAGCTCAAGAGGTCGAAAAATGGGAGAAGCCGAAGTTTCAGCCGTCATCGTCCACCGGAGCCGCCGCACGCGCCCCACACGCCGTCGCGGGTGGCCGGCCTTCGGCAGACCTCGGGTCCTAAGCTCTTGACCTCCGATCGATGATCCAAGACCGCCTCCTGACTCGTTTCGATGCTCTGAACACGATGGTGACCTCTGTTCAAGCTAATTCTACTCCGATGAAAATCGTCTGGTACCAACTGTACGTGGATCGAGGCGACTCAGGCTGTAGTAACGGAGTCCAGAATGATGCTTTCAACAGTGATAAATCTCCATGGAGCATTCCTAGCCATCCACAGTCACCCAAGGAGCATTGCTGAGGATGCTACGCAGACTGTAGATACAGCGAAATGCAACTGGACCCGCTCAGCTCGGAGTCTAGGTAAGTAGGAATCTCGCCTACGGTATGAATAGTTTTAAAAATAAATTAATATTAAATATTTTCACAAAATTTATGAAAATACATGATCAATGATTTATTACACTGTTATATGTTATGATGTGATATGTTATGTTATGACATGATGTGAAATGCTGTGATGATGATGATGTGATTAATGTGTGATGTATTCAATATTTAATTTATATTGTTTAATCACCTTCAAGTCAAGTATGATTATGATTTACGATCCATGAGTTATGAGATTGTGATGTCATGTAGTGATACGTCATACTGCATACATACAATAAGATAAGTGAAACTTATAAGACAAGTTATGGGTGTCGTACCAACCCCCCGACCCACGGGAAGGCTCCATGTTAAAATAATGAATGATCTTGGTGTCGTTGGGACCTCGCAAACCCTAACTTCCCAAGACTTGCGTGCATCGGTACAATCACTCGGGCTCAAAGTAAGAAGATAAGTTATAGCTAAAATAATTAAGCATAAATCAAGTTGATAAGCAAGCATAAAATGCTCATGCATATTTTTATTAAAAATGATTTTTAATCATGTTTTGCGTGATTAATTTCCTACTTGCTGAGCGAAAGCTCATTTAAGTATGTTCATGCTGTAGGGGAAAAAAACCTGTCAGCGGCATTTGATGGGCAGTGGTGAGTGACGGATGAATGGTGAAGATGGGAATGGATACCGCTCATGCAATGTAATATTTCTGCATTATTATTTTACGAATTTATGTATGTTTTATTTTACAAAATTTTATATGCTTACACTTTACGAAAATTATGTGCATATGAATAAGTAAATAATTTACGTAATTATGTTCTAAAGACTGAGCTTGTGATTACGCAACCTTGGTCCAGAGGATTTTAAAGTTTAAAAATGTTGCAATAGATAATGCAACAAATGGACGAAATTTGTAAGAAAGAAAATTATAAGTTTATTTAGAATTACAAAGGATTATTGAAGTTTTACACTAAGTTAAGAAATGAATTTTATGAATATGTTTTATGAAATCATTATGAAAGTTTAAAAGAAAAGCTTTAGAAATTAGTATCTTAAACTTAAAAGTTAAGTTATAAGAAATTATGTTTGTTTAGTTAAGAAGGTTTACTTTAAGAAAATAATATGATATTTTTAAGATGTTAAAATTATAAGAAAAAATATATAATAATTGCTAAGAAAGTTTTAGAGAGCATTTAAATGGGATTTTATTTTGATATTTAATTTAAAATTGTCTTGAAAATAGTTTTATCTAAATTGAGAAATGTCTTTAAAGTAATAGTTGTTAAATAATTGCTCTTATGTTTAAAAAGAAAAAGTTCAAGAAAATTACTATGGTTATATTTCAAGAAATTAATGTTATGAATTATGTAAAGGATCATGCTTTTAGAAATTACAACTATGTTAAAACGTAATGCTTATTATTACATTATTATCACGTTTGAGAAATTTATGTTATTATGTTAGGTTTACGAAATTAAGTTTTGAGAAATGATTATTATGTCTTTTAAGGTTATATGTTAAGAATTCTTTTTCAATAAGAATTCGTTTGTTATTAAGATTTGAAAAATAGTTATTACCTCATTTAAGATTTCATGTCAAGGATTCCACAGCAAGAATCCATTTAAAAAAAAATTATTCCGCAAATTTTTGTACTTTATTCATAAGTATGTTTAAGTTCATGATCATGTTATGTTAAGTAAGGGCCACGTAAGGATGGTCGTTACATCCTAAATCCTAACCCTGGTCCCAAATCACAAATCCTGACTATAACATCGGTCCCGAATCCCGACCCCAATATTAAATCCTAATCCTGATCTCAAATCCTGTCCTTGACCCCAACTTTGAATCCCAACTCCAACCCCGGCCCCGAATCTTGACCCATACCCTAGTCTCAAATCCTTTCTCTATCGGCGACCCTAGTCTCGAATCTTGATCCCAACATGGTCTCAAATCCAGTCCCTAACCCCAACCCCAAATCTCGACCTTGACTCCGGTCCCAAATATGGACCCCGACTTCAGTCTCTATTCTCGACCGTGATCCTTGTCTCGAATTTGAAAACTGAATTTTGAACCTGAAACCATGATCTAAGTTTACTATATTTAAAGTTTAAATACTGATACAATACAATACGGTGATAAATAAACATTGCATAATGTAATACAAAGTTAATATAGGACAAAACCAAACAATGTATTGTATAACACTAATATAATACAATGGTTGTCTGCCGTTAGATCTCTCTACTAATTTCCGGTCGTCTGATTTAAAGTCTGGCACGGCTATTCACTAATCTGGTCTAAAGCTTTCTTTACTTTGATTCTGTTAAGAGCAATAACTATCTTTAATCTTGAAACGGTATAACTTCGTTTAGATGAATGATGTCATTTCGTCTTTTTTTTTTTTTTTGTCTCTTCGTCTCCAATTTATTTAAACCGCATCGTTTCTATTTGATAATTTATTTATTCCCCACAATTAGTTTTTTTTTCCTAAATAAATGTGCGTGTTAAGCTACGTGCATGCTTAATTAGTAGGAAAATTATTTGATCTCCCTGGCTAGGAGAGATCAGTACTTTGTGGAAACGTATTTTTCAATTATATGAGTAAACAAATAACTTTCTTTTTTATCATATTTTTAAATAAATAGCTAGATCTTTCAAAAATTAAGGATATGACTGAAATCTTTTAAAAATTAAAAAAAAAATCACTTTTTTGTTACAGTAGTACATCAGTGATAAATATCATAACATCATTAATGTACATCATAGGTTAACATTAGTAAACACATATCGACTATAGCTTATCACTAATAAATTGGCTTCTCATTGATCTACTAATGACTTATCATTGACAAAATGATAGATTATAGAGGAAATAAACCATCAAGTTAATTAATAATAAACTACAAGTCTACATCATTGAAATGAGTACATCATTAATTCACAAAAACGGTCATTTCTATAATTTTTAAAAACTTTAACCATTTACTTATTTTAAAAAAAAAAAATCTTTAAAAAGGACCATTTACCCCCAAATCCCTTTTTCTTCTCAACTTGCAATGCGCCAACTTTTACATTCTGCAAAAATTAAGGAGTTGATCAACATATTTTTGTTATAGCACTAAAAAACCTCGTGATAGCTACTAAAAAAAAGAAAAAAGAAAAAACCCTCATGATCGTAGTGGTTTTGAATATTGTATGTGTTAATGTCACGTTATGTAATTATCACAAAAAAAATTATTATTTATTACCAACATTTATTACGGATTCAGAATACTAACTTGCGGTAATCACTGTAATTATTGAAATACTATGGCCTCATATTAAGATAATTAAAACCAATGATATTCCTGAAATTTTTTTTTTTTCATCTTTAGTAAAATTGTATATGATTTTGCGGGCTGAGCTCTACCTTGTAGCTTCTTGGAGGCTCATAAATAGGAGAAAAGTGGTAGTCTTGGAAAAACGTTTTTCACAAAGAGGATTCTTGGAGAATTCAAGGCTTGAAGTGCATCTCCGTGAAGTGTTTATTTTTCCTATCTTTTTACCCTAATCTTGATTGAATTTTGTTTTTGTAACTGTATGTTGAACATATTTACTTGTATGGATTCCATGATGAGATTAGCAATAGATTTATCTATATTTGCTTTAATTTCTTATTCTTGGGCTTGGTTTAATTAGATTTGGATTATGTTTGGATTACTTTGTTGATTATTAATATAACCATTTCAATTCATTTATGTTTCTTTATGCTTAATACTTCTAGGTTTTTTGGCCAATGAATTAGTTGATGCAATTTATGAATTTCAATATTCAGGAGAGATTGACTCATTTATTGTCACTTGGTAAACATAGTCTATTTGTTGTTGAGACCCAGAAGGGCCAAGAACACATAGATAATCGACTTGAGAGTCTTGGTTTTTGGGAGGCCGGGAGGCTATCAATGCCTTGATAATCAAATTATGGGTTCAGCTTAATGAATGTGTAATTTACCAAGTTAGATATGGATATCAATTTGGGTATTTGAGCATAAAACCTCATTTGACACTCAAGAGATATAATGAGGTGAACTTAGGGCCCTAGATTATTGAATTATATGGAATGAAGTCAATAATCACAAAATAGGAAGAGCATAGGAAGAATTAAGCTAAATCAAGTCCCTAGACACATTATACATAGATTTTCGATATTGTAAATTATTTATTATATTTATGGCTTTGTTTGATTAGTTTAATTAGTTATATTTTCCATTTATTTATGTTCCTCTAAATTCCAATTACCTAAATAAAGCTCGGTCATTGTAGCTACAGTAATTGGCTAGGCTTTACATTTCAATCCTTGTAGAAGACGACAACCCCTAACTCACCAATCATATATTAAAACTTAACCCCATGCACTTACAAGTTTAGGCAAAAAGTCTTCATCAAGTTTTTGGCGCCGTTGCTAAGGACTTAAATTTTTAGAAACTTGGCTAATATTGCGACGAAGTGATTAGGTTGTAATTTAGGCATTTCTTTTCTTTTATTTACCTTTACGTTTATTTTAGAACTTTTTATT
The DNA here is from genome assembly GCA_025403435.1 of Artocarpus heterophyllus. Classification (NCBI taxonomy): domain Eukaryota; kingdom Viridiplantae; phylum Streptophyta; class Magnoliopsida; order Rosales; family Moraceae; genus Artocarpus; species Artocarpus heterophyllus. The sequence goes on along the minus strand of JAJQZP010000250.1, from coordinate 52,222 downwards.
TGCTTTTAATTTTGCTTTCTTGATTTAAATTTTTATTTTACTGTCTTTGCTTGAGGTACTTGGAGATGCATCATCTACAAGTCCTTTTGAGCTTTATCTAACTAGATTTGGAGCCATTGTATAGTGATTGATGGAGATTCAAAGAATTGCCCTCAAGGTTCCCATGTCATGGTTTGTCAAAGCAAGATCGACTTCACATCTTCTTTCTTGGCTTGAGTGACGCAACAAGAAGCACAGTGGAATATGGAAATAGTACCACCACTCTCTACCAATTATTCATTGACGAAGCCTACTACACATTGGAAGACATGGCAAACTGTAATTATGGGGATTTGAATTGTTCAAGGAATGACCATAGTTGGGAGGACAATTCCAACTTGATGGAGCCGCAAGTTGACACCTTTCCTTAAGAGGCTATACAGGCATTAGAAAAGGCACTTACCCAAATGACAATGTAACTCAATCAATTGAAGAATAATGCCAACCACTTGACGATTGGCCAACATATGCAAATTAATGATATAGAAATTCAAGTTGGACAAATCGTCAAAGCAATTGCAAAGTTGAAATAAAGAAGTATGCCAACTATGTTTGAGGTTAAAATAAGTAAGGAACTGACACTAAAAGAAGAGGACTTAGAGATTTGTCAAAAAAAAATCTCTAAGTGAAAAGGGGCTAAAGACTTGGATCCTATATGGGCAATACCTCCTCCACTGACATTAGCATCGCTTCTACAAGTCCAACAAGCCTATTCATGGGACCCGAGTCAAGTTAGATACACATGCCATTACCGTTCCCATCATGCCAAGCTTGAGAGCATTACATCAGAAGACCCATTTGTAGTGTTCTATCATACCTACTATGAGCTGAAGCCACTCTTTGATGAGCGCTTCTCCAAAAATCAAGCTAATGACTTTAAATTAAGCGCTCTTGGGAGGCACCCCAAGCTTTCTATCTTTTATCTCTTTTTATTTTTGTTTCATTTTTATATCTGTTTATGTATGTATTTTAATTTATTTCAAAGATTTGCATTAACGTTTGATTTTTGTGTGTTTTAATAGGTGTTGAAATAATCGAGAGCTTAAGAGCTTGAGTTTTGGTGTAAATCAATTTGAGAAGATGGATGAAACTCAAAAGTTGGGGTTCAAAACCCTAGGGTATATATTCTCAACCCTTGCTCTTTTGTTGCTAAAAACATTAAGGACAATCTTTAGTTTAAGTTTGGGGCATGGAACAATGTTGATCACATGTTGGGTTTGTTGATCACATGTTGGGTTTTTGCCATAAATTTTTTTTATTTTTTTCGTTGAACTCATGCTTGGTAGTACTTGTTTAGTTTCTTTAGATTGTTTAATACCTTTCTTTTATGAATATAGTGTGAGTTTTGAGAAATTGGATGACTAGAATTTGATTGAGATGTTAACTATAAATTATTCTCTTAGATCTTTTGAAATGTAATCATTAGATTTTTGTGTGCTTAACTTGCATCTATGATCTTCACCCTTTACTCTTTACACTTAAGCACCATGAATCACAATCCCTCAAAATTTTAAACTTCAAATGAAATTTTGAACTTTAAACTTGAACTTTTGGGTAAACTTGTATGCATTAGATTTTTTTTTTTACATCTCATGAACTCTAAAAACCATTTTAGTGAGATTCAAGGCGAAATCCTAGGTTAGATGTTATTGACTGAGGCATTTTTTAGACCGTTTGAGCCTTTGAAGCCAACCTATGTAAACTTCACCGCTAGTTTCCCCGTTGAGCCTTTTTGACCTATTTTGTTCATCACCCACTTAAGTTTAATATAGTCATTTCATGATTTCCCTTTCACTTAGCCTATCATCATAGACATGTTTGGATCTTTAATTGAATTTGAAGATTGATTGTTGAGAGCTAGCATGAAAGATGATGTAATTTAAATTTACGATTTAGTTCTATCCATAAAGTGACTCATTTTATGTTTTTGCATTATTTTTCAATTGTTTTTGCTTATTCTTCATTCAACTTTTTTTTTTATCTTTCTCCCAATTATCTAATTTTATAAAACTAAAAAGTTTGGGGGAATTTCATTTCAATTGGAAAAAAAAAAAGAATGATGAAAAAGAAAAAAACAAAAACAAAAGGATGAAAAAATGAAAAAAAAAAAGAAGAAGAAGAAGAAACAGAGAATAAATTCTTATGAATTTTTTTGTTTTGGAGTTCTTGTGGATACTTGTGAGTAATGTCTCTTGAGTTCTTATGAATTTCTCAGGAGTTGATGTGTGATTCATTCGTTTCATGCAAGGTCCACAAGGTACATTAAATGTCTAGGGTGATCTTAGCCGAAAATTTTCCTTTCTCATCTACCCATCACCCTAATTTTACATTACAAGCCTTGAAAGTCCTTGATCTTCAATGACACACTAACCTATATTAGTGGAGAGTGGCATAAACAATGGGCCTATGGCAGTGCCAATTTCATTATCTAGAGATTTTTCATTGTCCGTCTAATCGCATAAGTTTATCCATCAATTTGTAAAGTGAGAGTGATTTAGCATACACTTACATTTAGAGAGCCTTGAATGAAATGAAATGGTGCTCATTGTTGAAATTCTAGATATTCTCAATGTTTGCATTTCCTTTGAGCTTTGAAACATTTTTTTGGCTTTGGGATTTATGTTTGTCAAGTTATCAAATGGAGACAAAACTCACACTTGGTTTTCTTTGGCTTTTATTGTTGGTTTGGTTTTTGTTATTTTTCTTCTTTTGTTTGAGGACAAGCAAATGTGTAGGTTTGGGGGTGTTTGATGAGTGAGTATTTTACTCACAAATCAAACATTTAGTGAGATTAAATATTGTGTAAATCCTTAAGCATTTGTGATATTTTTGGCATTATTTTGTAGGAAATTAATAAAATGGGGGTTAATAGACTTTACAGCGTCAAAATGGACTTTGGAAGCACTTTCCAAGTGTAACTAGACCAACAGTATGCCCCCGCATGCTTTGGTGTGTGCCCCCATGCAGGAGCATAGGACGCTCGCATGACCATGCCAACTAGCCTTATGGCCACACAAAAATTAGCATTAAGCCTTGCCGAAAGTGTGGTGCACGGCCACGAGCTACCATTCTCCATGGCCACGCATGCGATCAAAGGTGTGCTGTGCAATTCGTGTGGGCATTTCTCTGCGGCCGTGAGACCCTAGGGGCCTCTTAACGTGTTTCTCGTGTTGATTGCAATTTTTGGCCAATCTTGGCCCCAAATTTTTGATCCAATGGCCCAAATTTGATGTTGAATAATCCCTAACTGTCTAGAAACCCTAGAGCCACCATTTTGCAAGATGCGGAAGAATTGGGTGAAAAAACCCATGATTGAAAAGCTAAAATTCTAAGGAAAAAAAACTTTAAGTTGAGGATTCTTGGAGGATTTTGGTGGATTCTTAGAGGATTCAAGGCTTGAAGTGTATCTCCACAAAAAGTTTATTCTTCCTTTCTCTCTCTACCCTAATCTTGATTGAATCTTGTCTTTGTAATTGTGTATTGAACATATTTATTTGTATCGATTTCTTGAAGAGATTAGCAATAAATTTATCTATGTTTGCTTAAATTTCCTATTCTAGGGCTTGGTTTAGTTGGATTTGGATTTTTTTTTGTTGACTACTACTATAGTTACAATTTCAATTTCATTTATTTTTCTTTATGCTTAATGCTTCTAGTTTATTTGGCCAATGAATTAGTTGATGCAATTTATGTATTTCAATACTCGGGAAAAAGTGACTCATTTATTTTTACTTGGGAAACATAGTCTAAGCTGTTTTTGAGACCCGAGAGGGCCAAGAACACGTAGATAATTGACTTAAGTGTCTTGGTTTTTAGGAGGCCAAGACGCGATCAATGCCTTGATAATCGAATTAAGGGTTAGGCTTAATGAATGTATAATTAACCAAGTTAGATAAGGATACCAATTTGGATATTTGCGCATAAAACCCCATTTAACACCCGAGAGAGGTAATGAGATGAACTTAGGGCCTTAAATTATTGAATTGGATGCAATGAAGGCAATAATCATGAAATAGGAAGAGCATAGGAAGAATTAAGCTAAATTAGGTCCCTAGACATATTATGCATAGATTTTCCATCTTGTAAATTATTTCTTTTGTTTATGGTTTTATTTGATTAGTTTTATTAGTTTTATTTTCCTTTTATTTATTTTCCTTTAAATTTCAATTGCCTAAATAAAGCTCGACCATTGTAGTTGCGGTAATTGGCTAGCCCCTAACTTATCAATCCTATACTAAAACTTAACCCCATGCGCTTGTGGGTTTAGGCAAAAAGCCTTCATCAATAAGCCGAAATTGAAAGAATAACAATAGATGTTCTTAATATGAAGAAACCACGGTCTTCCTCGCCTAGTCCTCAGCACTGGTTGGACATACGTGTGGGCATAGGAGGAATATGGTTTCCTATAGGATCAATCAACTAATTTAAGTCACTCATAAATCTCAACGGATGAGCAAAACGGGTCTTAGGATAAATAACTTTTTTCTCTCTTTTTCTTTTCACATGCCTATAAAGGGAGAAATTAGCAGAGCATTCTCAATCTCACCAAGACTCACAAGTATATCTCTAATGAATAGAAAGGCCCCTATTTATAGAGAATAAGAGAGCTGATCAAATCTTCTTATTTTAATTTAATATCAAATATTTAATTAAAATTAAAAAACACAGGTTTCCCTTTTCAGGTACTGTGATAAGCACCACACACAAAGAAATTCTCTATGCATGTTGCACCATTCTCTATACAGTGTAGGTGGGAATACTGCTTGTTGCCCAATCTCATTTGTTTCTACATTTAACTTTCTATATTTGAATTAAATCACATTTATTCAAAATTAGAAATACTAAATATGAAAACTTTGTAAACAAGCTTTGATGTGCATAAGGGACTTTCTCTTTACTGTTGATGGCACTGCATACATCTCACTGTGTACGCCACCTAAACAGTGGGACTCACCTACTATGTGTCTTCTAAAATTAATTATTTTATTTTATATTATTTATTAAATAATTGAATTATTTGATCAATATAAATCAATTCATAATTAATTCATTTTAAGTGATATTTAATTTAGAATTCTATAATTATAAATTAATTATTTAAACCAACAATTCCACTTGTCCAACAGTGTTTACAAGGATGGCGGAGGACTAACAGTCCCATAATTTCAAGCTCTAATAAAACCAATATATTGATTAAACTCTTTAATTAATATACTACTTTTTTATTAATTCCAATGTAACTCCACTAAATACTTAGAATCACACTTTTGAAATTATAGATATTTAATTTCTCATTTCTTAGAGTCGTCTATTTGATATAACCATTACATATAAATCAATCCTCCATAAATTATTCATAATCAAAGCTAGGTGAAATCCGTTAACCCCTCTAATTACTTCTTTATCCTTGAGTGCCATTGATTCTCTTATGAATAATAAATTCATGGAGTTAATCACAAATTGAGCGCTCTTATTTTTTAGACCCCAAATCAATACTCAAGAGAATTATTCATCTACTTCTGAGATAGAGAAAAAATAGATTCCATCTTGTAATATTAATATTCTCGAATACTTACTTCACTATGTCTCCAAATATAAGGAATAAAATTTGATTCTCAAATCCATACTAAGTAAATTAAAAGGCATAAATCCATAAATATTAGTCTGTTAATAACTCATGATTAAGATCATTTTATATATGACTATCGATTAATGTGATTAGAACTTGTTATATTTAATGAAAATTATTAGCTGTTCATATCACATTATGTCCAGGTCCTACAAATCTCATTATGTATAATGCACTCATTTAATGACTTACTACATTAATAGTTCGAATAAGACCGTTCTATTCTTAATGGAAATAACCTATATAAAGTAATGCCGAATTAAAGATCCCATACTTTGATTGAATAATTAATTATATGTTACTGACCATTTTAATTATCATCCTTAAATATTATTCTCTTGTATATAACGTTTTTATACAATATTTAAGATCATATAGATAATTATAGAATTATAATGATATTCATAAAATATTTAAAAATATAAACATACAAATCTAATAAATAAATTTACTTTATTTATTTATTAATATGTCCATCGTAAGTATCATACAACGGCGTCTATCTTATAAAAAAAGAAAAAAAAAAGAAAAAAAAAGTGAGTCACTCCATTGATCATTGCCGGCGAAAGACTTCCTTCATCAAGGAAGTTGACTTAACGTTAAACGAAGGAAATTTTTTTATACAATTGTAGCTTTGAAGTCCGATAATAGGGAAATATTTTTATACAATTGTAGCTTTGAAGTCCGATAATGGGGTATCCATGTAGAAACCCCGAAGAAATTACTTTTCATCTAATTTATCAAATTGTGATCAAGACTGATGAATTGGCCATTAATTGGCCACTTGTCCGTTGCCGAAAAAAGAAAGGCCCATAATTGAAGACGATCCATAGCAACCACGACTTGAAACTCGGTCTCGCTGCTCTTGCATGCAAGCTTATTGAAGACGATCTTTTTATCGTGAAAATTTTATGTTTTGCTGGAAAAATAAGTTGCAATCTACTCTAATCTCCTCTAATTTTTAAAGTTTTTCTTGCGCTCAAGTTTTTTATAGCGATTTTATGCAGCCTAGTTTCCTCAGAGTAATTCATACGTATAAATGGTGATTAATGACCGTCAGACATCCTTGGGCCCACTAGCTCAGGGACAGGGGCCACGAACTTGCTGTAATTGGGGCACTTTTTGATTTCTATTTGTCTTTCTACTTCTGTTTATTCATTCTTTTATCTCTTCATATATACCAACTTTAATCGTGTAAAAAAAGTTATTTTCCTTTTTTATCTTATATTTTAAGCCATTCAGCAAATGCACCTTCTATTTGCCATCTCAACAAATATATACCAATATATTGTGTTAATATTTTGTCTCAGTCAAAACTTAATCTTGACCTTGAAAATGACCAAAATATCCCCAAAAAAAAGAAAAAAGTGAAGAAATTATATCAAAAAAAGAATTTGGAGATAAATGGTCTTTTTCTAAGTAAATAGCCAAAGTTCTTTAAAATTATAAAAAACGTCCATTTTTTGTATATTTGTGATATATCGAAGTACAACAATGATATGTTAATGCTAATCAATAAATCATTAATAGACTGTTGTACATTGATGATGTATTAATTTGTCATTTATCATCAAACAACTTGGTGGATTATTTACTAAATAAATTAGAGAGAAAGAGCAAAATGGCGTATTTAGGTTAAAACTTAGTAAATAAAATCATATAATTTCAAAATGTGTAGTTTATAGCATATTATGAGAAATTGAATAACATCTCATGAGAAATTGAGAACAAAAACCTCAAAATACCCCCAATTATTTATCCTCATATCTCTTACCATCCTCCCTCGCTGGCACCGCTGACAACTATTAAATACAATATTTAATGAGAAATACTGTGTTTACTAAGTAATAAAAAAATTCATGGATGACTTAGTCGGACCGCCGACGGCTGCGAAATACAATATTTACAGTGAAATACTATATTTACCATTACAGAAATTCACCAGTGACTTCGTCAAACCGTCAACGACCGGGAAATACTATATTTATCATGTAATACAAAAATTCACCGGTGACTTTGCCAGACCGCTGACAGCCGAGAAATACAATATTTATCGAGAAATACCATATTTATCGTGTAAATACAAAAATTTCTCGACAACTTCGTCAGACCGTCAACAGTTGAGAAATACAATATTTACTAGGAAATGCTATATTTACTAGAATATACCGTATTTATCGCGTAAATACACAAATTCACTAGCGACTTCGCTTGATCATCAACGGTCAAAAAATACAATATTTACTGAGAAATACTATATTTACTGTGTAAATACAAAAATTTATTGGCGACTTCGTCAAGCCGCCAGTGGCCGGAAAATATAATATTTACCTTGAAATACCATATTTATGGTATGAATACAAAAATTTCCCAGCAACTTTGCCGGACCACTGACGGTCTAAAAATACAATATTAACCTTGTAATATTGTATTACATTATAAATACTATATTTCACTTGCGACTTCGACAGAGTACCGATGGCTAGAAAATACAGTATTAACTTTGTAAAACTGTATTATAGTTAAATGTTATATTTTATTGACGACTTTGCCAGACATCACCAACATTGACACTGACAACAATTACAGTAGCCGAGAAACATTATATTAACATGAAAATACAATATTTTCATGTAAATAAAAAAAATTCACCAACGACGGGCTGGTTCTATGGCTTCGCTGGTTCTATGGCTTCGCTGGATATCACCAGGACCGACGACTCATCATGGCAAGAAAATAATAAATTACAAGGATTTTATCAAAAACGACCACAACAACAAAAGGAAAAAAACACAACATAACAAAAAAAAAAAAAAAGGTTGTTGCTGCCCTACTCCAAGGATGCTCTAGCCACGGACACCCACGTGCTGCCCATACTATGGCCCTCCAATGACACCACTCGCCCTCCTGACACCAAAGGGAGCCAATCTTTGCAACGCCAGTACGCAGGCTCTCAGCTGTCTCCTGTCATTGTCAAATCATGTAACCCAGTCGCGATGCTGCCGCCGTCTGTCGAACGTCATCGATCACAATCGCCTACAATCAATTCAGAGAGCGGTGGGAATCAAAACCTAGGGAGATCATTACTTAACTCTGGCGCCATCAACTACGAAATCGTGGTAAAATTTCTCGATCGCGATCGTAATCTCGATCTCGTCGAAGCCCATTTTCTTCTCGTTGATGCTTCCTATCTGATGTTTGTCGTCTCCCTTCTCGGAGCTCCGACCTTTACAGCACTGATGTCAATGCCGATGATGACGACTAGGCTCAAAGGGCACAGCAATGGCGGTTTTGTTATCAGCAAAAAGATTTTTTGGACATCAAAACGGTTTCAGGTTTTTTTTTTATCATGTTGAGGTTTCTTATCATGCTACAGTCATTTTTTTTATTTTGTTGAAAAAAACTGAGATAGTTTACCTGCATAAAAAAACGTGTTTTTTTTGTTTTAAAAAAAAAAAGAAGACTTTTACCCAATTTGAAATTTTTTTTGCCCTTTCATCAAAATCTTCCGAGAGGGGGCATTTTGAGAAATGGCCTCCGGCCAAATTTTTTTTAGGTAAATAGACCATTTTTTTTGGACAGTTTTTGGCACAAAAAAAAAGGTTTTTTAGACATCAAAACGGTTCCAGTTTTTTTTTTATCATGTTGAGGTTACTTATTCTGCTACAGTCATTTTTCTTATTTTATTGAAAAAAACTGAGACAGTTTACCTGCACAGAAAAGCGTGTTTTTTTTGTTTAAAAAAAAAGAAGACTTTTACCCAATTTGAAATTTTTTTTTGCCCTTTCATCAAAATCTTCCGAGAGAAAAAGAAGATAAAGAAGAAGGAAGTGAGAAAAGAGGAACGTGGGGAGGGAGAGAAAGAAGACAGAAAAAATGACATCTAATTTTTTAGGGATATTTTTGAGATTTGGTTTACCTTAAAATACTAAATTATTTGAATCTACTATTTTTTTATATTTTCAAGACTTCTAACACTATTTACTATGGTATCAAAAAATCTGATATTTTGTGCAATTCTCAATAATGCACGTGTTTTTTTATGATAAATCATTTATAGATCAATGACAAACTAATTTATTAATGATAAAATATAGTTAATAAGTGATGTATTAACGTTAATCAATGATATACATCAATAATATACTGATGTCTATCAGTGATATACAGTTGTAAAAAAAAAAATCTATTTCCCTTATTTTCAAAACATTTTTATCATTTTCTTATTTTTTTGTTTGAAAAATTCAAACATTTATTGAAAAATATGGTCAAAAATAGACCATTTGTTTAACTTTCTCGATAAATATATATATATAAATCCTTCTCCATCTTGGACCTCCTTCACACAAGCTTCACTTTCTTACCTTTCTCTGATCAAGGTAAAAAAAAATTCATAAATTCTCAAGGGTCTTTTGATAAAAGGCCTTAAGAGAATTTTTTTAGACAAATGATCCTTTTTTTAAAATAAAAAATCAAGCTTTTTAGGTAAAAAAACTGCTTCAATTTTTATTTTTTTCATCCTATTAAGGTTCATTTCCTTGCTACCATTTTTTTCATCTTTGTGAAAAAAACTGAAGCAATTTTCCTGTCCAAGAGGCTCTTTTTTTTATGTAAAAAAAAAAGAGGTCATTTTTCTAATTAAATTTTTTGGGTGGCCTTTTTTTCAAATTTTCCCAAATTCTCATCAATTCAAAAGGGAAAAAAAAATCCCTTTCTCTTCAAGTGCATGTTTCTCATGGTTTCCCCTCGAAAGAATTAATATTCCCATTGCTGATTCAGAGGCACCTTCGCGTACATTCAAAAACCATTTATGAAGGATTTCAACCCCAAAAAAAAAAAAAAGAACAGTGAATTTATGAAATGAAACTCGTTTCCTTTTATCAATTATCATCAAAGAACTCAGAAATTGAATGGAAAAAAAAAAAAAAAGCTTTGCCTTGAATTCATCAGCGATAAGATCAAGCAGCCCCCAATTAGATATAAAATCCAAGGCCTCTTTGCAGGGCAAATCTGATGCTTGAAATAGATTGACGCCCCCAAATGAAAATTCCATTAGAGGTTGAAGAATTTGGAGAAAAATGAAATATTTATACTTGTTTGGAGATCTCTTTCTCATCATCGTTGGTCGGTCAAAGATAGAAATGACTCTCGTTGCGGAGATTTAGTGATCTTGAAAACGAAGGAGAATATTTCCCAAGAAAAAAGGAAGGAGATTCAGAATGGCGATGCTAGGTTTTGCGTGGGCCTCCTCTTTCTCTATCTTCTTCTTTTTTTTCTTCGTTTCCTGGACCTTCGACCTCAGCATCCGAAATTTCAATTTCTTTAGGTTCAAGTAGGACGCTTTGTGAGAGAGCGGCTCCTCTGAGTATGGGTTTTTTTTGTTTTTTTATTTAACAACATTTTGGGAATATTATTGTTAAGATTTAGTATTGGTTCATAAAAGGTATGGATTTAGCTATTCAATGTACTAATGCTACACTTTTGATGAAATTAAAAACCGAAGACGTGCTTTTCTCAACAAACCTAAAACAGAGTATAATAAATAAACAAACCCAAAAAAAAACACCTTTAATTGTGATTAGAATTTTATCTCTAAAAGATTAATATTTAGCTCAATAGATGGCCAAAATTATCAGAGTAGCAACCAGACCAGGTAGCTTGGGATAGAGGAATGAAGATGATCAAATGACATTCCAACCTGCTCACACGGACCTTAGACGCAGGCCAAATACGGTTTCTTTTCTTTCTAATTAAACGCATGTCAGGATAAGGATTTTACACACAAAACGCGCAGGAGCTAATCAAGAATAATAATAATAACACCCATCGTTTTCCTTGATTCATGAAACTGTTTGAAGAGAGTGACGTGCCTAAGGTTAGAGCATAGATTAATAATACCAATCACATTCACAAAGAGCCATCGGTTGTCACGTGCCTAGAGTTGGGAATATTAACAACCAAATCCAAATAACTATGATTCAGAGCAAAAAAGAAATATAACTATTGAAATTTTCTGAACTATAATTACTTTAAGTTGCTCAGAATCGTCTATAAAGTCTTGTAGGCAACGGTAGAAAACCTTCATGAGCAAGTCACTTCAGTCTTTCAGAATGTACATCGAGAGCAGGAACAAGAACATAGAAGAAACCATATAAGAGGTTGATCTTATCCTTCACAAGAACAAACTGCACAAAGGAGAGGATTTTTGCATCAACTGTCTGGCTTTTCAAGTACGACAGACCACAATAATCTCTTTTGGACATGAAAAACCCACTTGATTCTTTATGGGTCTTTTGGCACTGCCAATCTTTCACCAAGTAGTAATAATCATCTATAATGTTAACACACACACACACAAACACATATACATATATGTATATTTACACACGCACATACACACACAAAATCCAGTACTTCCCTTCCATTTTAAGAAGAGACGGATGATAAACTTCCAACTTAACAAGATGACCACAAACAATAGTGTCTTTCACTTTTAGGGTGAACGAGAGCGAGATATGGACAAGGCCTTTACTTTAACGCAAACGTGAAACACACGAATTCATATGAAAACCAAGCTCAAGAAGACTCTAGCAACCTAATTCAAACAATCAAAATCTAGTGCATCTTCCTCTAGTCGGTAAATGTGAATCAAAGTTCTTACCTTCAGTCGGTATTGTGAGACTGGTCATGCTCAATAAAGTCTAGTGCATCTTCCTTTGAAACAACATTGACACGGCTCACTCTGTTTTTATGCGTCACCCCATATATCTTGTCAGCAACTTTAACAAGCTCTGGCCGAAATGTAGTTGTTATAAATTGAGTGCTTGCCATGTCTGCCAGGCGACGAATCATGTCTACAGATAAAGTAGAAAGGAGCTCATACAGCACTATGCATTCCAAAAACAGTGACAAAGCAGATGCAGATTATATACATATACATACTAATACTTTCAGTAAGTAATCCCTCAAAAAAAAAAAAAAAAGAGGCAAAAACAGCAAGCAAATGGACGAACACCTTCCAAGAATGGTTGTACGGGCTGCTTAACACCACCAAAAATGTTATCGTTACTTACAAACTAAGCAATTCTGACCGCCATATTATAATTCCTAGATCGGATTGCCTACATAGACAAGTTTGATTGGACCAGGTTACTACAATTTTGAAATATGTTTTATTTCTATGTGCATCTTACAATGGCGCAGCTGAAACCGAGTACTGATAATGGTATTTACGGCAGTAATACTACCAAATCAGCAAAATGTCACAAGCTTATACATCTCCAACTGCTTCCTGACAGTGGTCTTGAATCAACTGCCGTTTTGATAAATTACCAAGCAAGGAATATTTTGAGAGGTTCCAGGCTAATCATGTAAATAACTTGCTCTAAACACGAGAGATCTCAAAACTTGTTCATCTATATCTAATTGATTATTACTTCAAACTCCAAATTGCCTACTATTTTTGTTTCTTTAGTAAGTTGACAACTATTTTAATACAAATAGTAATACCACTGTACTCCAGACAAGATATACTGAACTTCAAACATCCCATGGAGACAAGGGCAAGAGGTATGTTTAAAGAAAGATGAAGAGGTGGCTTTGTAGCAGCGATAAAGGGCTTATTAAAATGTACTTCAAAAACACAATTCATAAAGAAGAAACAAAATGAAATCTATTAAGACCATAAGGGAAGCCACATAAAATAAATAAAAAAAATAGGATACTTCCAACAGCGGTCCTGTACTGTGGATCCAAAGCGGCGTCTATCTCATCAAAGAGATAGAAAGGGGCTGGATCACATCGCTGGATGGCAAAGATAAGAGTAAGTGCAACAACAGTCTTCTGCCCCCCTGATAACTGCTTCATGGACTGAGTCTCTCCCTGCCCGGTAAAAGAAACCTGCCACACCAAAAGAGACCAATGCAAAAAGAATATTTTCACAAAAGCAGATACCATACATTTAGTTGTGAAATTCACAGAAACTATTTAAAGGTCCAACTCCCCAGAAAAATTTCAATACAGCTTTTATCTTCATCAACCACAACTAAAACCCTACAACTGGTGCGATGATATCCAGAACGAGTTCCTGAACTACCAATCTAGGATTTGTTTGGTATAAAATAAGTTCTGAATCTCTGTAATTTGCACCAATAAAGAGTTTAGGGATGTTTCTCGGCTATACAGGATAGCTTTTCGTAGTTATCGTATTTTGTTTCATTTTATAGTGAACCTACTATTCTTTGCAAAGCACATTATTTTATCGTCCTAGTAACTTTTCCACTTCTATTAAAAAAAGGATCCCATATTTATCTTCCAACTTTGCTTGCTACGTCTGATCATCAAAGAGAGTTTTTTTTTTTTCCAGCAGGGGAAAAAAAAAATTTCATGGGTTAAGAGAATACATGCCTTCACTTTCACGCCAATGTATTTCTCAACCCTACCCTCCAAATCTGCTTCACGAGGTCCATCGTCATCATTATCATCATCACCATGGTCACCATCCTGTGAATGTAACCCATAGCCATATGTTATATAACGCCAGACTCTTAAGCATCGAAAGATATGAACAGTCAAAAAAGACACTAATCAGACCAAAGAGATCAACTCTCTCAACAAAAGCATATGCTTAGCAAACAATATAAAGAAAAAAAAAACGAATCCTTGATCATGGTATCAACGTATACATACAATTAATGATCACGCTAATACACAAGTAGAAAATCCAAGAATAAAATACAGTAAAGATGCACAAGTAAAAAGGAAAAATGGCAAACCAACCAGATCTCATATTCCTAATACATAACACAACTTGAAAACCAAGCAGCAAGAACAAGGCACAAATAAAGAAGAAAAAATAAACCAGCCTCATATACTATTTCTATTTTCTAACCACATACAGTTGAGGAAACTGCCAGTACATCTTATGGAAAAAGCTTAAGCTGAGTTAAAGAGACTCACCTTTTTCTTCATCATAACCAAATGACCGTACCCTCCTTGCACAAGCTCGGAGAAAACTTCTCGAAAGTGCCTTGCAACACCTTTGAAAGTACGTTCTATGGACTCATCCTTCCTTTGATCTAAAGCTGATATAAGTTCTTTGATTTTCTGCAGAATTTAAAATAAAATTACATTACAAAACTGATACTTCAAGTACTGAAAAATGTTTCACACAATCAGAAGAGACATCATGGCATGCTACCTCGTCACCTGCATCAAGTTCAGCTTGCCTCTTTTGTAGCTCTTCTCGTTGCTCTGTGAAATTTACATACTGATCAAGTGCTTTCTTGTTGACATGGCTAAACTGCTGGAGCTGTTCGTTGCACCTATGCAGCATTTTCTGCAATTCCTTGATGTTCCTCCGCTTATATCTACCATTTCCATCATAGGAGAGAACACCATTATAATGTCAGATAAATTATTGGAAAATAAGAAAGGTGAAATCACATAAATCAAATATCAGTTACATTAAAAGGATTAAAATAACTTTTTAAAAAAATCAATTGCAAAAAGAACCTCATATGCAACCCAACGATGCATTCAAAGACTGAAGACAAGAACTGAAAACTTTTTCTTGAAATTTTTTTTCTTTTTTCCCACTTGTTTTCATTAAGAATGAAAAATTGTACATTAAAATATATAAATTTCAGTTCTCAGATAAGATCCAACAATGAAGTTCCATGCATAATCATACGTTTCAAAGGCATCTGATGACAATGGACCCAATTCCCTGATCTTTCTTGAGTACTCTTCTTGTTTGGCAAGAAACATGTTTCGTTTACTTAATAGTTGTTCTAACTCTTTGGCTTCTTCCTGAAGTGTCCTCTCATAGTTGTCTTCCAAATTCTACAGTCACAAGCATTCATCAGCGACAGCAAAAAAATATTTTAACAATCACCACTCTGACTGCACAAGAGAACTACCTTTAACTTGATCTTTTCATCTTTTATCTTCTTAAGTTGCTTTGTTCGGTCATCTATGCTTTCAGACACTCCTGAGGAGCAGAATTTTAGTCAAATACAGAAGCAAAGATTAGAATATACAACTGGAAAATCAAACAAGGATAACATGGGCCTCACTTTTAAGCTGCTTGGTTGCATCCTCGACCAACAATCTAGCATCATTAAGCTCTTGCCTTTTAAATTCAGCTTCACCCTGCAAATTATCACTCTCTGCAGAAGATACTATGGCCTCCAATTCTTGCTTCCGCCTCTTGAGGTTGGTTGTTAAGTTAGTCTCAAGCTCTGCCTTTCTTGTTTCAGTCTATCCGTTGCAAATGTATGCACATTAGGAACCAAATGGACAAGAAAAGACCTAGATAAATACCAACAAGATTCATCTTACAAACCTCAATTCGGTCTGTCTTGCAGGTAATAAGTTTTTCTTTAAGATCCTTTATTTCAGGATTTAATCTAGAGAGAACATCCTTTTCCTCCGTCGTTAAGTGATCAATGAGCTCTGTGCCCATTTCAGCCTCTTTCATGGCCAAACTGGCCCTAAGCTGATCAATTTGAGTCCGTACATCTGCCAGTGATTTCTCCTACAAACAAGCAAGAAGATTCTGAAAAAACATAACTTTAAACAACAAAGACAGAATATACAGTGCTTCTTCAGCTAATGCACATAAAGGTGGCCAAGGCCCAAGAAGACCTTATTTTCAAGGGCTTTGGAAATCAATTTTTTTTGCTTATTAGCATTGGCAATGTCCTGCTTAAGCTGTTCTAGTTCTGACTTGTCATGAGACTGCTTTGCATCAATTTTCTGCTGCTCAGTCACAAATTCTGTAATTTTCTGGTCTATCTGTGAGAATCAATTCAGCAAAACAAAAGCATCGTAGTATACATGAAACATTTAGAAGGAATAAAAGCACCAAGCAACATAATTTGCAACGTCGTTACTGTAGCCATTATCATATTTCACCCACATGCATCGAGAAGGCCACTTTCATACATTCAAAGATAATCAGATGAGATGTGCAAGGAAAACAAAGTGTTATGGATAAATAGACATATTAAGTCCCCTAAAAATGGCCTGTTATAGCTTTTAAATCGGCAAAATAAAAGAAAAGGTTCTACGGCAGAAGAAAAGAATCCCACAAAAATGGCACGGGTTCATCAAACATCAACCAACAAAGACCACCAATAAACTCTCAAGAAAAAATAAAATAGAATAAAACTCTATTTTAGAAAATTGTTTTCTTTTTAGATGAGAAAATTAAAGTTGAAGTTTAATTTGGGGGGACAAAAGCCTCTACGTGAGTAGCCAAGGGGTAAGGCACTCTAGAATGATCCATAAGCCTAGACACCCCATGTTCGAGTCCCATTTGAAGGACCCTTGAACTTTTTCTGCTAGTGGAGCTCATGGGTTTGACTAATTAGCCCTTAAAAAAGGGTTAGAAACGTAACACTAAAAGATGACATGACATCCCTCTGATCAATAGAAAGATTTTTCAAAACTTTCTATATGGCACAGAAAAAGTATGTTGGAGAGGAAGTGAAAACCGCTATTCTTAGGCAGCCTAGCCAATATGAAAAACACGCAAAAAATCTCCTCTCCTCATTTTCACTCATTCTTGCAATTTCATCAATTAGAACTCAGGGAAAAAAATGAAACAATAATGTAATAAAAGACACATAAAGAAGAAAGCCATAAATTAAAGGAAAAGATAGAGGCAAATATTTCAATAGAACAATGACCAAGATGAAAATAAAATTTATAAATTTATAACCAAAAGGATATCTTGAAGCTGAAATCTAACTCTTTCCAGTTCTTCTTCCTTCACGTTTATAGATTTTGAATTCTGCATGATTACATTCATAAACTTCAATCTTGATCGTCTATGATCATAAAATCCACCAGTCATACCGCCTTTCTTGCTCACTTGATCACCTGTTAAAGGATTATTTACAGTTTGCAAAGGAACCACATATATCAAAAACCGTAATAGGAGAAATAATCAACGTTTGCACACCTTCTAAAGTTATGCAGTCTAAGTTATTGTCACGAGCAACCCTTGTGGCCACATCCAGATCTCGACAAATCACAGTTCTTGCAAACACCTATAAAAATAATTTTTTCAAAAGGATTGTAGAGGTAAATTGTCAGCATTTAAAGTACTAAAGATAAAGTATATTGAAATACAACTTACAAGCATAATGTACTGACAACTGACAATTCTTATGCATGTTTTGCAAGTTAGTATGATACTTGTATATTTTTTCCTTTCCACAATCACAGGATGACCCTGGATTCCTTACAACAGAACTTAAGATAATGTACAATTCCAGAAGCAATACCACATCAACATCACAAAAAAGCCTGTCCAACGTTAACCATTGATTCTGCTGATATAACTAACGGTAACAGAATCCAGCTAGTAACTAACCTGCGCAAATGCTGCATTATAATTCGGTGAGAACTTCAACTTCTTTAACAGGGGTATCACATCAGAACTCTGTGGATAATTAACGCGTGGTGCAGTCACCCTGTTCAGTGGGATAAAAGTAACTCGCCCACCTTTCAGTGAATTAAGGTGCTTAATTATCTGGGTTGATATGTCGTCATTCTCAACGACCACGTGAAATAAGCTGTTCGAATAACACAGAAGCCGCTCAATAAACTACATAAATGAAAAAAGATAGTCTATAGCAGTAATAGTAATAGCAAGAATAACAGCAATATTAATAGTAATCATCTAGTAATAGTAATAGTAACAGGAATAGTAATATTTTGTTTGCTTAAAAATTAGTTGAGGATATCTTTAAGGTCGCATCTAATAAATAAATAAATAAATAAGACTCTGGCAGGAACAGTAACACTAAGAGAATTAATTTGTTTGCTTAAAAATGACTTGAGGTATATGTTTGAGATCACATCTACAGCCGAGTGAATCTCCGACAGAATTCATACAAACCTATTTCCAGCGGTAACTTCAACAGCAGTGAAAAATCTTTCATCACAATCAAGTAACTCAATAATTGGACCAAAGACCCCAGGAATTTTGTACTCTCTGCAGATCTTTCGAACAGAATTCAGCCCTCTTCTGACTTCCTGGAAAAAAAAAAGGAAAAAAAATAGGATTGGGTAAAAGGTAAAATATGATTCAAATTGAACAAGTATGTGTGATTCGGTATTGGATGCCATCACAGAATCAGCTGAATGGTCTAAGTACCAAAAAATTGGAAACAAACGAACAAAAAGAGCACACTTTTTTGATAAGAACAAATAGAAAAACATTATTGACTAAAAACCATGGTTTAAAAAGGCGTTCGAGGCGTACGCCTTGAGGCGCTTGATTAGCGCTTCAAGGCTTAAGCCTTGAATGGCTTGAACGAGACTTACGCCTTTTTTCATTGAAGTGTGCGCCTTGAGGCGTTTTTGCCTCAACGCTTACGAGGCGTGAGCCTCAAATTGAAGGCTATTTTCAATCCAATCTTCTTTTTTTCCCTTTCAAAGAAAGTCAACCCAATATAAAAATCAGGCTTTAATCAGATAAAAATATGCAAATAGATTTTTAAACCCTAAGTCTACCATCTTCTTCGACACTTCATCATCATCTGCCCCCTCCTTCATCGTCGACCCTTTCTTGTTCATCAACCCCTGTAACTTTCAAGCCCACTGCCCTATGAGCAGTGACTAGAATGACGGCCCACCGACAGCAGCCACCTCCAGATTCTGACCTCCTCAGCCCTCACTCCTTAGGTTTTTTTTTCCCATTTTTTCTTTTATTTTCTACCGTAGTTTGGGTTTTTTTTTTTCTTTTTTCCCCTCTTATAGCTACTGTAGTAATGTATATTTTATAGAAATAGGTGTTATACAAAAGTTATAATGTTATATAAAATGAAAGTTATATAAAGAGTGCAGAATGTGATTTTTATTTATTTAGATCTATAGTTATTTCATTTTCTCAAAAAAAAAAATAGTTATCTTATGTGCTATAAAAGCCATATAATTATAACCACATTAGAATAACAGTAGCATACATATTATATTGTATGTGTTTTATGCACTTTCTTATTGTATCTTATGGTTTTGTGATGAACTAAGTGTGTGTTTTATGGCATGTTTATGAATTTTATTCAACTTTGTGAATTTTTTTATTTTGCATTCGAGGCTTACGCCTCAATCCACCTCGAGGCTTACGTCTCGAGTCAATTAGACAAAACGCCTCGATTTCCGTTTTCGCCTTTTAAAACCTTGATAAAAACAAGTGAAAGCTGTACCAAAGCCCGCTATTTATAACATAATACAACAATTCATACTACGGTAAATTTCAACAAATTATCTTTGAAGTCTATATCCTCACTAACCCATAAAAAATTCCTCAGTCGCTACCTGAATTCATTTTCAGTCTATGATGGACCACTAGAAACGAATAAAAGATATTTGACAATGATTTGGTCTCTTTTGTATCAAAGTTAAACTAATAGCATGTTTAGTTCGTCGGAATATGTTCACTTTACTCTTTATCCGGGCTGGGACTCCCAACCATGATACCAATATGAAATTACTACCTGACCCCTAATTTACTTGCAAAAATTTGGACACAAGAAATTAAAAGAAAAATGTAGTGACAATCTACATTTCATTAATTATTTGCCTAATATTGTAGAATTATCCTAATCATTATTAACGTCATTATGATAAGTACATGGTCTATTTTTTTCACTAGAAAGATCACTTGTTTAATTTTTTCCATTCAATTTTTCTTACTTTGCTTTGTTTCTTTTTTAAAAAAAATCACACGACTTATATTTACAATTTCATTTTCATAATATTATAACAATTAATTTTAATAATCATTGACATTATTATAATAAGTGCACTTTTTAAATTCAAATCACAAAGGATAAATAAGTAAATTTATATCAGATCATTTTAATTCTGGGTTCAAATGCATGAATAGAATTCACAGTGACTTGATGCTGAATTTGTAAACTTAGAAAACCACTAATTCCAACTCTGAATCCTCAATTCGAATCCTGCCCATTCTAAAACTTACAGCATAAAACAATAGACATGCATCTATTTGGGCCTGTTGGTGCATCAGGAATAAAAGAACCCCAAACGAAAGGGACCCACTAAGACACCCACCTTCTGTCTCCAGGTTAACAGCTAAGAGAATTAAAATGGCCTATGGCAACAAACGTAACACGTATAGACCGAAATTCAACTGGAATAGTGCATCAAGTGGATGTCAGAAGACCCTCTAATTAGGAAAGCACTGTGTTCAGGTTCATCAACGCACAATTAGTCAACAATGTATCAACAATGAGAAACCACAAGATATACTTACACCAGGAGTTGCATGATCTAGGCTCTTTTCTGCCTTTTCAACTTCAGTTCTCAGCTTATCAATTTCAGCAGCAAGTTCTGTTTCTTTTACCCATAAGGCCCTATGAAAATAAACAATTTAATAAAATAGAAATACTCTCAAAAAAAAAAAAAACCGTTACACATTAAAAAAAACCAAAAACAAAAACAAAAGCAAAAGCAAAAAAACCATACTTCCGCTCATCCTGCAACTTATCTCTCTGTGATCGCTGATAACTGAAACCTTGACGAGACTGAGAAATGAGGGACTCCAGATTCGAAATTTCTGTTCTACGACTCTCAATGTGGCCATCTTGCTCTCTCAACTCAGAATTAAGCCGATGAATTTCATCCTGAAGTTTTCTCTCCTGCAATAAACAGAAGTACAAGAAAGCATTAGGTGTTAGATATGTCATACAAACAAAGAAAGTATCATCAAAAGAAAAGCACGAAGGAGCACAGGGAGCTAGAAATCCATCAAAACCAGAAGAAAGAGAAAACCGGAACAAAGAAGACATATCATACAATGGTTGTCAGATTTCTTTCTCATATTAGAGAAGTAATGAGTTCATTAAAAATAAAAAACTGCAAATGGAGAGGATCAGCAACTCTATCAAAAACAGCATCAATTAAGAGAGGACTTAAGAAATATTGTTCCAATTAGAAAGAATACAGGATGAACAACTCCTAGTCTAAATTCCATAGGCTCACAGGGGAGCCCAAAACTGAACTCTGTCCCCAATAGTTATCACATTCCCGCTACTCGACTGTCTGCATATATTACTTCCCCTCGACCAATAATTTGACAGCTTTCAGGCTTCACCCACTCCAGAGCAGTCCCAATTGCGCCCCCCCTCTCTATTCCCCTCATCTCTCTTCGATCCCTGCTTCTATTTATTTATTTGGCATCGACTAGCAGAAAACATTTTATGGCCTGCCAATCTGATCTTACTTTTTCAACACATCAGCAACACGGGCAGAATGACAGCAAGAATACAAAAGAACACGGGAAATGGGCGACACTGACAAAATGCTCAAATGTTGACTATACCAACAATCTTGGCACAAGTGTTCCCCAAAGCAACAAAGGGAACACGGGAAGAGGAAATATGACTCAAATGTTGACCACATGATCAATAATGTTGGCAAAACTTTGCATCAAACTAACAATATTTAAGTCAATATTTCAACCTACATGTTGACTTCCAGTCATTGGATACAACATCAAAAAAAGGATGTTTCACAGTTATTAGTACAAACCAATTAGAGAATTTACCTGATCCAAACTAGAACTAAGAACAACATTGAGATCCCTAATTTCTTTTTGAAGCCATCTGTCACGAGCAGCTTTACTAGAGAACTGAGTAGCACGACCCTGCTTTTGATAGAGAATGCTAAGTTGCTTCTCACGCTCCATTATTCTGCATTGCATCAGAACCAATCATGAGGGAATGATAGTTATACAATTTAAAGGGCAAAACATACTTCAATATGGACAGACATATACATTTAATACATGAATGTTAGTTGCTACAAAATGCTACAAAACCACAGTTCCTTGTACAGAATAAAAGCAAAAACTAGGTAACCAAAAAATAATTGAGACCTAAATGTCAGGAAAACAAGTAAAAAACGCACATGTCCTAAACAAATGTGCCACAAATAATGGTAGCTGAATTACAGTACTAATTAGAATAGTCGCATTCAGCGTAAACAGAATGAGGTAAGACAGTAGACAATCAATCCTGGTACTTCTCAACAAAAAAAATTTCAAACAAAGAGACAGAAATTTATTTATGCCAACCAAGCTGCAAAATGGGACATTAGGCTATGAAAATAAATTGCTCAAAAGATAAAATTCGCATATCCTTCGCGAATGGGAGGAGCAAACTTACCCCTTTGTTATCTCCTTCTCCTCCATGACTTTATTTTCATACAGGGGATTTATTTGGTCAAGTTCCTTCATTGAGTCCTGAATTTCTTGCTGTAGAATCTGAAGTTGCTTCGCTGCATCTTCCTGGATAGACATGATATGAGAAGACACTTGCAACATATATTGGTTTCTCATTACCAAAAACCTCATTCAGAAAGCAGAAGGGGAAAAGAAAATGACGGCAAAAACTAGACCATGCCGGAACATAAACAATGTTTACTTTGGCGCGAATATTGCCAGACATCTTCTCCTCAATATCTTTGACATCAAGCTCGAGCTCTGTGTGCTTCTTTATTGCTTCTGTTCTTCGGATCTCTGCTGCTTCCTTTTCTTTACTTAAAGCTTGAACTTCTTTAGTTAGATCTTTCATTTCCTTGTCCAAGTCTTTGGATTTTTCATGGGCATCCAGCACACTATTATACATCCTTGCTGACGTTTCAGAAACTTTGGTCCGTGCCTCTTCTACCTGAATTAAGTTATTGAAACAGCTTTAGAATCTGTCATTGCCTCATACACAGACAAAACTATGTAGTTTAAGTTTTTGAACCATTTCCATGCAAAGTTAACCATTGTGCTCAAAATGCTCAATAAACCATGTTGTTAAGTGTTCTAAAAAAATGTGCTGACGTTTCAGAAACTTTGGTCCGTGCCTCTTCTACCTGAATTAAGTTATTGAAACAGCTTTAGAATCTGTCATTGCCTCATACACAGACAAAACTATGTAGTTTAAGTTTTTGAACCATTTCCATGCAAAGTTAACCATTGTGCTCAAAATGCTCAATAAACCATGTTGTTAAGTGTTCTAAAAAAAATGATTTCATTTCCAAGCAGACAAAATGCTGTCAAGGAAAAATTAATTAGATAAAAAGCCATATAACACGAAATATTGAGATAAGAGAAAAATCACAACAACATCATTCCATACAACAAAATCTAGAAAAATTAGAATAGAATACGAGCAGTTACAGTACTAAACAAATATTTATCATGTTTACATCTTATCCATGCACTGTTTTTATTTGTTATTAATTGCACATTCTAGCAATTATTTATGACAAAACCAGAAGCTTTTGACCAATAAGAATCTAAAACAACGAACAACAATGTCTTTAAGCTTTTTGAAAGTCACGAGAACAATAGAAAGCAACCTTTACACAACTAAATATATGACATTGACTAACCTCTGCCAACTTCTGCCGAGCATCATGAAGTTCCTTATCATAAATAGTAAATTCTAGAGATTTACGTTGCTTATCAAGTTGTTGATATTTCCTTAATTCCTCTTTCTCCTCGTCCAATTCTTTTAACCTCTCATCCAAGTACTGAACAACTTGAATTATCTGTTTTCTTTTGTTGCCTGATTAACAAAATAAATGTATCAAAGGTTACAGCATGCTCATGCATACGCACATAGATACATATTTAACTCGCCAAAAAAATTCTTAAATATATTTAAAACACAAAGACAGCAAGCTCAAGAATGACTTGCCAGTTTCCTGCATAATTTTCAAACTTTCTCGACGTCTTTCCTCATAAACTCGAGTTCCACCAATTTCTTTTAGTAAATCCAGCCTCTCAGAGTCTTTCATTAGTGTCAACGATGCTATCTATCAAAAGGATGCCAATACGAAACTTACCGCATGAAAATCAGGTAGATTAAAAATACTAAAAGAGGAATTCAAATAGAAAAATAAGAATACCTTTCCTTGCTGCACAACATAGTAAGGATTGGAGCGAGAGAACCCGGCACTTTCCAATAAATTCATAACTTCAGTTTTTCTGAAAATTATTAATATTTGTTATTATAAAATAGCACCAGAAAGCCTGTAAAGCGCACACTAGATAGAGGTCAATAACTCACGTGATGTGCTTTCCATCCAAGAAATAATCATCCTTCTTCGGAGTAATTGTTCTGCGCAAGCACACTTCCTCCTTATCAACCTGAGAAATGGAGATAAACGCTAAGACTGACAAGAAGAATAAACAATAGACATGAATCCTGACTAGTGTAGAGATGGAGAGAGCATCGTAAGACAGTGAGCAAAAATAATTAGCCACAACTGTAAAAGCTTGTGAAAAAGATACGCAGAGAATGCCACTTCATAAACAAATATACGAAACATTACAAGATATTGCCTCATACAGTACAGACATTACATTCAGTTCTACTATTTTCCCAGTAAACTACGGGTCTAAATTTAAACCATCCGTTGAATCCCAACAAAAACAAGAAAATCAGGAGAGGCAGAGAGAGAGAGAGAGAGAGAGAGAGAGATATTTGGGCATATATTCTAATTGATGTAGTAACTTGTATCTCTAATATTTAACAACCACGGAGTTCTTACACAAACAAGAAAAACATAAAATGATATGCGCATAGATATCAATATATCGGGGCACACACCCTGAGATATACCCAGAGCCTACAGCACCTATATTCTACAGAAAATGGTCTTTCATGGAACATTATTATTTTTTTGGATAAGAAATGAGTTTTCATTAATAGAATGAAAATTATACAATAATTGATTATGGAAAATTATTATTGATGTGCACAAAGATTTTAGAAATCATTTTTTCTTTCTCTTCAATCCTCCTCCGAATCAAGGAAACAATCTATATAAAATATAAAAACAGAGAGAAGAAAAACAAAATTAAATTTGCATATTCAACACCCCACGCCATTCCCCCTCTCATCCTCCTCTGAGAAAAATGTGAAACTTTTAGATAAGGATGGTACCGGGATACGATTGTCAGAATTATCAAACACGATCTCAACAAATGCAGATGAAACCTGGTACCCTGCACCTTCCTGTCCAATAATGACACAGAGAGAAGTTAAAGTAACAAGATAATTACAAAAGACACGCACAAAACCGGCCAGGGAATGGACAAAGAAATATAGCATACATGTAGCAGTGCATGCCTATCTTCACTCCGTAGATTTTGGAAGAGGTCGCTTAGCACAAAACGAATGGCTACAAAATACATTTGAAACAAGACCATTTTACAAAAAAAAAAAATTGTTTTAAAGACATGACATGCAAACAAATAAGATGAATGTAATAATAAGATCTGATTCTTGTTCATACCATGAAAAAAGTTTGACTTTCCAGATCCGTTGGCACCAACTGTATATGAAATTTAAAAAATTTCAGCAGATATTGCAAACCACCCGATTAACAAAAGCAGATGTCACATATGATTCAAACTCAAGCATGGAAAAAGAGTGTTTAAGGCAAATAGATGGCATGATTAGAACAAGAAATTGAAGGGAACAGGAAACGAAATGGTAATGCAAATTACAATTTAAATTCTGAAGAGCGAGGATTCCCTAAATTTCTAGAAGTCAATCAATCAAAAATTTCAGAATTCTTAAAATGCATGAGGATGAGGCTTAAGTTGCAAATAGAAAACATAGATTTCCAACTCCCTGCATAAATAGTATACAGTGTTAATGCTATTAAAGCGACATATAGATTCATAATGTTTCCATGAGGACTCTCATCCTTTTTTTAACGAGAAACATAAATTTTATGATAAATAATAAGAAAAACTACAATAAAAAGGACAAAGATGTGTCTTCTATGGACAAAGTTGAGAGATTTTTTTTTCCCTTTGAGTTGGGGAACTTTTGTAATTGTCAAGTTACATGTTTATTTTTCCTTTTCAAGTACTTTGCTACTTTGTAAATTTCTACTCACTTCAATGATATTCCATCGTCAATGATTCAGGTGAATTGCGATGTTTTTTTTTCTGCTCTTCTTTTCATTTTTCTAATCTTTTTGTATGTGAGGACAACTGGTTTCTTCCACTAATATTTACATCTTTGCACTCAATAAAATTACTAATGTTTCTTAACAAAAATAAATTCAAAAAAATAAATAAAAACTTAGGGGCTGTTTGGTATTGTTTTTAAAATAAGGGAAAATGTTTTTGTTTTAGAAAATGAGAATTTTTGGGAATTATACTGATAGTGTTTTTAAAATTTTTGCCTCGAAAAGCGTGAGAAAACGTTTTCAAAATTTTGAAAACAAAAACAAACGGAGCCTTAAAGTCGCAACTGGAACTGTAATACATATTTTGGACAGTTCTCAAATAAACTGCACAAAAACACGTTGACAACAATTTTAGAACAAAAATACAAAAGAAAAATAGCTATAAATTCACATGGATTCCCTCCAATGAAGAACAGAAACAACCAAAAACCATCCATAATAGCAACTAGCAAGTAATCACAACATTACCAACACAATTGACTTTTGGACTAAAAGGCTCAGTAGCAACTTCTTCCTTGTAGCTCTTAAACCCCTCGATTTTAACCTAAACAAAAACAGTAGGTATAAACAAATGGATCAAAAAGGGACAAATAGCGAAGGCAAAAGAGAAAACCTCCCAACCACAACAGGAACTCACCTGTTTTATATACATGTTGAACTAACCACGCTATCCAACCCTTTGAGAGACAAAAAGGAAAAGCGAAACAAAGAAGAAAAAAATCAAAATAACAAAATTCAGTGGCTGTTATAATAAATCCCTCGTATCAGCGACGATAAAATAGTCGAAGATCAGAATTGTGACTGTCTTCTTCAGACATGCAGAATGAACTCATGCCTACGGAATTAAATTAGGGCAAGAACAGTAGGATTCTGAGTTTCTCAGCAACCAAACAGCAAGAAATTAATTTCACAGGAAGCAATAAAAACGAAAAACTAGAGAAAGCGAAAACTACAGTACAAACCAGTGTAACAGAACCAAAACCCTAGCTAGTTGCACCGTACTGAAAATGCAATCCCATTCACCAAAATCAGTGGCTCGGATTCGGTCCTAGGGTTACAAACCACTGCAAAACTTTTGAATTTCAGAAAATCTAGGGCAGATTAGAGCGAGAAAAACTTACGAATTGAAGTGGTTGATGCAGTTCACAGACCGTGCAGCTCTAGAGAGAGAAGTAATACGAAATTGACAGAGCAGTGGAGAAATGGAAGAAAAGGTGCGCAGGTTAAGCAGCTTGCGCAGTAAACGTGAACTTTGGCGAGGAGAGTCAGAGGAGAAGATCAAGTAGGAAGAAAGGCAAATGAATAAATGGCGGCAAAATAAGATGAAAATCCATTTTCGGGATTTTTCGCTCTCAATTTATACCACGTTAAGTATGAATGGAAAAAGAAAAGAAAATGCGTCTGATAATTTTTTTTTTTTCTTTTTGGAAAGAAAACTGATTCTTACATGATAAGTTCATTACTTGATTAGTTCCGGTGCGGTCGTGTCTATTGCCACGAATGTGCGTCAGCGACACTGCGATTGCACAGTTAACGGCCGTTGACTTTTAAGCCAGAAAGGAAGGAAAATCCCTTCCAACAAAAAAAGAAAGCAGAGAAAAAAAACACGGTGGTTTTGTATGAAAGGGCATGTCAAACTGATGCATTAAAAATAGGCTTCAATATTTTTTTTAGGAGCAAGGGTAAAATAAAATATATTTAAGTAAATAATATCATATAGTTTTAAAATATATAATATATAGCATATTATGAGAAGCAAATTATAAAAAATTGAGTAATGTTTTATAAGAAATTGAGAATAAAAATTTTAAAATACTCCCACATCTTTGTCCTCTATATTTCTAACCCTCCTCCCTTTTTGACACCGCCATCGGTCGTGTAAATGTAATATTCACTAGGAAACGGTAAATACAAAAATTTACTGATGACTTTACCGGATAGTTGACGGATGAGAAATACAATATTTATCGAGAAATATTATATTTACTATGTAAATACAAAAATTCACTGCTATTGGTCATCTGGTAGCAAGGAAATACAATATTCCACTTGAAATACAATATTACCGTGTAAATACAAAAATTCACATATGACTTCACAGCATCGTCAGCGGCCATGAACTACAATATCTACTATAAAATACCGTATTTACCACGTAATACAAAAAATCACTAACGGCTTTTATTGGATTGCCAATGATCGAGAAATACAATATTTCACTTCAAATATTATATTACGGTGTAAATACAAAAATTCACAAGCTACTTTGGTTGATCGTTGGCACAGTATTTCACTTGAAAATACTGTATTACCGTGTAAATGTAAAAATTCACCAGCGACTTCACCGGATCGTCAACAGTCAAAAAATACAATATTTCACTTCAAATACTGTATTACCGTGTATATACAAAAATTCAAAGGCAACTTCATCGAACCATCAACAGCCTGAAAATACAATATTTACTAAGAAATATTGTATTTACCGTGTAATACAAAAATTTATCGGCCACTTCGCCAGACCATTGACAAACGAGAAATATAATATTTCACTTGAAATACTGTATTACCGTGTAAATACAATAATTAACCGGTTATTTCTGTTGGAAAAATAGTGCGTAGCAGAATTTTAAATTTTTTTTCATCAGAGTAATTTTCAAAACATAAGTTTGACATGCTATATGCATAAATTAACCAGATCTTACTAACCTTTGTATACTGAAGAACCTCTCGTAATCTATGAAGAGAAACAACGTTCCAAAAGAGCTTCAACCAACTGGTCTTCTTTGCTATTCTCTATCTACGACCGGAGTGAGTGTGGACTCACACGTACAGCTCTTCCACCGGTGACTCTTCTTCCAACCAATAGAGAAAACCCAAAGCGAGTGTTCGTGATTTGTGAACAAACGCTCTCAGGGAGTTTTCAGATTCTCACTTAGCAGAGTATCACTCTTAATCTCTCAATTGATCTTAGTAACTTGTGAGAATCACTCCCTATTTATAGAGGTTGGTCCTAGGGTCAGTCCTCATCAGATTAGGTCTCAAAATTCAGATCAAAATCAAATTCCGATCAATATCTGATAAAATTTGCGTGGAAACGTGTGATCTTATCCATAGTTTATCGGCAGGCCGAACAGGTCCTATCGGCAGGCCAAACACGTCCATCGACAGGCCAAACTGTCGAATAAAAAATCTCGCGAATCTTTTATTTTCTACCCGAGATTCTATAGGATCAAGTCTTAGTTTTAATTTAAATAACCCAATAGAGAAGTTATCTGATCAAAACAACTTTATCTAGATAATCTATAAGAAAATAAATCAATTCTCAATAATTCTACAAGTTTATCTTGATCTAATTTATCCAAAATTAAATCAACTGATAAACAAACAAGAATTATCTGATCCCAATAATTCAACAAGTTTATCTTGAATTAATTTCTTACAAAATTAACTCAACCGATAAACACACATGAATTATTTAATTCTTCCAAAATTTAACCAATCTGATAAATCTGACATAAGTCACCAATTATTGAAAAAGCATGCCGTGTCGTTACAGGATGTTATGAGCTAACAAAGGGGACCAAATTTACCTATATAGTTCAAGCTCCTGATAATTATGAAACCCAATATCCCAGATATATATTTCATAATTATCAACTCTAACGCTACTCCACTAAAAGCTTAGAGCTGCACTCTCGAACTGTTGGAAACAAAGTGCGCAGCGGAATTTTTAAAATTTTCATCAGAGTAATTTCTAAAAAAACAAGTTTGACATGTTATATATATAAATTAAAAAGATCTTACCAACCTCAGTGTGCCGAAGAACCTCCGCAACCTGTGTAGAGAAGTAACGTTCCAGAAAAGCCTCAACCAACTGGTCTTCTTTGCTATTCTCTATCCACAATCGGAGTGAGTGTGGGCTCACACGTACAGCTCTTTCACCGGTGACTCTCTTTCCAACCAATAGAGAGAACCCAAAGCTAATGTTCGTGATTTGTGAACAAAAGCCCTCAGGGAGTTTTCAGATGCTCACTAGAAGAGTATCACTCTTAATCTCTCGAATTGATATGAGTAAATCATGAAACTCACTCCCTTTTTATACCTATTGGTCCTGGGGTCAGTCCATATCAGATTAGGTCTCAAAAGCTTGAAACAGAATCAAGTTCGGATCAATATCTGATAAGATCCGCGTGAAAACGCGTAATCTAATCTCCCGTTGATCGGCAGGGCGAACATTATGATCGGCAGGCCGAACAGGCCAGTTCGACAGGCCGAACAAGTCATCCGGCAGGCCGAACTCCTAAGAAAAAATCTCCGCGAATCTTTTATTTTCCACCCGAGATTCTAAAGGATAAAGTCTTAGTTTTGATTCAAATAACCCAATAAAGAATATATCTGATCAAAACAAACTTTATCAAGATAATCTCTAAGAAAATAAATCAATTCACAATAATTCTACAAGTTTATCTTAATATAATTTATCCAAAATTAAATTAACCGATAAACAGACAAGAATTATCTGATCCAATAATTCAACAAGTTTATCTTGAACTAATTTCTTACAAAATTAATTCAACCGATAAACAGACATGAATTATTTAATTCTTACAAATTTGAAACCAATCTGATAAATCCGACATAAGTCACCAATTATTGAAAAAGCACGCCGTGTCGTTACAGGAATTTGTGAGCTAGTAATGGGAACCAAAATGGACCTATAAAGTTCAAGCTCATGATAATTATGAAACCCAATATCCCAGATATATATTTCACAATTATCAACTCCAACGCCACTCCACTAAAAGCTTAGAGCTGCACTCTCGAACTTTATAGAATTACGAAGCTCGTGTAGCCAAGTCTCCATGTCATATCATAGTGCATCGTATCCCCATATGATAATCCATAATAGGCTTAAAGACAAGTTCTGTCTTACCTTCCTAATTATTTTTATCTTACGTTTCATTGTCTCACCATTAGAAAACTTACCATCCAAAGATAGTATACCATTCAGTTACACCTATGTATCCAAATGGTTGAGCGCTCCAGTTTTCCAATTACAGGACAACGCATATAAGAGGATATCATTACTCCTAAAGAGGAGCTATGGATTCCATATCTATGAATAACAAGTCTATGCTATCAAGAGTCATGCCTCCAATGTACCGGCATGCATACCACTATAGAGATGTGGGAGTCACCCATTGGTACATCAAAAGACACAAGTCGAGATAACGGGCCCACTATTCATCTCAAGATTAAGATATAATACAAATGACTATCTAAAGTGAATCGATTTGCCAAGACAGAATTATTAATCTAAATCAATTCACTTTATGTCCCGATCCAACACATCGTCACCTATGACAACGTGTCAATGTTTCTATTCACGGAGTCCAACTCCGATGGCCAAGACAAACCATCTCCCAAAAGGGATATAGACAACATAACAATCTTTACATGAATAAAGCACCTAACTTTATTCCCTCGATTGCGGATCATATGTTTTAGACCATCACCTTAAGAATCGTGTCTACCGCATAATCATCCCATCATATGCCCAATTCTTAAGGTTTAGACTGACAGTCTCAGACTACTGTTTGCTTATCATACATTCAACAAATATGAACGTAAAGAGGACAAGATTCGGTATATATAAACGAATAAATTCTTTATTGATAAAAATGTCTCCAAAAAACGTATTACATTTTTACTCCTTAGGGCATACATGTCTAACAATCTCCCACTTGTACTAAGTGAGTAAATATAGCAAATTTCGCATCCCCATAGCTTCCACATGCCTCTCGAAGACTCTCCCAGTAAGTGTCTACGTAAATGGATCAGCTAAATTGTCATCTGACCCAATCTTGCACACCGTGACATGCCCGTCCTCAATGAAGTCCTTTATCACATGATACTTCCGATCAATATGCTTACTTTTCTTGTGAAATCTTGGTTCCTTAGCATTATCTATTGCCACACTGTTATCACAGTGCAGTGATACCGCTTTATCCATACCATGAACTACCTCAAGATCCCCAAGGAACTTGCAGAGCCACACTGCTTCTTTCGAAGCATCACTAGCCGCCACATACTCGGCCTCCATCGTTGAATCCGAAGTGCAATCTTACTTCGCACTTCTCCAACTGATGGCACCGCCACCTAGAGTAAACACAAACCCCAAAGTCGATTTCCTAGAATCCAGACAGGATTGAAAATCTGAATCAGTGTATCCTAGAGGAGTCAAGTCCTCATCCGAATACACAAGCATATACCCTCGAGTCCTTCTCAGGTACTTGAAAATATGCTTTACCGCAACCCAATGGTTCGGTCCTGGATCCGCCTGAAATCGACTTACAATCCCGACCGCATAGCTAATATCCGGCTGTGTACAAAGGATGGCATACATGAGACTACCCACTGCCGAAGCATAAGGCACCTTCTTCATGTATTCTCTTTCTTCATAAGACTTTAGAGAGTCTTTCTTAGAAAGAGTAATTCCAGACCTAGATAAATTGCCCACCTTTCTTGGAATCCTGCATTGCAAACCTCCTGAGAATTTTATCTATGTAGCCAGCCTGGGACAAAGCTATCATTTTGTTCTTCCTATCCCGAAAAATCTAGATACCGAGAACAAAATTAGCCTCACCTAAGTCCTTCATGTCAAACTGCTTGGTCAACCATAATTTGACCGATGACAATGCCCCAACGTCATTGCCAATTAGCAGAATGTCATCTACATAAAGCAGTAGAAAAACCACCTTCCCATCCTTTATGTGTTTGTAAACACATGGTTCATCCACATTTTGTGAGAACCCATAAGTCTTGATCACTTGATCAAATCTTATGTTCCAAGAACGAAAAGCCTGCTTAAGTCCATAAATAGACTTTAGCAGCTTACAAACCTTACCGTCTTGACCCTCGACCTTGAACCCGTCTGGTTGTTCCATATAAATGGACTCATCAAGATAGCCATTTAGAAAAGCGGTCTTGACATCCATCTATCAAATCTCGTAGTCGAGAGTGGTAGCTAATGATAAGAGAATCTGGATGGACTTAAGCATGGCTACAGGCAAAAAGGTTTCCTCATAATCGATTCCTTCCTTTTGCGTATAACCCTTAGCTACCAGTCTAGCCTTAAAGGTTTTGACATTTCCATCCACTCCTCTTTTCCTCTTGTAGATCCACTTACACCCTATGGGTTTTACCCCTTCGGGAAGATCCACAAGCTCTCAAACCTAATTAGTCTCCATAGACTTCATCTCAATGTTCATGGCCTCTGTCCAAAGTTTTGAATCAACGTCTTCTATAGCTTCTGCGTAAGTATAAGGATCCCTGTCATGTTCACCCGGTTCAGCCAAGAAGACCTCCCTATTAAACATATACCTCTCAGGTTGACGTCCAATCCTCCCACTACGCAAAAGCCCCTGAGGTTGTTGTTCAAGTTTGTTTGGTTTTTCTACACGGATCGAAATGGTTTCATTCGGAACCTCCGGAGTGATCTGATTACTCCTTAACTCCTCAAGCACCACTTTGCTTCGAGGTTTAAAGTCATCCATGTAACTCTCCTCAAGGACAGTTACATTAGTTGAAACCACGACTTTATTTTCCTTTGGGTTATAAAAATAACCCCTTTTAGTCCCTTTTGGATATCCTATAAACACGCAAACTTTCGAATGTGCTTCCAACTTATTCGGATCCGTAAACAGGACATGAGCCGGACATCCCCATATGCGAATATGGTTTAAGGATGTCTTCCTACTCGTCCACAACTCGTGAAGAGTTTTAGGGACCGATTTTGAAGGCACATTGTTCAAAAGATAACATGCAATTTGTAGTGCATATCCCCCAAAAGGATAAAGGCAATGATGAATAACTCATCATGGACCTAATCATGTCCAACAAAGTCTTATTTCTTTTCTCCGCTATGCCATTCTTCTGCGGAGTGTCCGACACAGTCAAATGGGATAAAATCCTATTCTTTAACAAGTGTTCCAAGAACTTATCAGAAAGGTACTCGCAACCTTCATCTGATCGAAGTGCCTTTATGGGTCTACCTAATTGTTTTTCCACTTTAGCCCAAAACTCCCGGAACTTGTCAAAAGTTTCACTTTTGTGGTGCATCAGGTGCACATACGCATACCTTGAGTAATTGTCAATAAAAGTGACGAAGTACTCATACCCTCCTCGTGCCCGGATGTTCATCGGTCCGTAAACATCACTATGCACAAGTTCTAGAACCCCTTTGGCCCTATTGCCCTTAGACCCAAATGGTCTTTTGGTCATTTTACCCTCCAAACAAGATTCACATTGAGGTATAGATTCCACCTTTAAGTGACTTAAAGGTCCATCCCTTACCAACCTTTGAATCCTATTCAGGTTAATATGACCAAGGCACAAATGCCAAAGATAAGTCTTATTAGAGTGAGAAGTTTTAAGTCTTTTAGAGTTATTATCATTTATCTCACCATTAAGCAATAAAACCATCTTAGGTTTGATAAAATATAGACTATTTTGCATCCATCCAAAACAGATAAAAGATTTGTTTTTATGAATCACCACTTTATCATTAAAAGAAACCAAGTAAGAGTCTTTAAATAAACAAGCTACAGAAATTAAATTCTTTTTAAATTTAGGAACATAAAAACAATCTTGCAAAAATAAATTCCTATAATTATCAAAATAAAGATGGACGTCTCCCAATACTTCCGTTGAGACCAAGGATCATCGTCCATCTGAAGCGTGAAGTCCTCATGTAGCAAACTTCTTGTTTCTTTGAACCCCTGTAGAGAAACACAAACATGATTAGTTGCACCGGAATCTATGACGCAAATGTTACTGGATTCCTTAACCAAACAAGTTTCTAAATATAGAAGATCACACCTACCTCCTTTGGAAAGGAAGTCCTTGCAATGCTTCTTGATATGCTCGACCTTTCCACAGAAGAAGTACTTAAGCTTCTTCGGGTTCTTCTTCTTCCTCTTCTTCTTCTTGCTCTTAGTAGTAGCAGGAATAGAAGGCTTCCCGTTCTTGGTCCGTTGCTTTTTTCCATTCCCAAAGTTAGGATTGGAACCAGAAGCAGCTACTATGTTGGTCTCACCACTCGCAGGAGTCTCCTTAATCAGCAGTTCAAACTCCTGTAACTGTTTCATCAATTTTGTCAAGGTCATATCCTGTCTATTGCTTAAATTAAAAGTAGCTCTAAACGGAATAAATTCCTCAACAGAGTCTCAAAGATCATAGTCATCTGAGTTTCAGCATCGATGTCGGCTCCATTGGTTTGAGCCTCAGCAAGGTAACCCATGACCAACATCATATGCTCCTTTACAGATGTCCCAGGCCTTTGTCTACAGTTTAAGAGTTTCCGAAGCACCCCTTGCTGCTTTGTTATGGCTTAGCCTCTAAACATATCCTCAAGATTATCCAAGATCTGCTTCGCAGTCTCATAATCCTGATGTTGAGCTTGCAGCTAGCCATAACATAGCAGTGGGCCTGATCATTAGCATCTTTCCAGTGATCATACGCTTGGAATTGCTCATTACTTGAGTCTCCCGTAGGCTCGGGAGGACAAGGGGTTGTCAGTACATATTTTAGTTTCTCAAAAGACAGGACGATATCCAGGTTTCGTTTCCAATCGTTATAGTTCTCACTGGTTAATAGGTTTTTATCAAGTATTGATGATAAAGCGTTTTTAGACATTTTCAATCTACAATAAAGAATTATATAACAAACATAAGCAAATATATGATAATAATTTAGTAAGATAACACAATCATGTAAAATTATACAAATATGTTTATGTGTCAAAACCTTGAAAATATTACAACCTTACAACTATAATTCCCAACTCAGAATTCGACATGCTCCTAGGGGAGTCATACCAAATTCAATCAGAAACACGGATCCCCTCCTGATTAATATATGTCATCCAGGACCCGTATGATCCAGCATATATTAATAATCATTTCTTTGGCCATTAATTTTATTAACAGAGCTCCTAAGGGAGGTTAATAATAAAATTAACGTGAGTGTATAACCATGGTTTCAATATTTTATCCGTGATTTAGAATCACCACCTAGGGGTATGCGACCATGAATCATGCTAAAATACCTTATCTTCTCAGAGATCCAATTTGGTACCTGATAGAAATCCCTTCCTAAGGGTCAGGACCACTATGTTCTACCTATGGACCAACGATGGAGGCCTTAGGTCCTCTATTCGAAAACCTTCTCCCACTCAATCTTTTGAAATCAAGGTTTTATTTTAAGAATATGCATGAACAATTTTAATATGAGCGGCACTCCCTATTCTATATGATATGTTATCAATATACATGGTAAATCATATTATAATGCAGACAAGCAAAGCAATCAAGCAAAGCTACAAGAAAAATAATAATAATAACCGTAATATTATGACTCAACCCTAGAGAATAGAAAACTAAGATTACAAGAGAATAATCGAGACATATTATCTATTCTTCATCCTTGAATCCTTAAGCTGTATCATTCTTTATGTAATTCCATCTTCAAGTCTTCAATCCCGTATGAATTGAACACTTCATATTTCTGTTCATATCCAAATTTAATGTTTCTTAGAATTGTCCTAAAAATAAAATTAAAACTGCACCTATTCTAGAAATTTTCCAACTCTCGGTCGACAGGCCGATCTGGGTGATCGGCCTACCGGTCATGTTCCATCGACCTGTCGATCAGTAAGATCGGCCTGTCGACCCATGAAAGTTCGGCCTGTCGAACTTCTAGTTTGACCTACCGGCAGAGCCAGTCAATTTCTGCCCCACTGACAGCCTGCCGAACCACACGTCCGACCTGCCGATCCGTGACCATCGGTCTGTCAAACTGTGATATTCGGCATGCCGACCGAGCAGAAATCTCCACTCCAGAAAATACAATTTTAAAGCAATTTATCAATTTTATTTTCAACTCAGGAAATATCTATAAGCATCATCATCAATCTTCTAGATCCGTCTTCTCCAAATAATTATTTAATTACAATTTTTTTACAAATTTAAAATAAATAATAATTCATAGACGGAGATGATAGTCCGCCATCTAATTACATAGAAAACTTATATACACATTTTAACCTCTAAGGAACCATAACCGGTATTAATTAATTAATTAATTAATAATTAAACAACGATTTAATCAACCATAATTAATTAATAAACATCACCATATAATCCATGACAACATATATAATTTATAGAAACCTAGAGTGCCAACTCTCTATAAAATTCAATTCATGCATATGAGATATTAAGATCACAAAATTTATGCATATAACATGATCACAAACCCGTAAATTTATGTAAAAACCATGGCTCTGATACCAATTATTGGAAAAATAGTGCGCAGTAGAATTTTAAAATTTTTTTCATCAGAGTAATTTCCAAAACACAAGTTTGACATGCTGTATACATAAATTAACTAGATCTTACTAACCTTTGTATACTGAAGAACCTCCCGCAATCTGTGAAGAGAAATAACGTTCTAGAAGAGCCTCAACCAACTGGTCTTCTTTGCTATTCTCTATCCACGACCGGAGCGAGTGTGGGCTCATACATACAGCTCTTTCACCGATGACTCTCATTCCAACCAATCGAGAGAACCCAAAGCGAGTGTTCGTGATTTGTGAACAAAAGATGTCAAGGAGTTTTCAGATTCTCACTTAGCAGAGTATCACTCTTAATCTCTTAATTGATCTTAGTAACTTGTGAGAATCACTCCCTATTTATAGAGGTTGGTCCTAGGGTTAATCCTCATCAAATTAGGTCTCAAAATTCAGATAATGTCTGATAAGATTCGCGTGAAAATGCGTGATCTTATCCTTCGCTGATCGACAGGCCGAAACACCTGATCGGCAGGCCGAACAGGTCCCATCGGCAGGCCAAACTGCCGAATAAAAAATCTCACGAATTATTGAAAATCTTACAAAATTAACTTAACTGATAAACAAACATGAATTATTTAATTCTTTCAAATTTTAACAAATCTGATAAATTCGACACAAGTCACTAATTATTGAAAAAGCATGTCGTGTCGTTACAGGATGTTGTGAGCTAGCAAAGGGGACCAAATGGACCTATATAGTTCAAGCTCTCGATAATTATGAAACCCAATATCCCAGATATACATTTCATAATTATCAACTCCAACGCTACTCCACTAAAAGCTTGGAGCTGCACTCTCGAACTACATAAAATTACAAAGCTCGTATAGCTAAGTCTCCATGATATATCATAGTATATCGTATCCCCATATGATAATCCATGATCTGCTTAAGGACAAGTTCTATCATCCCTCCCTGATTATTTTTATCTTACATTCCATTATCTCACCATTAGAAAACTTACCATCCAAAGATAATATACCATTCGGTTAGACCTATATATCTAAATGGTTGAGCGCTCTAGTTTTCCAATTACAGGATAACGCATATAAGAGGATATCATTATTCCTAAAGAGGAGCTATAGATTCCATATCTATGAATAACCAGTCTACGCCATCAAGAGTCATGCCTTCAACGTACCAGCATGCATATCACTATTAAGATGTGAGTGTCACCATTTGGTACATCAAAAGACATAAGCCAAGACAACAGGCACACTATTCATCTCAAGATTAAGGTACAACACAAATGATTGTCTAAAGTGATTCGATTTGTCGAGACAGAATTATTAATCCAAATCAATTCACTTTATGTCCTGATCCAACACATCGTTACTTATGACAACGTGCCAATGTTTCTATTCATGGAGTCCACCTCCGATAGTCAAGACAAACCATCTC
Organism: Artocarpus heterophyllus; assembly: GCA_025403435.1. Classification (NCBI taxonomy): domain Eukaryota; kingdom Viridiplantae; phylum Streptophyta; class Magnoliopsida; order Rosales; family Moraceae; genus Artocarpus; species Artocarpus heterophyllus. The sequence continues at coordinate 12,722 of JAJQZP010000250.1, read as the reverse complement.
CCAAAAGGGATATAGACAACATAACAATCTTTGCATGAATAAAGCGTCCAACTTTATTCCCTCGATTGGGATCGTATAATTTAGACTATCACCTTAAGAATCGTATCTTCCTTATAATCCGTCCATTATATGCCCAATTCTTAAGGTTTAGACTGACAGTCTTAGACTATTGTTTGCTTAACATACATTTAACAAATATGAACGTAAAGAGGACAAGATTTGGTATATAAATAATGAATAAATTCTTTATTGATAAAAATGTCTCCAAAAACTTATTACATTTTTACTCCTTAGGGCATACATATCTAACAATTTCGTCGAACCACCGATGGCTGAGAAATACAATATTACACTTAAAATATTGTGTTATCGTAAAATACAATATTACTCTTCCACAGCTTGGTAATATTATAAGACTGTACTTCCACAACTCAAGAAATACAATACCACTTGAAATATTGTGTTACTGTTAGAACTATAATAGTACTCTGACAATGTTGTTTTTCTATGTAAATACAAAGATTCACAGGCAACCAGGAAATGCAGTATTACCCTGGTAATACTTATTACCATGTAAATACAAAAATTTACCGATAACTACTATGAACTTCTCCGGCAACGTCGTTGCCCGTAGTCAGGACCTACTATATTAACATGGAAATACTATATGTCTATGAAAATACAAAATTTACCAACGACCTCACAAGCAACAAGGGTATCACCAACATTGACAATATTTCCAGTGGCTAGTAAATACCACAACAATTAAGAAAACAAGAAAAAAGCACACGCCATAAAGCAACAACATTACTCAAAACAATAAAATATACATAAAAAGTAAACACCAAAACACAAAAAAATGTAGAAAAGTCCCTTGCAAACCTGTAAATACAAAAAATACAAAATTCCATTGCACAATTATTTTTTCTTCTGCTTTTCCATTTTTTTATTTTTTTCCATGTCTTTCATGTTTTTTCCTTCTTTACGTATGTCTCTCTCTTACATTTTGATCACAACTCACCATTTACAGGCCGTCTTTACCTCTAGCTCTGGGTGATCTCAAGTCCAGATAGAATGCAGTGGTGGAATCTTTTACTCGTTAAGCTTTATCTAGAGATGGCAAGGAGAATAGCTAAATGATAGATCGAAGCCGAAGATGGAGAGACCAACAAATCAAGAACCAACACAACTAATTTTCAACCAAACACAACAAATCAGGGACCAAACACAGATTGGAGCTAGAGATTCCAATGTCTTATTGATCTCCTTCTTGATGAAGAAGTCTGATTCCGACCTATCCAACATAAAAGTTTTTTTAAAAAAATCGAGCTCCATTACTAAGCTTCTTCTCCGGCTCCGTGATATCATCTTCCCTGCCTTTGGCCTACTATGGTCGCGTCTTTTCTGAGCATATCGAGTCCAGACTCCTTGATTGAAGATCGATCGACCAGAAAAAATCATCGTCAATGGCTCTAGTTTCTCCTCGATTGCGATGGCACAAACACTAGAAAGAATCCATCACAACAATGGAGATCTCCTCCCGGTCACAATGTTCATTACGATCTCGACAGACGACGCATCATCTCCTCTGAACACAGCAGCAACGACACCCGTTGAGGATGAGATAGAGGAGGTCAGGAGAGAGAAAGCATTGAGAAGAAGTGCGAGAGATCAAGGGAGAGAAGTAATGAGGATGGGAGTTTTGGAGAGAGAAAGTGAGAATCAGATAGAGGAACCAGAGAGAAAAAGAAAAATTGAAAAAAAAATACTTTAAGGATAATTTGGAGTTTTTAATTGTTTTAAAATGCTGAGTTGTTTGAATCTGCTATTTTTTTATTTTTTAAAAATATTTGACATTATTTATCACCTAATTAACAAAATCTGTTATTTTGTATAATTTCACTTCTTTTTTTTTTCCTTTGCATAATTAAGACAACCCTTCTTCTTCTTTTGGAAAAATTCTTTAAAAAAGCATTCCAAAATTTTGTCCAAAATACCACAAATATTTTTTAATTTAAACTAATCAAAAGTACTCTTTTCTGCTTTAAAAAGAAGAGAGAAAGTAGCATCCATTTGACTAATCAAACTATTTAAAATGTCAAGAATACCATTAGTCTTATTTAATTAATGACAATTTGAAAAATTAAACAAAATATTGTAAAAGAAAAATAATAAAAATAAAAAATCTCTCTCTCACACCCTAAATTTGTCAATTTGTTTTCTAAACCAACTCCCATTCATGATCAATTTCCTCAAACATGCAATTTTGCTTTCTACATGCTACATTTATTTTTTTAGTTTTTAAGTTTAAATTTATTTAATTTTTTATAGTTTTGAAAAAAATTTTAAAACTATTTTCTAATTTTCTTTTTTAAATAATTTACAAATTCTTTTGAAAATTTATAGATGCTTAGTAGGGACGAAATTGTAGAGTTCTTTAATAATTTGATTAGTTAAAGGGATGTTTTTAACTCTTTTAAAAATCTAAGGACACACTTTTTTATTAGCATAAATTTGAGAATGTTTGTAATATTTTAATTAAATTCAAAGGATACTTTTAAAATTTTTCATTTTCTTTTCTTGAAAGAAAAGTAAGATGAAGTTTTGACTCTTTTTTTCCAATGAGAATATGCAAATATTTTCTACAATGCGAGCAATTGTCTAAGAATAAAATTTTTTATTTTTTAATGGAGTAGGAAAATGGAATAAAATAAATAATGGTTAGTAAAAGTTATAGATCATTCCCAAGTAATTTATATGGCTTTAATAAACATCTGTAAAATCTATCTTTTTTATTGTATAATTTTCATATTCATAGTACCTATTTAATTCTCTCATAACCTACTATATTTTTAATTTTTGGTATGATTTATAAAGTAAATATTTTTTTAACTAATCTAATTAGTAAAAAGAATCTCCAATAAAAAAAATTGTGTACAAAAATACGAACACCTTAACCACTAATAAATGTTCCTTTCTCTATATGTTCTTAACCTCACCAATCTTCACTCTTTTTTTTTTCTTTTTTTCTAAATAATATTTATTTAATAACATAGAAATAATCATACACATAGGGTTGGTGATGCCAACTTTAGGTCAGTATCAAAACGAGAAACCCTCATGCACTAAAAAATAATAAAATAAAAAAGATGTTAATGCCATGAGGAAACAATGCTACTAAAAAAAGCCTATTATGGTTTGCTAAATTCGAAGGGTATGACGTGTCAGGGGTGTACATGCATACGTCTCTAATTTGTTGGAATTTTTTGGTGGCAATTCCAATGAAGTCCAAAGTCTTCAAAACATCCCAAATGACAGTCAGTAAGACCTCTAACAAAATCATAGGGATAATTCGGTCTGAAATAAATTGAAAGAGAACGGCTTCTAGGGTCCACCTTATTGCTATTCTTGAAAAAGTGATCACCAGAGAAGACAAAATATAGTTGCACATAGATAAAGTATGATGGAAAGAAGTAAGCAAAAAGTTGATGGAGATGTCTCCCTGAGCAAGTTGCTCTAAGAGGGGGTGTTTAGGCTACTGGTTTGACTAGTAGTATCTCGAAGGAAAAAACACTAGTGGTTTCTTAGAGGGAAAAGGTTGGAAAGATATCCTAGAGGTCTAAAATAGCACTTTCCAAGAGTCCACGTGTCCGAAGGGCCAGAATTTGTAGTGTGTTCTAAAAATGTCCTAGAAGAAATCTTAGAATGACTCTCAGACTAGCTAATGGTTTGAAAGGTCAGCGCAACTGAAGACTCTCTTAGAGCAGTGAGATTCAAAATGCACAAAACTTGAAAGAGGCTTCTAAGTTTGCAGGGCATAGACTTAGAGAGGCAAAACTTAAAGAGAGAGAAAGTGGGGAGCAAATGATAAGAATTTAGCAAAAGGAGAAATTAGAATGGTCATGGTGTGTTAAAATGAAGAGAAGAGCTGAATATTTATAGGGGAAGATCTTTAATAGTTGCTCTGGAAATGTGCTCGATGTCAGGATCAAACCTGCAACAAGTTGTTCCTTCAAGGGCAAGTCCATCATGTGGCTTTCTAAATAGGGCGTTTTGTTCACTAAAACTAGTATAATTGAATAACAAAATCCTTTTTAAAGCTAATCAAATCCCCCTTTTAGATTGCTAGCTCTACATCAAAATGTATCAGGTTAACCAAGATTCAATTTGCTATCTCTGAGGTGCTGCAGGGTATAAGTCTATTCCAGGAGCCATTATCTTGCTATATTTGGCTAATAACAGTTAGAGTTTGATGCGCTCAGCCTACCACCCTATAACATGGTTGCAAGGGTTCCCAAAGGTGTGTTAGAGGCACCTGGGGACAATCTCTAACACGAAACATGATCATATTTTAAAGTTTTTTTTTGGGTTTTTTGGCCAATCTATAGCCTTTTAAATCTGGGTCTTTGCATAGCCACTTTATAAGGATTGAAAATGGGCTTTTGGGTTGGTTTCTCTATTACTTGTCTATTCAAACAAATTAATTTACTCCTTCGAGTGGGATTAAAATTTGATTGGGCCAAAATGAATAAAATATTTTGCTTACTTATGGCTATTAAACCACGACACATATGGGTTCCTCAAGAGTAAGTTATGTCTTCATATCGAGCTTATTCACCTCGAAGAACGAAATCCTGAGCCTAGGCCTCCAAAAGTATGTGATAGAAAATCAGCCATCAACTACGCCTAAATTTTTTTCTTGAAAAATGTCAAAAACTAACAAATAGAGAAAAAATAAAAATGTGGGGTATATCTTGACCTTGTAAAAGTGAAATTAGTGTTCATTCTCTTGAAAATTACAAATTTTAATTATACTTGATGTGAGAATTTTTCGCAATGTTAGTGGCATGTATGTTTTTCAAAGATATTAAAGAAAAGGATGTGAACTATGCCATATGTGCATATCATAAATTCTTTCATTTTATCCAAACCTTTTCTTAATATAATTCCTCCAAATTTGTGTTATGATAGATGCCCTAAAAGCATATGATGTTTTTGTTGAAAAAATAGTACGTAGCGGTATTTTAAAATTTTTTTATTCTAGAGTATTTTTCAAAACATAAGTTTGACATGCTATATGCATAAATTAACCAAATCTTACTAAGTTTGTTTGCTGAAAAACTCCCACAATTAATAAAGAGGAAGGATGTTGTAAAAGAACCTCAACCAACTAGCCTTCTTTGCTATATTCTCTATCCACGATCGATGTGTCTGGGCACACTCATAAAACCTTCTTTTCTGTAGGACATGTATGCCCTAAGGAGTCAAAATATAATATATTTTTAGAGACATTTTTATCAATAAAGAATTTATTTATTATTTATATACCAAATCTTGTCCTCTTTACGTTCATGTTTGCTAAATGTATGATAAGCAAACAAAAGTCTGAGACAATCAGTTTAAACCTTTAAGAATTGGGTATATGATGGACAGATTATGCAAAAGACATTATTCTTAAGGTGACGGTCTAAATCATAGGATCCGTAATCGAGGGAATAAAGTTGGGTGTTTATTCATGCGAAGATTGTTATGTTATCTATATCCCTAATAGGAGATGGTTTGTCTTGGCCATTGGAAGTGGACTTAGTGAATAAAAACATTGGTGTGTCATAGGTGAGGATGTGTTGGATCGGGACATAAAGTGAAATGATTTAGATTAATAATTCTGTCTTGGCAAATCAATTTACCTTAAACAATCATATGTATTGTATCTTAATCCTGAGATAAATAGTGGGCCCATTATCTTGACTTGTGTCTTTTAATAGTGGGCCCATCATATGTCTCTTGGCACGCATGCTAGTACATTGGAGGCATGACCCTTAAGAACATAGACCTGTTATTCATAGATATAGAATCCATAGCTCCTCTTTAGGAGTAGTTGATATCCTCTTATATGCGTTATCTTATAATTGAAAAACTGAAGCGCTAAACTATTTGGATACATAGGTGTAACCGAATGGTATACTGTCTGCGGATGATAAGTTTTCTGATGGTGAGATAATAGAATGTAAAATAAAAATAATTGGGAAGGTAAGATAGAATTTATCCTTAAGCCAATTATGGATAATCTTATAGGGGTATGACATATTATGATATGTCATAAAGACTTAGTTATATGGGCTTCGTAATTCTATATAGCTTGATAGTGCAGCTCTGAGCTTTTAATAGAATAGTGTTAGAGTTATAATTATGAAATGTATATCTAGGATATTGGATTTTATAATTATCAGGAGCTTGAACTATATATGTCCATCAAGTTCTCTTTGCTAGCTCATAAAAAATCATGTAACGATACGGCGTGCTTTTCTAATAATTAGTGACATGTGTCAAATTATCAGATTGGCTGAAAATTTGATATAATCAAATAATTCATGTATGTTTATCAGTTAGATTAATTTTGAATAAATTAGTTTAAGATAAACTTGTTGAATTATCATAAATATTTATTTTCCTAGAGATTATCTAAATATGATTGTTTTAATTAGATAACGTCTCTATTGGGCTATTTGAATTAAAACTGAGCTCTATCCCAAGAATCACAGGTGGGAAAGAAAGATTCACATGGATCATTTATCATTAGTTCAGCAAGCCGATCTTTAGATTCAACTTGCTAATGGAGTAAGTTCGACAGGCCGATCTGCCAGTTCGGCCTGCCAACAGAACGATTTTTGGTCATATGTTTTTTGATTCGATTTCTTATTTGATATTGATTCTGGTTCAATTTTTGAGGCCTTATCTGATAAGAACTGGCCCTTGGGCCCAACTTCTATAAAAAAGGGAGTGAGACTCATTATTATTAAGATCAGTTGAGAAATCTAGAGTGAGTACTCTGCCAGTGAGACTTTAAAACTCCCTAGAGAGCTATTATTCACAAATCACAAACTATAGTTTTGGGTATTTCTTAATTGGTTAGAACGAGAGTCGCTTGATGGAAGAGCAATACGAGAATGCCCACACACACCAGTCGTGGATAAAGAAATAACAAAGAAGGCTAGTTGGTTGAGGTCCTTCTGCAACGTCCTTTCTCTTCATTGATTGTGGGAACTTTTGACAAACAAGGTTAGTAAGATCTTGTTAATTTATGCATATAGCATATCAAAATTGTCTTTTGGAAAATACTCTCAAATAGAAATTTTATAAAATTTCGCTGCGTATTGTTTTTCTAACAATTGGTGTCAGAGCCATGGTTTTTACATAAGTTTGCAAGTTTGTGTCTTGCTATGAATAAATTATATGATCTTGATCTCTCCTATGCTTGAATTTAATTTTTTTTAGAGAGTTGGCACTCTAAGGTTTCTATATATTTATGTGTTGTCATGGATTATATGGTGAATGTTTATTAATTAATTATAGTTGACTAAATTATTATTTAATTATTATTAATTAATTAATGCCGGTTATGGTTCCTTAAAGGTTAGAATATTTATATAGGTTTTCATGTAATTAGATGCCAGACTATTATCTCCATCTAGGAATTATTACCTAATTTTAAATTTGTAAGAATTTTGTAATTAAATAATCATTCAGAGAAGACAGATCTAGAAGATGGATGATAGCGTTCATAGGTATTTCTTGAGTCTCTAATTTTATGTTTTGAATTGTTGAAAATAAAATTGAAAAACTGCACAAAATATGTCTTTTTTGGACGTTGTGATTTCTACTCGTTCAGCAAGCCAAACCCTCACATTTAGTAGGCTGATGGTCACAAACCGGCAGGCCAAACCTCTAGGATCGGTAGGCCGTCTGGGGGCTAGAAATCTGATGGCTCTGGCCGTAGGATGAACTTTTTAGTTCGGTAGGCCGATCTATCATGACCGGCAGGTAGACCTAAAAAGATCAACAGGCCAAAAGGCCATGACCAGCAGGCCGATCACATAGATCGGCATGCCAGAAAAGAGCTATAAATTTTTTAGAAAAGGTGCATTTTTTGATGTAGTTTTGAATTATTTTTTAGACAATTCTAAGAAACATTAAATTTGGATATTACTGGAAATATGGAGTTTTTGATCCATACGGAAATTGAAGACTTGAAGATAGAAGTTCCATGAAGAAGGATATAATATGAAGATTGAAGGATGAAGAATCAATAATATGTTTCGATTATTCTCTTGTAATATTTGTTTTCTTTTTCTCTAGGGTGGAACCATTATATTGCAGTTATTTATATTATTTTGCTTGTGCTTTGCATGATTGCTTTGCTTGTCCTGTATTATAATATGATTTGCCATATATATTGATAACATGTCATATAGAATAGGGAGTGCCACTCATTAAAAAGTTGTTCATGCATATTTATAAAATAAAACCTGATTTCAAAAGATTGAGTGGGAGAAGGGTTTTTGAAGAGAAGACCTACAGCCTCCATCGTTGGTCCATAGTAGCACATGGTGGGTTCCGACTCCTAGGAAAGGACTTCATCATGTACCAGGTTAGATCTCCGAAAAGATAAGGTATTTAACATGATTTATCGTTGCATACCCCTAGGTGGTAATTAAAATCATTAATAAAATATTGAAATGATAGTTATATACTCATGTTAATTTTATTATTAACCTCCCCTATGAGCTTTGTTAATAAAATTAATGGCCAAGAATGATTATTAATATATGCTAGATCATACGAGTTATGGATGGCAATATATTAATTAGGAGGGGATCCGTATTCCTAATTGAATTTAGCAAGACTCCCCAAGAGCTTGTCAAATTCTAAGTTAGGAATTATCGTTGTAAGGTTGTGATATTTTCAAAGTTTTGACACATAAAACACATTTGTATGTTTTACATGATTATGTTATCTTACTAAACTATTATGAAATATTTGCTTATGTTGGGTATATAATTCTTTATTGTAGATTAAAAATGTCTAAGAACATTTTATCATCGATACTTGACAAAACCAATTAACCAGAGAGAATTATAATGATTGAAAATGGAACCTAAACATTGTTCTTTCCTTTGAGAAACTCAATTTGTGCTGACAACTCCGTGTCCTCTCGAGCCTACGGGAGATTCCACTAATGAGCAAATCCCTGCGTATGATCGCTGGAAAGATGCCAATGATTAGGCTCGCTGCTATGTTATGGCCAACATGAATAACGTGTTGTAGGCTCAACATGAGGATATGAGACTACTAAGCAGATCTTGGATAATCTGGAAGACATGTTTGGAGGCCAGGCCTTAAGAAAGCAGCAAGGGATGCTTCGAAAACTATTCAACTGCAAACAGAGATCGGGGACGTCTATAAAGGAGCATCTGATGTTAGTCATGGGTTACCTTGCTGAGGCTTAGACCAATGGAGTTGACATCAATGCTAAAACTTAGATGACTGTGGTCTTTCAGACTCTGTCTAAGGAATTCATTTTGTTTAAAGCTATATTTAATTTGAGCAATAGATAGGATAGACCTTGATAGAGTTGATGAAATAGTTACTAGGAGTTCGAACTGTTGATCAGAGAGTCTCCTATTGGTGGTGAGGCCAACTTGGAGCTTGCTTCTGGTTTCAATCCTAACCCAGGGAATGGAAAGAAGCAACTGACCAAGAATGGGAAGTCTTCTAGTCCCTGCAAACGGTAAAAAGAAGAAGAAGAAGAAGAAGAAGAACCCGAAGAAGGCTAAAGTGCTTCTTCTGCGGGAAGGTTGGGCACATAAAGAAGAATTGTAAGGACTTCCTTTTTCCTGAGGAGGTAGGTGTGATCTTCTATATTTAAAACCTTGTTTGGTTGAGGAATTCAGTGACATTTGGGTCATAGATTCCATAGCAACTAATCATGTTTGAGTTTCTCTATAGGGGTTTAAAGAAACAGAAGTCTGCTGCCTAAAGACTTCACCTAGCTTCTGATGTATGATTGATCCTTATCCCTTAGTTTAAGCAGTGTGAGACGCCATAACAATATTTAATAATTAGATGATTTTTAATTTTGGCAACATTGTTTTTATGTCCCTAATTTAATAAGAATTTAATTAATTTCTGACGCTGTTTATTTAAAGACTACTCCTATTTGGTTTCTTTTTATAACAAGGCGGTGATTCAATCAAAACAAATCGTTTATATTTCTGGATGGATGAAAACTAATCTATTATTTTATATCAAACCTAAGATAGACTTATACTTAATGTGCTGAGATGAAATGATAGGACTCTAAAATAATTAAAAAAACAACGTTTTCACTCTAAAGACTATTATTTGGCTTTGCAACATGGTCATATTAACCTAAATAGGATTCAAAGTCACTTAAAGGTGGAATTTATGCCACAATGTGAATCTTGTTTAAAAGGGTAAAATGACCAAAAAACAATTTGGGTCTAAGGGCAATAGGGCACGAGAGGGGTTCTAGAACCTGTGCGTAGTGACGTTTGCGGAATAATTGAGCATCCACGGTATCAGGAGAGTATGAGTACTTATTCACTTTTATTGACGATTACTTAAGGTATGGGTATGTGTACCTAATCCACCACAAAAGTGAAACTTATGACATGTTTCAGGGAGGTTTCAGGGCTGAAGTAGAAAAGCAATTTGGTAGACCCATAAAGGCACTACGATCCGATCGAAGGTGATGAATACCTTCTGATGAGTTCTTGAACACTTATTAGAGAAGAGATTTTATATCCACATTTGACTACGTATTGGCCACTCTGCAGCAAATGGCATGGCTGAGAGAAGAAATTAGGACTTTGTTAAGCTTGTTAGGTCCATGATGAGTTATTCATCAATGTCTTTGTCCTTTTAGGGATATGCACTACAAACTGCATGTTATCCTTTGAACAATGTGCCTTCAAATCAGTTCCTAAAACTCCCTCACGAGTTGTGGACGGTGATAGGGACTTCCTTAACTCATATTCGCATATAGGGATGTCCACCTCATGTCCCTGTTTTAGGGTTGCAAATAACTTGGAAGCACACTTAGAAGTTTGTGTGTTTGTAGGATATCTAAAAGGGACTAAAGGGGGATTATTTCTAAATCTAAAGGAAAATAAAGTCGTGGTTTTCAACTAATACAACTTTCCTTGAGGAGAGTTACATGGACGACTTTAAGCCCTCAAAGCAAAGTGGTGCTCAAGGAGTTGAGGAGTGATTTGATCACTCTAGAGGTTCCAAATGAAACCATTCCAATCAGTGTAGAAAAACCAAACGAACCCAAACAACAACCTAAGGGGTCTTCAGCGTAGTGGGAGGATCGGGCATCAACTCTGAGAGGAGATATATGGTTCAATGGTAAGGCCTTCTTAGCTGAATCAAAAGAGCATGATAGGGATCCTTATACTTACGCAGAGGCTATAAAGGATGTTGATTCAAAACTCTGGACAGAGGCTATGAACATAGAGATGAAGTCAATGGAGACTAATTGGGTCTGGGAGCTTGTGGATCTTCCCGAAGGGGTAAAACCCATTGGGTGTGAGTAGATCTATAAGAGGAAGAGAGGAGTGGATGGAAAGGTCGAAACCCTTAAGGCTAGACTGGTAGCTATACACACAAAAGGAATGAATCGATTACGAGGAAACCTTTTCACCTGTAGCCATACTTAAGTCCATCCAAATTCTCTTGTCCATGGCTGTCACTCTCAATTATGAGATTTGACAGATGGATGTCAAGACAACTTTTCTAAATGGTTATCTTGATGAGTCCATTTATATGGAACAACTAGGCAGGTTTAAGGCTAAGGGTCAAGAGGGCAAGGTTTATAAGCTGCTAAAGTCAATATATGGACTTAAGCAGGCTTCCTGTTCTTGAAACATAAGATTTGATCAAGTGATCAAGACTTATGGGTTCGCACAAAATGTGGATGAACCATGTGTGTACAAACACATTAAGGATAGAAAGGTGGTTTTTCTACTACTCTATGCAGAGGACATTCAGCTAATTGGCAATGACGTTGGGGCATTGTCATCGGTCAAATTATAGTTGAACAAGCAGTTTGACATGAAGGACTTGAGTGAGGCTAATTTTGTTCTTGATATCTAGATCTTTCGGACTAGGAAGAACAGAATGATAACTTTGTCTCAAGCTAGCTACATAGATAAGATTCTCAAGAGGTTTGCAATGTGGGATTCCAAGAAAGGTGGGTAACCATCTAGTTCTGGAATTACTGTTTCTAAGAAAGACTCTCCAAAGTCTGAGGAAGAAGAGAATACATGAAGAAGGTGCCTTATGCTTCGGCGGTGGATAGTCTCATGTATGCCATGCTTTACATACAACCGGATATTTGTTATATGGTTGGGATTGTAAGTCGATTTTAGGCAGATCCAGGACTGAACCATTGGGTTGCAATCAAGCATATTTTCAAGTGCCTGAGAATACACTGATTCAGATTTTCAATCCTTTTTAGATTCGAGGAGATCGACTTCGGGTTTTGTGTTTACTCTAGACAGCGATGGCATCAGTTGGAGAAGTGTGAAGCAAGATTGCACTTTGGATTCAATAATGGAGGCCGAGTATGTGGCAACCAGTGATGCTTCGAAAGAAGCAGTGTGGCTCTGCAAGCTCCTTGGGAATCTTGAGGTAGTACCTAGTATAGATAAGACGGTATCACTGTACTGTGATAATAATGCGGCAGTAGGTAATGCTAAGGAACCAAGATTTCATAAGAAGAGTAAACATATTGATCAGAAGTATCATGTGATAAAGGACTTCATAGAAGGCGGGCATGTTGTTGGGTGCAAAGTCATGTCAGAGGACAATTTAGCTGATCCATTCACGAAGACACTCACTAGAAGAGTCTTCGAGAG